>VZSF01002844.1:0-30779 GCA_013398295.1 Chionis minor | reverse complement strand
GGTGGGGAGCGAGAAATGAGTGGAAAACAGAATAAAGCAAACAAGTTAAATCTGAAACAAAAATAATTCCTCAAGCTTGTAAACCTTACAGATAGGGGTCTTGGTTTCTTCACAGACTACTTAAGTGGGTTGGATTCTGCTGAGTTTGTTCAGGAACTCAAGCAAGAAAAGCAGTATAAAAACTAACAGTAGAGTAGTCTGGGTAGAAAACTACTTTCCATGTCCATTAAAAGATCTCTGTCTCAATAATAAGTATTGGGAAGAATCCCAGTAGAACACTATCCATTCATTCACCGAGATGAACTAGTTATATCCATTTATGCTGTGAACTTAGTCTCATTCAAGTCAGCCATAGCAGGATCTCATGGAAGATTTGCCTTCTTAAAAATGAGCAGAACCAGTTTGTGGACAAGTACCCAAGTTTGTGCGATCCGCATCCTTGAAGGTGCTTAAAACTTGGCTGGCCAAGTCCCTGAACATCCTCATCTAACCTGGCATTAGCCCTGCTAGCAGGGGATGGACGAGATGGACCTATAAAGATCTCTTCCAGCCTAAATTATTCTATGGTCCTGTACTAATCCACTCTCTCCACCTGCATCTTTCCCTACCAAAACCATTGTATTGAGTTCAGTCAATACAGTATATACAATTGTGTAATCTCTTCTTCTCTTGGCGGGTATCACAGTGTATTGTATAGTTCTCCTGGAAAAATAGGTTCTGCTATGTGATAGTTTTGAAAAACATCCTGAGTCAAACAAACAAAGCTAACCAGGTCTGTCAAACTGGAATTAAATGTTAGGTGCTGTTCACAGACACAAACGGTATTATGTAAAAGGCTGAATCAGGATACAGGAGGATCATAGAAGTTACTGTGATTTAAAGCTTCTTAATTTTTTTGACAGTTACAGCTGTTAACATATTGACTGCTGATGAGATGGAAGCAAGACGTATTTATGTGGTAAATGCAAATGTGACCTTAGAGTGAGGACTGTTTTATTCTATATTTTTTTTAAAAAAAAGGGGGGATGGGGAGGGAAAGCCAGTGTCTTCTGTTTTCAGGTTTGCCAGTGTTTCCTAAATTCTGCTTGCTTATGTCCCTCAGTGTTGAATCCAAATGCTTTATTCATAGGAACAATTTCCATTTCCGTTGTTTATTGGGAGAGACATGCTGATGTAATTACAGAGGAGGTAATGGGCACTTCTAATCTATAGCGTTGTCCTTAAGTCAGAGCAGTGGCTATCCCAGCATGAAGACAGCGCAGACAATAAGAAGTGAAAATGTGATCCCGTTACATCTGCAGAGTGCTCTGAGGCATGGCATTAGAAAACACCACCATTCTTCCAAAGCCTGAATGTCTCCCATGTTACTACCTCATCAATCAGAACTGGTTTCATTTACTCACTAAGTCAACCAAAGTATCCTAGCTGGGCGCTCTTCAGAGAAATACTAAATTATGCTAACTTCAGATTTGACCTACCATAAATAATTAACTAATGTAATTATTGAGGCTGTTTCCCTGGATGCGTTAGCAGTAGGCTTAGCATTCCAATTTACAGGCAGCTCTAAATCTCTGTCTTTTGAAGGTGCTTTGGTCAGTACACTCTCAGATAAGATTTACAGTGGCACAAGAATAACCTGATAAAGTAGGACAATAGTTTTTTAATAAAATAAATTAAATTCATACCAGTGATTACATACTGAAAATACTGTAGCCTGCATGAAAGATCAAAGTAATAAATCTATTGCATTGAGATAATCTACATGGTTTTTAATTCAGTAGTTTGAGAGGTTTTGTATTTCATACTCTGTAAAAGCATGAATTTCTGTGACATCTGACAAGACAGTCCTTACCTGCTGCCAATAGGTATGCATTTATTTATAACAGCATTTTTCCTCTAATTATTATGCGATTGTTCTTTTTTTCCAGTTTCCCCTTTGATTAGCAACCCAGTTGACCTGGTTTGAGTTCTGTTGAGTATCCAGAGAGGAAGAAAGAGACCCTGGTGTTTGCATACCTGTCAGATACACTGCTTCACTTTTGTCGAGGAGGTACAGTGGTGTCTGCTGCATCGCTATTTAATCAGGCACTGAGCTGGTCAGTCTTTCATTTAAAGCAAAGCCAAACCAACCCTGTCAATACTAACAACAGGGTGTTTTGTCAAGGGGATTAAAGGGTGCTAAAATAGAAGAGATGATATAGTTAAATCTTCATTAAACATCAGGACATAGCATGATACCTTTCAATCTGAACAAGTTAGGTATGTCTAAAAATGTTGAACATTTAAATTCAAAGTTTGAACATTTAAGCATCAAAATGCTTACAGTGAGACTGGTGTTGGTCAGAGACTCCTTGGTCCAGCCTGTTGCTGTTGTCCAGTGACTCTATACGGTTGGAGTTAATTTCTGTTTGGTCTGTCAGGAGTCAGAAGAAGGATAAAGATAGGTGCTACTACTTTATTTCTTTCGTGTGCTGTAATTTTAGGGCCAGGAACACAACTTTTGCTATTCTAATTGAACATGTGGCTATTGACGTTTTAAGCTCTTCCCTGACTTTCTGTTCTCTAGGCTCCATTTGCCTTCCCCTCACTCTCTCCTTCCACTCCTTTTCTCTGATATGTCTTGCTGTCATTGGGTTGCTTTCACTTCTAGGAAAGATGAACACTTTTGGGAAAGATTTTTGTAGTTTTTCATTACGGTGTGGGTGGGTTTTGGGTGTGTTATGGTGCGTGTCAGCTAAGGGCCAGGAGGAGGGGAAACGGAAGATATACTTACCTCAAGATAAACGCCCTACTTTCCCACTGACGATTCTCTAAAACCTCTGAGACGCGGCATCCCACAAGGCAGTCCTCTCAACAGCTTGGTGCTGGATGTAGCTGCTGCCTGGCTCCGTGGCTTTCTCTGGGGGCCAGGTATGGCTGGCCGTCTTGGTCGGTGTTGTCCTGTCGGAGCCCGAGCGCTAGGGAGCCCTCAGGGGCTGGTCTTTCAGCGACGGCACTCTGGGGCACTTCCCCTGCCCAGCATCGGGCTGATGTTGTGGCCTTTCTCCTTGTCACCACAGGGAAGGGGTCAAGCCATTGGGTGTCCCAGTGCTGGTGAGAGAGGGGAGTGCTGAGGCTCCCTGCGTAGGGCTGGCTGGCAGGGGCGTGCAGGAGGCACGGGGGAGCGTGGCACGGGGTCTCTGCTCTGCCCCGCTGCTGCCTAAGCGTGCCAAGCCACTCCAGCTCCACCTTCCCCTGCTCCAGACCTGATGCTGTGGATTGCTCCCGCTGCGGAGAAGGAAAGGAGCCAGCCCTTCGCGGCATGTCACTCATACTCTCCCATCTCCCGACCGATGATGTTTGCCTGATTTCAGAGAGCATACGCAATGCAGTCTTGGAAGAGGGTGTGCGTGAGTGGGGGGAGCTGGCATGAGTGATCGCATCCCAGCGTCGCAGTCGTTCTTCAGTCTCCCCCAGACAGCAGTTCCTCTTGCCTGTACCAGCCACTTACTCATTCACAGCGCAAATGTTCTTGTTTGTATGACAATGCTAATTGAAAGAGCTGTTCCAACTTCAGTAGCTATTTGTTTGGTTATATCACAGACAGTAACTTCTAACTTAATAAACCAAACAGACAAATGTTCAGAAGTTACTACAGCAGTGTGAAAGTGTTTGGGTTTTTTTCTCAGTGTGGCAGTGTGAATCCAAAACACAATCCCCATCTGCAGCCAGTCTGTAAATGTTCGCTTTCGTCCCTCATCTTCTATAGAGTTAATTTAAATGAAAGGTAGCCTAGTTTAGATTAGAAAAGTGTAAGTCTCACAGATTCTATGATGAGTTACTGTAGCCTCCTAATCTGTTTTTTACCTTCCCCATATCTTTTGAATATCAAATTCACAATAAAAAGTGATTGAATTCTTACTATCAATTTACTCATGTTATTAAGCCATCTTAATATAATAGTTGATTCCATTTAAAAGCCATGATAAGCATGTACACATTTTTTTTTTCCTAAGCTGGGCTGGATGCTTTGTACTAGCGATTGTATCCATCAATGTACACAGGAGAGCCACCAGCAGGAAGGTGTGACCTGCAGGGTTAATTTTATGAGGATTATGTGGCAGGTGGAGGAAAGCTTTGTGCCTTTTTTATTCTATGCATCCTTCTTCAAATCCCAGTGCTCTTTTAGTGCTGCATCTTTCTGTCATGTGGGATTCAGGCATTGATCACCTGCTACTTTACAGTATGAAATCCTCAATTCCAGTTACAGATTTAATCTCCTTTAGAAAAGGAATTGTGGCCAAGGATGTTTATGTTCGATTCAGCTGGTTTATTTCAGATTGAAAGAGAGAAAGCGAGAAGCTTGGATCTAGAAATGAACGATGGCTACTTTGCAGTATTGTCAGCCACTGTGAGCATGTTTTGACCTTAAACCAGGTTAGAGATAAATCTTATTAGCAGTACTGATTTGCAAACAGGTAAATCCTCTGACAACAGCAATGAAAGGCAGAAAACTGATTTGCGCCACTGTTACCAAGCAGAAATTTCTGCTTTATTGTTTTACAGCATGGTATTTGAAATACAGCTTTCTCATGCCACTATGCACGTTTATTAGTGTTAAATCATACCAGAGGAGAAAGCACCTATGTTCGTCGCTCTATGTTAGCTGGTCAGGGAATCTGAAAGTTTGGATGGTTTTATAGTGGGTGCTTTCTGGAGAGCAGTGTCAGGGTTAACACTGTACAACCTGGCCTAGTACCTGTCATTTCTTAATGATTCTAATAGTGGAGAGCATTGGAAATTTCTCAGTTGCTGCTGTTAGACAAAACAAGTGCTAAAAATAATATTTTTTTTTTTTTTAAAGACCGATCATACTAATTTGCTGTCTCTGGGATTTTTTGTAGTTAACGCAAAGATTTTTATCCCATCCTCAATTTCTTAGCGTTCAGCACTGCCGTCTGATAAACCAAGTGAGCATAGGTGTTCCAGAGAGCTCTAAATGTTTAATAACAAAATTGCTATTCTGAGCAGTTTTCTGTATGATTTGTTTAGATGTCGGTGTTTCCTATTAGCTGTGCATTTGTTTGAAACTTATCGTAAGGATCTGGCAACAGGTGCTGCAATAAATGATACCTATCTGCCAGACACCACGAGATGCTAGGCACAGCCTGTTTTTGAGAAATTTTTGAAGGAACTATCTGCTATGGTTTCTTAAAATGTCCACTTTACCACATATTGTCCTTGCTGAATATATGAGAACTGCAGCAGAGTGATGATGTGGATGCTCTGATGAGGATCCTGTGTTACAGTGTATTGCATGTGGGCTGTGATTCGAGGCATCAGTTGTTCATGTACGGAACATGGAGAGAAGTTTCCCGGATTCAGGTCCAGCATGTTTCAGTGCTGCTGAGAGCCTGTGTCAGGGTCACAGGGAGCAAGTGCCAACACTGGCTTTTTAGAGATTCTTCTTTGATGTGAGTTACTCTGCGTCCAGTACCCTCTGGTTGCTCTCAGGGACCATCTCGCTGTGTTTCTGCCTGTTGACCCTTCCTGGGATGCTGCGCGCATGTGCCAAGGAGCCCCGGGCAGGGGGAGCTGGGCTGCCAGGCAGCACGGTGCCGGGGCTGGGAGCACGGCGGAAAGACGGCGGCTCGGGGCCGGCTGCTGACTCTGCCGCTTCCCAAAACATGCCGTTACTGTTGGCCCTGGCAGCAGGGTAATTGCTTTACAGTCATTTAAAGCCAAGTTTTCTTTCTTCACAGATCCACCAATAATTCATCTGTGCCTGGGTGTTTGAACACTCAATTACCATAAATTTGTGTAACCAGACAGCCAGGTTTCTGAGGCAACTTCAGGAGTCCCAGATGAGGTGTTGAGCTATCTGATATGCATGTGTAACTGTCACTTTGGGTATTGTTCCAGCTTGCATAGATAGACCATTAGCTGTGCTTACAGAAACTGATAAAAAAAACCCAAAAAAATCACCCCCCCCCAATCCCAAAACATACCTTTGCGCTTTTTCAAGTGTAACTCTATGTAACTTTAAAAAAAAAAAAAAACAAAACAACAAAAAAAGGCACACTACGCCCCCGACCCCTGGCCTATTGCATTTAAATAGCAGAACTGGGTTGTGGTTCAGGTTAACAGTTTTGGAAATTTTCTAATTATTTTTACATGCACAACGGAATTCCTGTGCAAATGCAGTTGACTTGAGAGAAATAATTAGTGTGCCAAAGATGTGATGACAACTGAGAGAGTGCAACGAAACGTTCCAGCTTCCATTAGAAAATAATGACCTTCTTGGCTGAGTAAAAGTATTTTAATTAAATACCAACAATTCATAGTAATCAGTGAACCTATTAGCCATGAAATTTGATTCTTTCATCATGGACTGTTCACTTACGTATTTCAGACAAAAATGAATATGCGTATCATTTCAAGCCTAACGTTGTGTACTGTTTTAAAATACTACTATAACATTTCTGTGGCTTAGGAAAGTGAAGCCTTAAACAGTTTTTCAGAAAAAGTTGCCGCACGATTGACAAGAATCAGCCGTTACCAGTGCCGCTGTTCTTTCTGTCAGCAGCCTGATGCTTCCATGGAAGCTTGACTAGCTCCAATTCGTTGTCTGATCAGCAATAGAAAAGCAATTGCTTCTTCCTTGATTGGTTCCATCTCTTATTGGTGGCTTTTGCCATCAGGGAAACTAAATGGGAAAATACCCTTAATGGAGTAAAAATATTTTCCGAAATGAAAATTATTTGCATGAATTATACTCAAGTCTTGTTAACAGCATGGTGGAAACCACTAATAATGGACTTTCTA
Organism: Chionis minor; assembly: GCA_013398295.1. Lineage (NCBI taxonomy): Eukaryota > Metazoa > Chordata > Aves > Charadriiformes > Chionidae > Chionis > Chionis minor. Next base: position 23,975 of record VZSF01002844.1, on the reverse strand, counting down.
CTCTATTGCCAACAGTGAAACAAGTAACAAGGCTTTTCAGAGACAGGCTTGTAGTAAAAACCAACCAACCAAACAAAAAAAGATTCTGTAGTTATATTTTGCAGCAAAAAATATTTATTTGCTAGACGCTCAGCCCTGTTTTTTGTAGGAAGATACAACCTTTAGCTGCCTGCAGAATCATTACAAGATTTTATTGCTATGTGACCTCTTTTGTGACAAAGTAATGTGAACGGCAAGCTTTCCCTTGCAAGTCTTAAGTTGTTGCTATGCAGGGATCGTATGATTTGAAAATGTTTCAGGCACAAATGGGGCACTTGCACAGTGATAGGTCATCACAAATGGTTAGTGGAAGTGAGGCATGGGCAACATTTATAATTAAGCAGCTTTGGGTCTAATTCTATTCCCATTGAAATGGAAAAGAAAACAATTACAGTTTGCTTACACAAAGAAGAATGAGGATTGGGAGCTACAACATGACACAAGGGAGGTGCAAAGGGAGTTGAGTGCATTTTCTGCTTCTACGACTTTGTCTTTCATGTCAGGAGAGTAACTGAACTAAGGACATACTCAGTAATTTGTGGTTCTCTAACTGTGAAAAGATAAAGCTCTAGAATTTTGTGTTGAAGTGCAAGGTAGGGATTTCTTAACTAGCAGGGTGTTCGCCTGCATTCATCTTGGTGAATGACTTGATTTTTCACCGCGTGTACAGTGGAGCAGCTGCAGCTCTACAACTCTCACATGAGAGGCTTTTTCCCTTGCTGTGATGAATTTGTATTTCTTTCACCAGCTGTCAGGAGCTCTTATTTACCTCTGAGATACGACGCAATGTCCTTTAAAAACAATGATCATCTCTTGGTTCGCTGATGAATCTTATCACCTTCAGTTATCTATAAAGCAATCCAACTTCAGAAGCTGTAATAGTCGCATTAACGTTGGTTGTATCAGGAACATAGCAAATAATACGTTGAAACTTTGCTCAGAGTTTTCAGATCAGAAGTCATGGTATTGACTAAATAGGCATTTTTTTCTCCAAAACTGTCTTCCTATGTAGTGTTATATTATACCATCTTTCATATTAAGATCTCCATTTTCATATTAAGTCTTAAAGGAGTAGGGTGATTGTCTTCTCCTTTTGCAAACAAACTTGGGAGGGAATTGCTTTTTCCTACTTCAGGGTCCTTTCATGTTTAGCTCTATTTCTTGTCAGATGTCAGACACTAGATCTATTTGTTCTTTGCTTCCAGTTTATTGAAAGTGCATCTAGAAAGCTGAAATTTTAGAAAGGTTTGAGCAGCTGGAATACTGGGCTAAAAGGAAATCATTATAGACCGTTATTGCAGTTCTCCATTTCTCCTGCAGACTATCCTGTTGAACATATGTAAGATGGAGTTCACAGAAAATTTCAGTTGACACGATCAGATCATGATGATAAAGCTTTTTTAATACAACGTCCCTGAAACTGCTAGTGCAATTGTAGCTGGTTTAAATGCATTTGGGGAAGGTGTTATCTCTTCCATTAAGTGTAATTCCGTTGTAACTTTTGATAAGCCATGTGTTTTTGTAGTTAATGCTTTCTTTTCCAGTGATGATACATTAACGAAATGAAATACGGTAAACTGGGACAATGCTTTGTGCTCAAGGAAGAAAAATAGAGCTTCATCTCACACAAGTCCTTAGATTAACCTATAAAATTTTCTTGAATACCACCATTTTTGTGGTGACACTGTTTAAAGGTGATGGATAATTCTGTTGTGTGTAAGAATGCTATTTTTAAAATGACTATCCGTGATCTAGAAGAGCAGTACAGACTTTTTTTTTAACTCAGTAAATATAGCTGACTAGAATTCAGTTGTCTTTCTTGCCTGTTATGTGTGAGTAGCAGATGTCATTTTGATCATCGCCGTGTTGAATTCTGTGCTTTTACAATTGTTGCCTCCAGATTTACATTTATAGTTACTGTAAGTGCATTAATAACTCATCATTGAAAGAAATAGTGTGATACTTTGTAAGCCTTTGGTCCTGCCTCAGCCACCAAAGCACTACATACTAAACCCCAACATTTAGAAAGAATACTGAAAAAAAGTTGTAATTTTTTGATCTAAAAAAGTCACAGAAAAAGACAACAAAGTAGGCCATCATTTTGCATTGCATTTTGAGACATTTGAAATGTTTGTATGAAGAAAGCTCAGCGTAATATCACTTCAGCTTTTTAGATTTAGTTTCCAGCAAAAATAGGATTTTTGATAAAAAATACTTTTTAACCAATTTGTCAGGTTCAGATTTTCTATACAACCAAAAAATGTGGGATTTTTTTCATGCTATTGGATTTATTGTATCATATTTACCAAAATGTGGAAAAACATGTCCTTTTTATACAGACTAAGAGGCAGACAAAGTGCAGGACAGGAAATCATTGAAAAGCTTATGAACTGGAAAAACGTAACCACATTGAATCTTTAATGAATAAATAAGATGTTTTGTGTTCCTAAGACCACTAGATCTTAAGGCCTAATGATTTAGCTTCCTGCATAGAATCATCAGGCTTTAATACTGGTATTCCTTTTCAACTCTGGAAGATTCCCTCTCTAATTTCCGTATTAGCATTTGGTAAATACAGCATATAACACTCAGTATGTTGTAAAGATAACAAGGGGTTGGAAACAGCTCTGGAGAAACTAGAGTGATTGCTTTATATGACCACAGACATATCATTGGAATAAAATCGGTAGCGAGAGATGTTTGACTTCAATTCATCATCATCAGGTAAAAATAGCAAGCTTTGAAATGTTGGCATGACCTAACTAATTGAGAGACTGCTTTCAAAAATACAAATTGATATATCGATGGAAAAATTACATTTAACTCCATGTCTGTGGACTCAGTCATGTGGGTGCACTCCTTATAAACATGAGTTTACAGTGCAAAAATGCCCACTCTGGCTTGTGTCTGCTCTGAAGAAGATGACGATGGTCTTCATGCATATGATCCTTTCAACTGCGTCTAGAAACCTGAAGACCTTTCTAACCGCAATGTTTTAGCTGACCACGATGCTGTATTGGCAAATTGAAAGTCAGTGAGAGGGAAATAACAATTACAGGGGAGCAGAGGGATTTCACTTTACATGAATGACTAAACCTCTGTATTTACTGCTCATGTTCATATTGTAAGTGATAATATTTTGAGTTAAGGTTTTGTAAAACTCTTACCAAAATATTTTTGATCTATGTGAGAAATCTCTTGAATTCTACCATGGTATAAATAATAATAATAGTGATGTCTGGAAGTTAGGGAACCATAACATCCTACAAGTAGTAGATGAATATAAGCATAAAAATAATATTAGTATAATAATATGACACTATAAAAAAGCTAGTAAAAAATTACTAACACTAATTACTAGCAATAGTGGAAAAACGTAGGCTGAATATCAAGAAAAACTTGCCGAGGGGAAGGTTCCTGGAATGCCTTCCTCAGAAACGAAAATACCTGTTCTTTATGCCACTTAAAACTTCCTTAAGATTAAATATTTTTTATTGGAAATAGTCTTTATACATAATGCTGTAAACTATATCATTTAATGACAGAAGTAAAAATTGACACCCACCAAAAAAATATTCATGCATCCTCCAGTGTATTCTGTTTGTCTGATTCATTAAGAAAAAAAATGAGTACAAATGTATATTGTTATTCAAAGGACATGAGGAGGAAAGAGCAGAAAGAGAAACGTAAAGATGAAATAAATGTTTGCTGCCTGTTAAGTTCCTGGAGGTTTATACTGCTTCTTTGCTTCCATGAAAGAGAGAGAATGATGACACAAGACAAAAAAGTAAAACATGCGTGTTATCCTTTTTTATATTCAATTTTAAAGGTAAACCAAGGGCAATCAAAGAATCTGTGTTGAATATTAGAATTTGTCTTTAAATTCAGATGTTGAGAACAATTTCCTTGGCTCGATGCACCTGTAAATTCTTTCTGTATTCTCACTTCAGACATCATGCTGAAAAGTAAGCAGTTAAAAGAAGTGGTTTCAAATTTTTGCATCCTAAAGGATTTTCTGAAGTTTTGGTTCTGTCATATCACTGAGGATGTTCCTAAAGAGAACTGGTATTTGATCAATAAAACATTTACTGAATACACTTTAAACTGAAGCTATACTGTTGCCGGAAAAGGAACACATTTGGAGCTAAATTAATAATTAATATTAGCAGCAAAAATTAATAAATATTTTAACAGAGATAATGTAGAGGGCTGTATAGGAAAACAGAAATTTTCTATTTTAAAGTCTGCCTGCAGTCAGTCAATTGCAATTGCTTGACTTTCAGTTGTGAATTTGATTTGCCATATGGCATGGGAATAAGAGAGCTGGGCTTACCACCGGAAGACAGTATTGATATGCAGAGTAAAATGGAAAATTAGATTTCCTTCCCAGATCACACACTGTAAAGAGTATGCTGGATGTTGACTTGAGACTCTTGGGGCAGGCAAGTCTACAAATTCTATTTAATATGAGTTTCTTTCTTTCACACCGTGACATGAAACATGCTGACTCTGTTAGAAAGAGCGTTAATGCTTTTTGTTTGTTTTGTTCTTGTTGGGTGGTTAGTTTGTTCCGGGCTTTTCTGAGCTGTGTCTTCTCAAGCTGACACGAGGAGTCCAAGTGATATTACCTATCCCTGTCTGTATAATTAGCCTTAACTGGTCTAGTATGGAAATCATCTTTTCAGAGTTTTTAAAACCCCTTTTTTTCTTGGTTTTTTTCTCAGTAAATAAAGATGGAGTGGATGACAAGTAAAAGGACAAAATTTATTCTGGTGGGACAAATACACTGAACCACATCCATCCTGTGAAGTCATGCTTTTTTTTAACGGAGGCTAGAGCTTGGTTCCATTTAGTTAATCACACTGCACAGAGAATCCTTTAAAAAAAAAATTATGCACTGATTATATGTATCAAAGTAGCTTTGTTGATAATTCATTCTATTCCTATCTTTTGAGTGTAAGATGATTCAGAACTATGTAGAGAAGAAAATCACTTAAAAAACTCTGAGAAGCCATTACAAATGAATGGATGTGTCTGGACATGGCAAATCTTTTGTCTTGGCAGTCTGGTGTATTTTGTGATGAGCCTTATGTTTGTCAGCTTTCTGGTGTCTCTGCATGAGCTTTGCCGGACAAACGTGATGGATGAGTTTAGTTTTAGCTGGATCAGACTCTGTCTGTCTGAACAAGTCCATCTGGAGTATTCCCCTGAAAATTAATTTCTTCTACACTTCATGGAAGTTGACTGCGGTGTAAGCCAGCAGTAAGCAGAAAGCCTTATGGCTGGCAGGTTCTAGCTTGGAGGTGTAGCCCCTGATGCACTGTTCTCCAGTGAAAAAGATTTGTAGATCTCTTAGTGTACTCCAAAGCTCTGCGGACAATGGTTATGCTCTCAGTTGTGTTCCAAAGATAATAGATTGAAAATCTGTTTTTTTTCTAGTGTACTCAAACCTGCAAATCCTTAAGCATAGAGGGAAATGTTCTCAACCAAAATGTATTATATCTCCTCTCTTTGAAACTGACAATTGTGTTGCAGTATTTATTGTACATTTGGCTTTATAAAAAGAGCTGAAAGAGCTTTTACATTTATAAATACGTCAATGTTATAAAAATGTACTAGTAGTTGCAAAATTTCTGTATTAGCAAGCAAATAGATTTGATTAAGTGACCATCTGGTAAAATGTTTATTATCAGTGACAACACTGAATTTGGATTTTGCATGTGCCAAATAAAATGCGGGTGAGAGTTATAGTTGCATAAATTGAGTGGGCAGTAATTGGACCATATACCGTTCAAGCCTACTCCTGTCAATCTAGATAAGTATTGTTATTTTTGAAGCCTTTTGGCTTACCTGATCCTCTCCATCTACAGTCAGTTGTTTTACCACATTGTAAAATTTCTGTGAAGAATGATTTGGCTTTGTGTATTTGCATCTGTACAAGGGTAGATGACCTGATTTTTGGTAGGATTAACACAGAAATAATTAGGCCCTGTGTTCCATGCATAAACCACGATTTGAGTCAGCCCCATCGTCATACACGTCAGAGCTCAGTGTTGTGGCATTTGGAAAGGTTCTCACCGATGTGGTGAAATGACTTGTAGATAAAAAGGATGTGCAGTTCGGGCTACCATATTGGCCTTCCTAGAGATCCCCTGGTGCTATGGCTCTTGTTGCCTGTCATACTAATAATAACAAATTCAATGTTTTGCAAAATAATCAACATGGTTTCCTTAGAAGAGCTGCTGTGACTTCAGTTCATTGAGAACTGTAGGAGCATAACATGTTTGTTGTTTTGACCATTAATGCATCAATGGCTGGGTAGAATGCAGTTGTCTCTTTCTCTCATAGCCCCTGGAGCACCACAGACTTTCCAAGAAACCTTCATTTGTAAGATATCAGCATACCAAAAATGTAAACTATTTAAAATAGGAAAAGCCACAGTGTGCTGTTCAAATATTTCTAAAAATTGAACCTTGATCTTATAGATGTCCTTCTTCCTTTTCTATTTATTTCTTCTTTGACCGATACGATAAGGTTTTGGGGGCCTATTATTTTATTCCTATAAAAGCAAAGATATTAAATAGGTTTAGTATTTGTCCTGCATTGTATTACGAGTCTGATATCTGTGGGAGAGTGGGCAGACTAGATATCATTGCTACATTCAGTTTTATCTTTCATCCCAACCAGTTTTGAAGTGTGATTGCCAGAGGTGAAAACTAAATTTTTTTTACAGCAAGTACCATTCTAATGCAGGGAATGCAATATCAGTTGTTCCGTTCATAATTTACCATGTACATCACTATGTCTTCGTTTCATATACTCATGGAATGAGTAATGAAGTGGTGGTTATTTTATAACTCCATCTCCTTCTCTCTGACATTAAATATTGAAGCTACAAGCCCTTTCTGAGAATAATGAGATGAGGAGCTTAGAGTTGTTTCTTTGATAAACAAAGCACTGCAGTAAATACGAATTAATCAGAATTCTGTTGATTCCATTTATAAATTAGAGGGAACTTGTAGGAAAGGTGTTTTGTGAATACTGTGCTGCATGAACATCCTGTAACACACTTAAAAGTCATTACTAAATTTCTGGAAATAGTTGCCTATGAGTTGCTGAACTTAGCTCTTATTCAAAGTCAAAAGATGCTGTGAGCGAGTAAGAAGAAAGCTGAAGAAAAGACATGGCCATTAAGTAGTTTCTGTAAAAATGTAAAAGGAGTGATGAATAGATGCATTTTATTTCCCACTGCTAAAAATGCAATTCTTGCTTTCCTATTATGAATGTTACAAGTCTATAATTTCTGTTATTTTTATTGAAAGTGGAGGATGATGATAGAATACCTTTCGCTGGTATTTCTCATGCAATTTTCTTGTAAATGTTCAAAATGAGGTCTTTGGGTTTGTTTCAGCTGAGATATACTGACTGACTTGGAAGTTTGTCTTTTTATATTCTGTGATGATCAATTCCAGGGTTGAATCTAGGGAAGCACCTAGATGAAAACCTTGTAGTGTATAAAACAGTGTTGTCTATATTTTGAGGTGCGTTGCTTCCTGTGAACCAGAGTGGATTTCTGCAGTCAGTGCATTACACCATGATGTGTGGGGATTTACACGTTGCACATCAGCTTAGGGGCCACTGCAGTTGTCAGTCTGGCCAGTCAGCCATCAAAATGATTTCAGTCCACTCGCTCCTTGGTTTTAAGGAAGTGGATAAGAAAATCACTACAGAGAGGGCAGAAAGGTATTCCAGCTTGCTGTGACGCTTCAAAATGCAAATGCATTGAAACACTATGCCACCAAGTCACCTAATGTATGACCTGATCATCAATAGCAGAATACATACATTCATTCAAATGTCCACTACGAATAAGCAAATCTACAATTAAGTGAGATCTAATCAGATCTTAGGTCTTGTACTGTGTTGTTTCTTGAGTCCTTGTGTTGTTCCTTGTTGTCTTCAGGTCAGGACCATCTCTTTTGTTTTTTTTTTTCTCTCCTTTGATTCCCATCAACATTTTAAGCTCCTGGGTTAAACTAATTTTTATCCCATGCAGTCAATGTCCACCACAGCCGGCCAACTCACTTCATATTTTCCTCCATTTATTGCCATCTTCCGGCTGCCTCGGTCTAGTTCATGTTATTGCCGAATTGGTTAAAGGTAAGAACACAACCTTCGTTACAAGGTCTGCTTTGCCTCTTGCTCTTGCTTAGCGAATGGATGAGCAGGTTATTCTGGGAGCTGCAAGATGTCTAAATAACAGTATCTCCCATTGCCGTACAGTATGATGAAACTTGTGACATTCTGCAAACACTGTTAGGGATCTTTAACACCGATATTGGTGGTTTGGGGTTTTTTATTTGTTTTTTAATTGTATGCAACATTTGTAACAAATGGAAACACATCGGATTAGCGTGCATTAAAAGCAGCATTTTGCTTTTGGATGACATATCTCAAATTATGTACTAAATCACACACAGACACGCCCCCAGGTGCAGTAAACTACAGTGGATCCAATGACATATATTTTGCTATCACTTCAAATTACAATTATAGCATATTTTCTAGTAACATTCCTTTGTATTTCATCTTTTATGATCAAATGGTACATATACCACTGATATACTTTAAAATATAATAAATTAAAATTTCCAGAAATAGAGGGTTTTGGCAGCAAGGGCTGACAATGCATTCCGTTCGCATCTTTGGACTTAGTGCAAAGACATTGCAGCTAATTGAAGTGTGACGTTCCATAGCAGTCAATTCTGTGATAATTTAGATAATTAGGAGGAAGCCGAGATGGGGAGGTCTTTGTCTCTGCCCTAGTGTTGCCCCAGACAAGTTGTGCAGGGCATCTCCTGAGCAAGGCCAGGCCATTTGTGTTGGTCTGTTCCATTCACAGCCCAGGCTGGAGCGCGGTGTCTGCAAGATAAAATCCATCTCTCAAGTCATTTAGGTCTCGTTGCAATACATTTGTTGTTCTTTAATTACCACACAAGCTTTCTTCAAGATGTAGTATTATACTGTGTAGCTACTTCTCTGTAAAGAACAGAGTAAAATCAAGAACTTTGACTGAAATGCAGACATTCCAACTGAAGGATCTGGGGGTTTTTTCTTCTGTTATTTTTTTTCCTTGCCATGCCAAAATTTCTCCTTAGCATTTTCTAGCTAGATGAGCTGGAGGGCTTAATTCAGACAGAACATTGCTTTTTTTTAATACTGATATATTAACAATAGTTTCATTGTTTACCTGTTTCTATTGGAAAGCTTCCAGCTTTCTGCTGCTTAAGCAATGCTACAAAGAGATCGTCTAGAAATACAGAGCTATAAACAGCAGACTTTGCAACAGGAGGGACTTCATAACTCACCTCAAAGTTCATGCCTCAGAAGTCACAGTCTTTCAGCTCACTGGCGAATGGTGACTAACAAACTGGAAGGCTCCGTCTGCTGGCAGCGTGCTCACTTCTCAGCCACCCTCTCTGAAAGGATACGGACTTCGCTTACGCATGGCCTCGCCTGTTGGCATCAGATCGTATAATGTGATTTATCTGCTGTGAATGCTACTTTAAATTTCGTTTAGCTGGGAAATAAGATTGAGTTGAATGGCTAAAAAGTGGAAAGCTATTGACTGCCGCTGCTTTCAGTAAACAATGCTGGTATAGAGAGAATTTCACATTTTATACGGTTGTAGTAATAAAATATGTCAAAATAAAAAAGGTAAAGAGGTCTGAGATTTTCAAGTAAAGGATCTCTGAGAATGGATATTTTCTAGTACTTTCAAAAACTTGCCTCTGAGTGGAGACATGCTAATCTTTTTCATAAATGTCAGACTTATAGATGGTTCTTTGAGCCTTTTCTAAGCTTATTTTAAAAGTCAGATGTGTCTAGTCTTCCTTGATGCTAATCCTATGCAACTGCAGAAAAATGAATTGATTTTCTGTATCGATGTGGCTATTTCTGCCCAGGCTGTAGAGGGAGGACATGTTGTTTATTGATTTGGCCCTGAACTTCCCTGACTCTTGATGAGCACAAATGAAAGAACCACTCTGGAGGTAGTTCTGAATCAGCAAGGGAATGAGCACCACTGCCTTGGCCAGACTCTTGTTTCTTCACTCTATGCATTATACATTGGTTTACCATCACAGTAATTAGAACAGGATCCAGCTATTAATGTATGACCTATAGTAAGAGGGTTGTTCCTTGGAGTGCTTGATCTCTGCATCATGGTAAAAGAAGAAATTTATAATATAATTATAGAGGAAGGTTTACAGGGCTGAAACCTTTAACAGTACTGGAAGCGCTTGTGTGTCCAGAGGATGTTGTGCTTGTTTCTGTCAGAAGAACAAATGAGAAGAGATTCAGGAGAAAGATGCACGAGGAACTATTAGCTGATGTTTAAAGCTGTGTTAGGGCAGATTTGTGCAGTGTTTTCCAGTGCTCTGACGGAAAGCAGCTGGGGTGCTTGGGGCTTTTAAAATTCTGGATACTTCGCTTATAAGCTTATTGGGAAACTGACTGTGGAACTACAGAGGAGTGGTTTGAAATTTAACCTCCAGGAGATGCAGAGATACTAAGAAGGGTAGAGGCCACCTACAGGACACTTGCTGGACTACGCATTTTTCTCTGGAAAAATACTATATTGCATAAGGCTGGCTTCTCGACTGTCACTGGTCAAACAGTTTCAGTGTTACTACTCCAAAAACTAGACGGTGTTTTTGTAACAGAGGAAGGTAGCGCTTCATAGATAGCTTCTCCTGCTTTTTGTTTCATTTGTTTCTCTCTCTCTTCTCACACACACACACACACACATTTAAAATAGAAGCTTGAGTTTTTTGAAGCTTTTGTGTTGATGTCAAGAAAACATGAGTATGTCTTTCAGAAAGAATAAAATCTTAAATAAGATACTGTGTCATTCTCCAAACTGCATCCTTCCAGTAATGTGATTGTTCTCCCACTCCCTTTTTATGCTAGTAGATAAGATGAACTTATTATTTCAACTTTGTCTTAAACTGGATTTACTCTCTGGTTTTAAGCAGATCTAAATCACATTATCAGCACGCTCCTTTGTACTTTCATCCTTTAAAAAGTCTTCATAGCTTTGTTCTATCCAGCCAAAGGCAGAGATAAGGCTGAGCCATTTCTTGTATATTTGTAATTTAAAAATCAGAGAATATTTCTTTCACAAGAATCAATAAAATATGAATATAAACTTGTCAGGTGATAGCAACTGTGTGATGCAGAGGATTAGTGACTTGTCCTTTTATTATCAGGGACTGAGTTCAAGCTTAGATACAACAAATCAGAAATAATATTATGCCGTGTGGGCTTTAGTAGTATTGAACTAAAAGAGCTAATGTGTCTAATACCCCAGCCCAGCTGGGAAATAATAAGCACTACTTTAATCTCTTGCTTTCTGCTCAGATCAGCTATGGATTCTCAGTCTAATACTTGGTTGTTGATCATTCTTTACTATCAGGATAAGCCTTCTCCACAGCCAGAAAAAAATAATTTTAGTGAATTCATCTTTGTATGTGCTCATGAAGTAGCAGTTCTCCTTTAGGTGTGGTTCCAGGCAGGCTTTTGGCAGGTGCCTCAGTGATGAGGGAACAGGGGCTGAGCAGTCTCCTACTGGGAAGGGGAGTGTGGCTAATTCCAGTTCATTAGGGATGGAGCCCAACCAACACCTTTCTCCTCAGTCTTTGACAGTGGTGGTTGCTATGGAAACCTTCCTAGGAATGAACTCTTCTAGTGTTTAAACAAATAAGCTGAAAATTCTCTGTTATTTTTCTAAGAGTATCTCATTTTTTGGGGCATGAGCAAACTATGAATGGATTCAATAGTCTATCGATCCAGCCTCCAGAAAATACATTAAATAGATTCAGCATGCTGCGTGCATTTAAATATGCCTGTTTGCTTGTCTAGAAAGCGTACAGACAAAGGCAGGGCATGGCCTTGATATTCTAACTCAGAGTTACAGTTTTAATTATACCTCTGAAAGAACTACGAATTACCTTGCGAAACATCTGTTAATACCTCAAATAATTAGCTTTGATAAATTGAGGGAGTTGGGCACTCCTAAGTAATTGTTTTTTTTCACCTGAGAGAGTTTTGCCTTTCCGCGGTGGGTTAGCAATTCTCATGCAGGCTTTGTAAGTCCCCGTGTAAACACTTTGGGAATGAATACGGTCAGGAGTGGCTAAGGAGGAGTACACGGGTTGCAAGGGGTTGCCCTAATGATCTGGGGGAGGGAAAAATGTTATGTTAACATGAGATTGATTTCCGTGTGAGCAGTGGCAGTATTTAAATAACAAAGTACTTCAATAAACTGTGATTTATCAGTAGAAGTGGAATATGAATATTCATTAAGACAACAATGGGACATTATCTACTTCTGAGCAGGGGGAAAATTTTTGTGTGCAAGCCAAGGTTCATATTAGTAGGCCAGTCTTGATGAACGAGCACAGGCATTTATAATCAAGCTATAATATTGTACTGACGAGTGGTGGTTTCAAGAAAAGTATCTCTTCAGTCAAGGTGTTATGTTGTATAGGATAGGTTTGTCTGATACCCTCTGCAACGTCTGGTACAGGACAGCGCTTAGGAAGTTGCATCTATTTTAAAGGAATCTGAGTTTTTAATCAAAACTTCTAAGGCAGTACCTGCAACCTTCCAAATCACGATAAAACCTGCCTAGCCGGGATAAAAATAATTCATGTCTGGTGGAGATTTTTTCGAGCAACATGATAACTTCTAGTTTGTTATTCTGGAGATTTACATACAAAAAAAATAGGAAAGCAGTAAAACTGCAGTAGTGCTGACACCAGCATAAAAGCTGAATGCATTGTACAGCGAAGTGATGGAGAGGGTGTAATTGCGTTCCCAATCACCTGAGCTGAAAGACATTTTTAAGTGAAAAATTCATTGAGAGTCCTGAATTTTGGCTGCACTTCCAGTGTCAAGCACTGTACAAAGTAACATAGAAGATTCAATTTATGCTAAAATAAACTAATTCTAAAACAGATCATTGCACTGAGTACAATTTGCCATATTAAAAAATAAAGAGCAAAAACTTCTCAAATGGCATTGACGTGAGAGTTTGACACAGCCTTCCCTATATTTGAGTAGCTTTTCAGAGATTTGCAAATCTATTGAAAACTATTTTCACGTTCAAAAGCTCTGTCAACTGGTATCATAGAATTACCAATTAAATTGTGCTTTTCCTGAGATCTATGATGTTTCTGTCATGCAAATTTATTTGCCTTTTGTTCTGCACCTGAAAGTTAAATGTGTGTCTTCTTGGTAATTGTGCAGGGTTTTTATTGTTGTTTTGCTTTCTTGTAATTATTGAATTGAAGAAAACTATTTATAGCTATCTATCAGCTCTGGAGGAAATAGCTATTCTACCAGTTTAGTAGTTTTACCTCCCTTTTAGTTTCTTCAACTGATTGCATTATTCTGATCCGCTAGTACCATTTAAAGCTGTAATTAAAATTAGACTCTCATAAATTGTTTTACATGTTTCCATGTAAACAATGAGATATCAGGCTCCTACTTGAGGAGTTCATGTGAATTAGCCTTCTGACAGACTTATCCTTCTAATGTGTTTCCCCGAGTGGAAAACGTTTAGAATACAATAGACTATTTTGGTTGGAAGGGACCTACAACAATCATTTAGTCCAACTGCCACTGGAGTTACATGTTCCCTGATCCAGTAAATAATGGTTATAATTCCCTATATTGTGGGAAAACGGATGTTCTGTCCCTGTGAAACCGTTTTGATTCTGGTAGTTTACTCTTTCTGGTTGGTTGTATGTCTGCTGTTCTATCACCCAGTGCTCCCAGGTGGAGTACCGTGCTTAACTGGGAGCCCGTGCCGGCAGTGGGGGGAGGCAGCACTGCTGTTGCAGTGCCACATCCCTGCCTGCTCTACAGCTTCCTTCTCTCAGGGAAGAAAAACTGTTAGAAGCCTGGCAACATTTTCAATACTAGAAAAAGTATAAAATTATCAGTGTAATTCCATTTTTTTGATCCCCACATAAGTATAGAAATTCGAGCTTTCTTCTGTGTAAGTAATCAATCTTTTATCATTATCTGCTTGTAAGATTTTTGACAGGCTTGTTTTTTTTTTTTTTTAGCTGTTTACATTTTATATGAACTGTTTCAGCCAGCATAACCTTAAACAATGTTTTTAATCTTTTCTTTGTTTTTAAAGATGAAGGAATTCAAAAGCAAGGAAAAAAATCATCACTGTTTTTGTTTAGGCTTTGCTGTTTGGTAAATGTTGGCTGTTAAATTCTCCAGGAATTGTTAGACTATAAACCAGAGGTATATTTGGGGAAAATTATTTGTGTGCTGTTTATCAGTTAACAGTTTGCTTCATTCCACCCATGAAGGCTTTTATATAGAGAAACAACAGAACTTGATACCACCTGCTTCTGAGTAATTGCTATCCTTGCAGACTTGGTCTGATGCTTGTGACTAGAAGCTGGAGATAAAAGTCTCACTTTTTTATTCTTGGCATGTGCAAGAGTCTTCATCTTTCTCACTTGGTTTGTGAGTATCTCTCTCACACATGAAGCATGAGTTAAGTAGCTAATTAGTGAGAACGTGGTATCTAATTTGAAAACAAACCACACTTTTTTGAAATAATTTGTTTATGAAAACGGGAGGGAGGAAGATTTCAGTAGCTTGGTGTATTAATGTTTTGGAAAGAAATCTTAGAAAATAAGAGAGGAAGGTCCAGAGTAGTATATGGTCATTGTGTGTGTCTTCACTTTTATTCACAAATATTAATGGTTGAGTGCAAACTGGGTATCGTTATATGGCTATAAACATTTGCCTGAATGCATTTGCCCTAGGTAGTCATCTGTGCTTAGCTATAGAGGGGAAAAAAAGTTGAAAAGCAAGCAGGTAAATTATTTTATTTCCATATCTGGACTTGCAACTTTGTCTTTTGTTCTCCCAAAGCAAAAAAATTGTCTTCCTCAGATGGGACAGGTGTAGGTCAATGGCACCGTGCTCCTGAGAAAGGCAGAATCTGCACCCAGGAGCTTCCTCCTGGGGCATCAGTCCTCCGTAGCTGGTATGGTATACTTGATGGTAAGTATCAACATTGCTCTCTTAAATGCTATGTGATAGCAAGGAGGTTTGGAGATAGATTGATTTCTTCAAGAGCTGAGCACGCTCTTCCTTTTTGGCCTGATCTGATCATTGCCATAGGTACTTATGTACATAGTGTCTTGCGTTTGGAACACAGCTTGAAGTTCAACCTGGGACAAATTCCCAGAGAAAAAAGTTTGTAGCTCACTCTTCACTGCCAACTTCCCTACATCCAAGGTCTTGTGAGAAGCCTCCTTTTCTTTCCCGCGTCCCTTCCTGCCTTTCTTTCCTACAATTTCTTATATTAAATATTGTGTTTATATGGGATCTAAAGCAAGATAACTCTCACTCTTATGCAGTAGTTTTGGGTATTACTGAAGAATGAATAAAAACATATAGTAGAGTCTGCAGGGGCCCTATAAAGGGCTGATATCTTCCAGGGACTCAGCTCTATTTACCGAGTAAACAGCGGGCCTGCACCAGGGGGTAGAAGGAAAAGTTGGAGTTAAAGGAACACAATACACTTTATCTAGAAGCTTAAATTTCACTGCTCAGCAAAGTCAGACAGATTTGAATAATTATTCTGATGAATACTTCATGTCCATACTTTCTTGATTACGTGGTAAGAAAGGCCAAAAGACTGGAGCAAGGCTTTTATCTTACGTGCCAAAAAGAGCTTGTTTGTTTGACTGTCGCAGTTGCATCACCAGGATCCTTTGCTTCAATTATTACGTCTGTGTACTACAAAAGCATTGTACCTGAACTTGGAGCTTCAGTCCATTTGGGATTGTCATCATTAACAGACACATGCTTTGCTGTCCCATTGGATTTGAAGGGATGTCTGAAATGTGGAAGTGCTGTCTCTTCCCTTGCAGTTTTAAACACCAGGAAAAAAGAAAATACAAGCAAAGCATTTGGAAATAGCAAGTATTGTGAAAGGTGACACCAGACAGATACCAGGCAGTGGCTTATAAATACATAGCTTCTTTGTTGTGTACAGCAAATGCTATCCATATTCCGTAAGGATCTGTGTACTTTGTTCAAAAATGCAGAAGATAACGTGAAGCAATAAGCCCATTAAACCTCAAGCTGTAATAAAGCAGAAACCAGAGCGCTGTGCATTGTGGATATTATTTGTATGGCTGGGTAGTGTATATACTGTTGTGTAAAGGTAAGGCATAGATGTTACTGAAAACCAAATCCGAGTATTGACTTTTTCCAACACGCACCCTTTATCATGTATTGCATCTGGTTTTATGCTGGGTGTTTCCCTTCCAAACTTCCAGTAATTTCCAGTTAGTTCCCTACCCCCGTCAAAGTCTTTTTTCTTGCTGTTCACTTACAGTTTTTCTGAAAATAAATTTTTATTTCTCTGAATCATTTTATTCAGTTTTTCAAATTTGTGAAACAGGACTTATTTTTCAGCCTTATTCTTTTTGTCTTGAATGGATAGAGTATGTTTAAAACAAAGCCATAGATTCCCTTTCCCACCTAATGGCTGATTCAGAACTGAATTTCAGTTGTCACAGGGACACTGAGTTGTCATGTTGTCCATGTTTCTTTCAGTTATGCCTTGCTCCCGTGGTATATTTGTGTTTAGTCATCAGTGTTATTAACTTACGGTAAAAAACTCCAACAGGAAACAAAGCCCAAGCAGCAGGGGGACAACCAGGACTCAGCTTTTCACTTAGAAGAAGTGAATAAGTAGAGATGGGCTCTTTTCTGGATTTTCAGTTTTATAAACCAGCCTTTACAATCTCTTACATAAATTTGTAGTAGCTTTTAGAAATCATTTTGGACAGATCTGTAGGAACCTATATATTTTTCAATGAAATGCGTGTTGTATGCCAGCAAATACAGTAAATTTATCTAGTAAAATAAAGATCTGTAAAAGTAATTTCTAGGATAGTCAAAGTAAACTGCATTTAATTTTGAGATGATCGATCTGAGCTTTATCAATCATCTGTCAGCATTTTGGTTTGAGGTCTTACTAGGAATCAAAGTTGGACTTAAGGTAATTCACCTGATCCCATATAAGACATTTGTTTGAATTATCAGTGACTAAATTAAAGAAGTCTGTTTCAGTTTAAGGTTTTAAAATCTCCTAAGTGAGCCTGAAGTCACAGAGCTGTCACTTTGTGCTCGTGAATGGATATACGTTTTTTATTTTTGGCCCAAACTGGGAGTTGACAGAACTGCTTGGTTGAGGGACTGTTATTTTCATGCTTCTGGCAATACTTATTTATCCAAATAAATGACAGCTACCTAAACCCAAAAGAGTAACAAATACTTTTGTTTCATGGGCTCAGTGGAAAAAACGTACCTTTGTTTCTCACAGGTTTAACTCAGTTGATAATGACAAATTATATTCGATTAATTGTAGACCTTAAAGTTTACAATCAGTAATACACCTCCTTGTCAGTAGATCTGAACCATTTCAGATTGTTTCAGAAAATAAATTACTTTACTATTGAAAGTCTAAATGCTTGTAGTTTTTGCAAATCGTAACACTACTTCAGAATAGAGTAATTTTAAGGATTTTCAGGGAGATTAAGGCATCTGCACCTGTCTGTGAAGCAAGAATTTCTTTTCACAAAAAAATTAGCAAGAAGGAATTCTGGACGGTGCCCTTTGCTATGATGTCATGAAAAGTACTGCTTGGGAAGCTGTGCCACAGCTGTCCATTCACAAGTAGACTAATTTGAAAAAAAAAAAAATTCGAGTCTTGGATTTTTTAATCTCTCTTGAGCAGGGTAAAATTTGTGAGGGTAGGATACACCAGCTTGATTTATGTTCTGTGGTCACAATCTTATTTTTTTCCCCGCATAGGAGCAGTGGTTTGCTCGAAATAACTTGTATGTGTGCTTAGAAAACTGGAATCACTTGAGAATAAAGTGGAATATAGTTTTAAGAAGCTTCTGCTGGATGCTAGCCCTAAAGATCCTGGCAGCTTTAATCACCTCCAAGCTACACGTGTCTCCCAGTGGATAAGAGCACGGCGATGCCCTAACCCCACGTATTGGCTCACGATGCCGCACACCGCCGCTGTCTGGGCTGCTGTGCGCTGCTCTCCTTTCAGGAAGAATCAAACTAATTATTATTCTGTATTGCTCTCCACTCATCAGACTTTTTTGATAGCAGTTACCCCCTGGCAGGAGTCTGCCTCTGCGTTTAAATTGTACTCCATCGTTTTTGTGCCCTACAACCATTCAAAGAGATAATACTCCCCATTTCCTCAATTAAGTTCTTCCTTTATTTCTAGAACCTAACACATCGCTTTCTCTCCCGAGATCCTATTTACAAACAGCTGCTGTGCTAACTACAGTAAAGCTAAAGGCAATTCAGGCTTTCCCTCACCATGATGCTAATGTTCCTTAAGAGTCTTAGATGTAAAAGATCCAAAAAGGTGCTGCGGGTTCTCCGTGCGTTTCTCCCTTGCTCAGTCTCCCTGCTGGGATTGCCAAAGGGGCTGATGTACGGAAGCACCGCTGGAACTTTAAGTTAAGAAAATAGTAACGTTGTGACGTGGAGGAACCTATTCAGTTATTTTAAAACCAAGTTTAAATATTGACAATATACCGGCCACTGCAGAGATGAAATGTTTTTCTCAGCGTTAGGACCTCAAATATATTGTATCTCTGCCTTAAAATTTGGAGGTGGGGTGGGTGGGTGCTGTAGTTTTAGGCTGAAATGTCTCTAAAAATATTTAACTAATACCTCTTACTGATTTTAGTCTTACCAAAATACTTATTCTATTGCAGGGTTTACCTGGAGGAAAAAAAAAAAAAAGAAAAAGAAAAAAGAAGTGCTTAACAATGTGCCTGAATTTTTGGTCTGTAGGACAGGCTGGAATTCAGTTGACTAGAGAATTGCGCAAATAAAAACTAGCAATTAGATTTTGTATATTTCTTAAATGCCAAGAAATAACCAAGTGACAGCCCTGAAACTCTAGATTACTACCTTGTTTTAATCTGAATATCCCATTTCAAGTTAGTCTGCTCTGTAAGAAATATAATTGATTTCGGAAATGAGGTTAACCACAGGAACAAAACCACTCATGTCAATGTAGATGCTGAAAAATATTTTCAGTTTAGGCAAAGTCAAATAGCTACTCAAAATGCATTGCTTTTTAAGGTGCGTACTTTAAGTTCTCGTTCTGTGCTTTGAGATTGTAAAATGAAAGAGAGAAGTTCTAGAGAGAAAATGAAATCAGAGAAGTATTATGAGGCAGGGAGTGTGACAGAAGAGTGGCAGACAGTAGGTGGAAGTCTTTTCCAAGTGATGGACATAGTCCAGAGTTATTGTTCCCTGGGACAAGAGATGTTTGGTTTCATAAAAAGTGGTAGCATTTATCAAAGGCTATTTACTGCTATTTACAGCTGTAAAAAAATCATGACAGTCAGCATAGCATTGCATTACAGTACAGCAATCCAGTTAGGAGGAATACTTCAGTGAGGGCACGAACAGCTATGACAAGTGGTATATATGCTAAATGCAGTGCTCTGTGAGTGGCTACAAACCAAGCCGTGTTACGGTGTTGATCTCTCTTAGTTTTACAGATCCTATTTTCTTCTTAAAGTGTTCATATCCTTGTTTGTCTGTCCCTGTGCTGGTTACCAGCCTTTTACTGGATTCAACAATTTGACATGACTGAATATGAAATCGTGGGAGATTTAGAAGAAAATTGCTCAGTCCTTTTATAACACAGTTTTTATTCCAAGAAGAAGGAGTTGATATTTGATACATGTTTTGAACTTAAATTAGTTCCCTGGGAATGGTTTTCAGCTTGCTGCTATGAACTCTCTGGTTCACTTTTATCTTGCAATTTCTAGGAAGGCGGTTAGACATTGCAGTCATAAGGGCCATAAATATAGTATGTGGGGGGAGAGAGAGAGAGTTGACACACAGACTGCATCTTCAGTACCATTGCTTGAGGCTCTTTGGGAAAATCAGCTTGATGTTTTACGGAAGATAGAGTCTTTGTATATACCAAAAGCATGGTTCTGCACCCTTCACAATGGCTGATTAGGCTAGTTAATAACTGGACTTCAATCTTAGAGTCTAACAAGTGGACTTAATAATGACTATTAATCATCATTCTTACTGGGAAAGAAGTAATTCTCAGTATTACAGAATTTATTGGAATGGGATCAATTCACTAGATGTACTTTTTTCCCAGGCTTTGTTTGGCCAGGTCCCACTGGAGAACTCCGTGCGGAGACTGTCTTACATGAGCTACCCCACACAACTTCTACTGGAGTAGGAGAGAAGGGCACCATCCCAATCTTTGCTGTAGGGCATTACAGTTTATTCCTGCTTTGAATAGTCACAGCACACAGTGCAGCCTGCCAAGAGGCCACTGTAACATCTAAGCATACAATTAACTGTAAGTGTGTGAGTAATCTCATCCCTTTTCAGTGAAGCATTTAAGCACGTGTTTATGGTTAATGATTAGGTCCAGATGAAAGCAGTAAGATGATCTATGATTAAAGTTAAACATATGTTTATGTGCTTTCTTGAAGAGGAATGCAATTATTCAAATGCTTTAGCGCTGTGGGTCACCTCACAGTACTAAATTTTCTGGAGCTAGCCATCAGATTCTCCAATGGAGTAATTTAAAAAATGTTCTGTATGTTTGAGGTTCAAATACATTATTCTAAATTCTTTTACCTAGCTGTTTTGGTCTGGATTTTGGTAAGGGTATTTGCACTCTGCTCCTACAGTGAATCCAAAGTACTGACGAGGAGGAATGGAGCTAGTTGAGGGCCAGATCCTAGACTCAGAGTCTTACCCTGTAATAGCATAATATCTAAAACATCGTCCACCAACTTGCTCTTTCCAATAGGTACGTTTTGAAAGCATGACTGGTAGCTGCCTTTGGGTGGAAAAAAGCACCCATTGCTTTTATGGGTGAAGAGGGCAGAATTAAGGAAAGGTACTGCTTAAAATCACTTTGAGCTTTGAGTTGTAACATAGTGTTTTTTATGTTTAAAAAGCAAAGAATTTTGGATTTTGTCTACATTTTTACGTAACAATGAGTTACTAACAAACTATTGGTTTCAGTTTTCCTCACATTTCTGTTTTGCTGTATTCGTTCTTTCCTAAGTTTTTTACTTCATTAAGCTTCCTTTTCTGTTACAAAACATTATACACAGTAAAAAAAAAAGCATCTTAAAAAGGTCATGATGTCATGACAGATGTTTGGAGGATTTTATTGTCGTTATTGATTGTTACAAACTTCAATTACTTGGTTTTTTCTTCAGATACCGAAAATAGGTCATACCTTGTATGTGCCTGTTTCTTTCATTGACTGGAAAGAGAATCTGTACAACAGGTTTAGACGTAGACATCTGCATCTCAGAGGTCTGAAATCCCACTCTGACAAAAACTTTATCAAGGCTATAGCCAAGGAGGCTGAAGCCAAGTGTTTCAGCAACTTTTTTGTCCATCCACAATGTTTTGCATAAAGAAGGCTGTATCATAGATCACTGCTATTCCTTTCTATTTGTTACGCTCTTCAGTCATCGGCTGTTCACCACTGCTGAAGCAAGCTAGTGGGATCAATAACCTTTTGGTCTCACCTGGTACATTTTTGGGTTGTAAAACAGATAAAACTGAATGTCATCCAGATGAATTGCAGAAAGGAAAGGGAAACTTTCCGTATCTTCAATTTCTTTGTGTAATAAATACCTAAAATAAACACAAAATTGAAGTGCTGCTATGTCTCCATATGCTTGGATTGGAAGGAAATGCATATTAGCACGTTTCAGGGCTAGGTAACAGCTCCTGATCGACACTTTATTTTCACATATCATGCTATGGGGTTCAGAATCATATTCCACATACTAAATACAAAAATAAATCATACTGTGAGTGGACTTTCCTAGTGGGTACTCTTAAGATGAGATGCCGTGTAAATGATGGAGATTTTGGGTATGGTGGTACAAAATAGGCTAAGGTAGGCTTAGTCTACCTGTTGTCCTTTCCTAACAAAAAGTGCACTCTAATTTCTTAATAACAGTTCTGGGATCTGTTGATGTTGTGACAACTTTTCCCCAGGCTGCCAGAAAACAGACAAGTGACTGTACCACGATCCCATCCCTAATGCCCTGAAATATGTAAGAGAAGCCATGAGGAGCTCCCCGTGTACTTGCCCTACTGGGTTCTTTTCTTGGCAGGATATAGATTATTTTGTTGTTTGGAAGGGTTTTTTTAGTGTTGCTGTGCTGCTTCTAAATGTAGTAGAAGGCAAAGAGGGAATGCTCATCTTTGGCACTCTATTTCTTGAGCATTGTCTTCAGCAGACCAAAAGTCAGCAAGCAGTCTTTATGACACAGGCAACCAATTACTAGGAAAATGGATATATTATATGAAAATTTCCAAAAGTTTTGTTCAAAAAATTCGGCTTGTCTTCTTTCAAAGTCAGGCTTATTACTATTTTGTTGAGTAATTTCTTCACTACTTAGAAGTTTTCAGTGAAATATGGCTGAGTTTACACCTGATCTTCAAAAGTTCTTTCCATTTGTTTTATTAAATATATTGTCCCTTCTGTAGCAGTTATGACACAGAGCATTTTAATCCGTGTAAAGTGAAGAAAGAAAGCACATTTAATGTTTTCTATAGGATACTGGTTTTAAGATCTAGTTGAAGATGTCCCTGCTCATTGCAGGGAAGGTTGGACTAGATGACCTTTAAAGGTCCCTTCCAACCCAAACTATCCTATGATTCTAAGACATGGGGATTAAAGAGAGGCAGATTTTGAAGGCATCTGACCAACTTTACAATACAAGAATTTAAAAAAAAAATAAAATTCAAGGAAGCAGGTCATAAGTCAATTGCAATTTTAATTCCTTGTGTCAGAATATAGATAGGCAAGAAATCCATAATGGCATCGTGGGCTCTTCCCTGCCAGGATCCCAGCCAGCTCTGCTGCCTTGGTGTACTTGAGAAAACATGCTGCATTAAATAGGTTTGATGGAAAATGTGTTTTCATTGTGCATCAATGTAGAATATTAATTCTGACTGAATCACATTCTGGTTTCTGGCTGCATTTATGGAATGCCACTATTATGTTGTAACACTCTTACAGACTTTTATTCTCGGTAAAACTGCTTACATATTATTTGTGATATTTATTTGGAGAATGGAAAAAACATATTAGATAAAACTGAATTATGTTGCCAAGCTGTAGATTCTCAGTGTTTATAAGCTGAGACAATAGAGAACAATTTAAAAGCAAAATTCATACTTCTTACAATCTTCAGTTGCCACAATGTTGTCATTCTCAGAATCATGCTTCCTATTCTGACACAATTTGATTCACATTTTTTCCCCAAAAACCGTAATTTCTAGGTTGCTACTGTGTTTCTTGTTTCTTTTTGTGGACCTACTTGTGAATGCTTTCAGCTGAGTATTCTTGATAACACTCTTCCACAGTAGACACCAGTGAATGACTCTAGAGAAGTCAACAAAATTGTAAGAGGAGTTTTTGAGGCTCCGTCTGCACTGTGAACAGGGACGCGCACTCGTCCGTCCTGCTGCCTGGGCACGGGCTCCTCTCACATCCCGGGGTTTCTCACGCCTAGGGAGATAGCTCAGCTTCAAGCAGGGAACTCATCGGCAGCATTGGCATGTGCCTGGAGCCCACCAGGACTTTTTTCATTCCTCCCAAAAGGCACTGCTATTGCAGCAGCCGGTGGCCAAGAGCAGTAGGAGCCTGCCGGAGCCCACAGGCACTTTGGCACAGATTTGGACTGTTTCCTATCTCCCCTTTTTTTTCAGGGACAACGTAAACCTAGTGTCCTCTCGGCGTCTTTGCAGATCATAGAATCATAGAA
>VZSF01002843.1:446849-655849 GCA_013398295.1 Chionis minor | reverse complement strand
AAGTCTACTGTATACCCTCTTTGAGGTATCATCGCTTTGATGAACCTTTGAGGTTGATAAAAGACAGACCAAATGTTGATGCAAAAATATATACAGTATTTTGATTACTCAGTGTTGTGTAATCTCTAGGGTTATTTATGGCATTGTTCCTTTTCCAGTCTGCAGTTTACTTTTTGATCCAAATTGCTTTTGAAAGTCTTACTACAATTTGTTCTGGAAAACAGACCAAAAAAAAATATCTCAGAATAATATAAACATCAGGGTCTTTTCAGCTGTCAGCAGGATGTGTCAAAACTTCATCTGGCTATGAAAACAAAAAACTTGTCTTCAAATTGGTGTTCCTCCAATGGGCAACTTAAGCAGATCAACTGGTACATTCAGAGCATTCTAATGCATCGGCATTTTAGCATGGCGCTTACTAGCTTAGCACTCTTGGCTCTACCTACCCTAACAAATAAACCTACAGTGACCTCAAAGGTAGACGCATCATACCTACTCAATAATATTTTGGTATTTCAATTTCCTTCATTTTCCATAACATTAATGCATTGACAAAAACTGGAAAGACACACTGTTCCAGTAAAACACTTGATTTGGTTCAACAGTTGCGGGTTCCTCCTGAATTCTTATTTAATGATCTAATTAATTCATAGTTTAAAAGGAAAGCTTTTGTCCTCAACTAACAACTTACTTACGTGGAACTGCTTTCCAAGAGCCAGCAACCACTGGCCTGTCCCACAGTCGACACCAAAGTACTTACAAAACCAGTGTCAGCACCTCACTGCCGGGATTGCGGATTCTGGGCAAGTCTTTTGCTTTTGCCTCACCCCTCCTCTCTCAGTCAATGCTTTGCCTGGTTCCTGTCTTTTAGAGCATTCTTGCACCTACAGGCAAAGGCTGCTACGTTAAAAACTACATTTTATTGTGACAATTGTATGCTTAACACAGGGTTATTTTGAAATCTTGCACATTAGGTGTCCCATATAGACATGGTCTTGAGTATCACTGCATTTCAGACAGAGTCCCAGTTACACCATTGAATTTTCCTTCAGCCAGTCTGTGGTTTTGAAACATTAAACAACTGTATGGCAATAGGAATTTAAGAGGCTTTTCCCCTCGAAAACTGAGATAGTATTTGTATTTGAAGCCTAAATACTTCTTAAAGGACACTACCA
Source organism: Chionis minor (assembly GCA_013398295.1). Classification (NCBI taxonomy): domain Eukaryota; kingdom Metazoa; phylum Chordata; class Aves; order Charadriiformes; family Chionidae; genus Chionis; species Chionis minor. The sequence continues at coordinate 654,674 of VZSF01002843.1, read as the reverse complement.
AACTCAAGAATTGCTAAAAAGGATCTGTACCAGGAGAAAATTTCTTAAGGTTTTAGGAAATGCTTTTTGCACTATTTTATTTTTTCAAAATTAACACAAAAAGGCAAATGACACTTTAAGGGAGCTGGCAGCAAGATCATTTGAAAAAGCTCATTAGCTCCTGTTAAATTAGAAACTCCCAAGCTGTAGAAGAAAGGAAGGAATGCTAAACGCAGTTCAGTCACATCACCTCCAGGTAAATAAAGCCAACCACGTATGTTTCAGCCATCCTTAAGTATCAGTTTTGCCATATGCACTAAGCAAGAAGAGCAGAGAAGAATGAGAAGTATGAACATCCATTACATTTGCCAGCACCACTCACAACCTCTGCTGGGCTTGGTCCATGAAAACCCCTGGGAACACACCCTCCCCTTCTGTCCTTCCGACATTGCCTGGTACGGCTTCCCAGGCTGCAGAATACACAATCTGTTTTCCTGGCTTCCACTTCCCAAAATGGAAACATACTGCAGAAAACAGAAGAAGAGGATGCAACAGGAGTGTGAAGGTAAGCAGGGTTACAACAGCATTTGCCTGTGTCACTGAGGAGCTTCAGGGTTCTGCCCCCATCTACAGCCACGCTATCAGCTTCCCACAGATCTATTCTCATTTTTTCCACAGCAATTCTACCGTGTAGGCAAGAAGCAAAACCGGGTCTTGTATCATCCCCACCAGCTGATGCTCCCAAGCTGTACAGAGCAATGCCAACTGATACCGTCTTACACGTGCTTTTCCTTTTACCTCCAGGTTATTTTGCAAAGCCTTATTTCCAGATCTCTTCATGGGTGGGATGGCCTCTTTCCCACTTTATTGGTAAGACTTCTTGCTAGTTCCAAAAATTCTGCTAACGCTTTCTCTTCTAGCTGCTTCTGTTCAGAGTTAGCACCCTAAAGTCCATATGGATACCTTCCTCTCTCTATCCTTCTGTCAGCACTCCTCTGACCTGCCTTACTCATCTTCTCTTTATCTTGCTAACTCTCTGGCGCATCAATCCTCATACCTCAAAATTTACCTTGCCTTTTCAACACTGAAGATACTGCCACTTCATTTACCTTCACTAGAAAAATTTTTTCTAGGATTTTAAAAGCCTTTATCAACCAGTATCACTGTGCACAGGTTCAGAGCCCTCAAGAAAGGACAACCAGCAAGATAAAAATCATATAATTGGTTGGTGAATGCAGAGGAAAAAAAGAAAAAACACAAACGCATTCAAAATATTTTGCCAAGAATCTAAAGATTCTTGCAAAGAATTCCTTGAGAGAAAAAAGAACTAGAAAATTTGACAGACACGCTCTACCACCTGCATATCCAAAAATATCTAGAGATTTCAGCAGAAATATAAAACTTCAAGCATAACAGTCTCCTTGACAGTAAGACAAGAAGCCACTTTCCACAAGTGCCCTCTCTCCCCTCATCTGCATTTCAGATTATGCTGTATGTTAATTTACTACGTCGAGTCATCAGAAATTTAAGATAGTCCGTACAAAGATGTTTTTAACTGGAACAGGAGGAAGTTAAATGATAAAGATACACAGTTTGCCCTCCCACGCAACGGGGTCGTCTTAATACTTTAGCTGCTCAAACTGCTAACAGATTTCCTTTGGGTCTTTTGGGGAGGAGGCTTGTGGCTGTCAAAGATCATATGCAGAATTAAACCACAATACTCTCTTCTTGGAGCTGCTGACAACAGAAAAATATCTTTTAATAAAAGGGCTGTAGGAAGGTAAAGTTTGTGCAGAGATTTAGCTCAGCTTCACCCTCTGTCTTGAAAGCAGAAGTGATAAAGGCCTTTTAGATATGTCATCTCTGCAGGGGGGAATTTCTCTGACATGAGCAAACAGTAAGCGAAGTTCTTACTTTAAACATCTCGTTACATATGAACGAGATTAATTTAAATGGAACAATTGGGCATTTTTTTCCAGGCATATTGTATAAGCATAGCTGTAAGTAAATTATACTACTGGACTTAATGTAGGCTTTAAACATATCAGGGTACAATCCTTCCGATTTTAAAAAGGCATACTTAATATTCACTGATACTACCAATAACTACCAGTCTGTTTCCTCACTAAATAGTCATATGACCTCCGGAGACACAGATTTTAATTCGTATTCTGAAAAACACTACCATAAACATGTCCACAGGCTTAATTTATTCAATTGTTTTGTGGAACTTTACTGTGCATTTTGGAAACAGCGTTTTTTGATATGCTACCCTATCTTCTCTCTTGCAGAAGATTTTTTAAGTCACATGAAGAGGATCTAAGGTAAATCTCTACCAATTTGAGCCATTTGTTTAATGTTTGCATATTCCTGGTGCGAATGCAAGTATTGAAGTCTTTCCCTCGCCTGACAAATATACTAACTACTGTAATTTCTGTTATCTGGAAGATAAAGTGAGAGGGGCAGAAAAAGAGTATCAACTTCACCCTCTCCAACTATAGCTTAAACAACAAGGATACAAAAATAGCGATGCTGAGTTAATTAAAATATTCTTAGAATAGCATTCAAAACCACTATATATTAGGAAAATCATAATTTTCAGGAAAACAAATTTGAATCTAAATTAAATTCCTATTCTCCCAATCAACTACTCCACAGCTGAACAGCTGAGCAAATTGATACTTTAGATTCAATAACTGAATCAGTACTATTAAACCATATTTGTATACTTTACAACACAATATTACAACTGTGAAAATCACCTCTTAATTTTGGGTTTCTTTAATCTGCCAAGCCAGTCTATTTATTCTAAGTTGTTCCTATGCACAGATACTCCATCTTGTTCTGTCAAAAAAAAGGAAGAAGATGAATTTAAGAGGCCGAATTTAAGATCGCGAAGTCTACCATGCAATAACAGCTTATAAGAGTCACAAAGCCGACACATAAACATAAAAAGCAAAGCTGACACATTTGATAACCACAAAGCCTGCTTATTCCAAATGTACTCTCAATTCCAGTCATTCTGGATTACACAAAATGAAAAAACAAGCTCAGGGAAGTGCAGTGTTAAATGCTCATCTGGGTTTCTACGCCGCCAACCTCCCAAAGCTTCCCTACACGTAACGGAGTCTCCCCAGCCTCCCGCCTGGGCAAACACTTGTGGGGAGAAAAGGCAGCTTTCCCAGCTTCCAGCTGTGTAACACACATCCCACCCCCCGCACTGATACTCGAGGCAACACGAGAACACGGAAAACATGTCATCATGGAAGTTGGATGTTTCTTTCAAGGGTCAGTTCTAAAAACCAAGCTCAGGCTTACCTGTGCAGCACCGGCTCTCGAACGCAAACACTTGGGGGTAAAGGGCTTTTTCAAAAAGACCTTAACATATTAAGGCAGCACCTCATCTGTGTTGCTTCGCTGCAATTACCCCAGAATAGCGAATGCGCAGAAACAAAAGGTTTATTACAGTTTGTTAATAGTAAAAACAAGCACAAAGGTTCATTTTACTTAAGAAACAGTGGAGAAACAGGCAAACAGCTGAGAGATTGTTGCACTGAGTCTACAAGAGAGAATCACATAACTGAAGTACTGAAGACATCTAAAACCACAATCTCTTGTGTACACAGTGATTTCAGAGAGCAAATAACATTCCATTTTTCTGTGCTGTGTTCTGGTTGAATCGTCCACATACGAAGAATCCTAAATACAAGTACAAGATTTGAGTCCTCTATCAATGCGAGATAATATATATTTCCAAGTCCCTCAAATTTAATGTTCTTTCTTCTAATTAGACTGCTGCTAGATCTGTAGGCAGTCTTATAAACCACTTTAACCTTATTTTAATTTTTCATTATGAAAATTATAACTGTTCATTAACTCTGGAAGACACAGAATTACAGCTGTGCTATATTGTTCCTCATATTATTAACAATCTACTTTATAAATTCAGTGCTTGAAGCAGATATTGGTAATAATGTCTTACGAGTTTTATTTGTGTGTTGTAAGAATTTATAAAAAAAATCAATAGGAGCACACATGCTTAGTTGCCCAGCCATACAGAAAATTTTATTCACTGTCATGATTTTAAAATTTATGCCAAAACATAATTGCACTAAATTCAGGAGACTCATTAGAAAATAAACCCCAGAACCCTGAAACAAGAAACTACTTGAGTAATACTATCCTCTGCACCTCTCCAACTCTTTGGTAAGATTACTTAAGGAAGAATAATGTCTAGATTATCACTTTTTGTGTAGTACACTTTTAGCATATTGTGAATAGTTTTCAAAGGTAATATTTTCCCACAGGGATGAAGTACCACTGCAGCTTTGCTTCAATACTGTTCAAATGCAGATCTCAGGGATAGAAAAACTCCAAGAGACAACTGGATATCACTATGAAATTGAATGGAATATTACTTATAAAAAGGGGTTTTTGCTCCTCCAACTACTTAATCTGAAATATTAATATGATATTTAAGATCATGTATTAGATATTATAAAGTGCATTCTTTAAAACACAGTATTCTGCTGGTAGTAATTAAAAAAAGCTAGAATACTGTGCTAGACCAGTTACCACAAAAAGGGCCATTTGCTCGAGGGAACAAAATTTATGCAATTTGTTCTACATGTTGGTCTCTTTTTTTTTTTTCCCTTTTTTCTTTTTTTTAATAATTTTTTAAATTATCAGATTTGACACTGCCTCTGGCTTAAGTAGCAAAACCTAAAATACTGATAATTTTTGCTTCCATACTTAGAGAAACTGAATTGATTGACATATTTGAGAAGACAAAGTTGTACTGAACTGAGTCGTCCTGCAGCTGAGCACTTACTATTTCATATTATCAACATTTCAACTCGTTTCTAGCCAGCGGTCAGCACACAACTTGCAAATTTCCAAGGGAAAAAATGACCAAATGGTATTCTAGATTTTTCACATTGAATACTGCAGGAAATACTATTGATGTTGGATATTTGTTTAAATTTTCTTGACATTAGACATTTCTTTACATTCTACACCAGCTGGTGGAACTGCCAAACCAAAAAACCTCAGCTGTAGCTCTCTCTGTAATCCCATCATACATGAAACTTTCCATGAAGTTTAGGTCACATCTGAATACACTGAAAAGACACGCTAAGGGAAGAAACACAGTGCCAGTAACTACCAAGATTCATAACTTAAAGAGTGGATAAACGAGCTGATGTGACAGCGACGTGCATGAAGCTAAAAGATGCTTAAAATACTAGGAGCCCCAAGGCAAACCTGGGCTGGTAACTTGGCTAAAGAAGCAATGCAAGGAATAGAAAAGATGGATACTGGCAAGATCTTCCAAGCAAAACTTTACATTAAGCTGAAGAAGCATCTTGCGTGGTAACCAACAGAAGACCACAGTTTGACTTTCAAAATTACACTGGACAAACTACACTGAAGAAACATTTCAGTACTGATGATCACACTGTTGTTCTCCTGTAAGGTACTTCAAAGCAAGTATCTTACTGTAACATTTCTTTAGGCAGGTAATTCCTCTCCATTTTCTAAACTTGCTTATATTCAACTAAACTAAAATCTCTTACTTTACTTTTCACTGCATTAAGAAGAAACAAGAGAACTGGGTTATTGAGTTTTCCCGTAGAAGCTTCCTGCATCCATTTTAACAAGGTTCTATCACACACACGCGCAAACATTGGAGACCCGTCTATATCATGTATAAGAAAACAGCATTCCTCAGAGAGGCTTTTCTCCAAACAGTTTTAAAAGATAGCTTTTGATTCTGAATTAAACAGGATGTAGGGGTTGCCACCAGCAGAGGAGTAGGAATCACAAACAGCTATAACCCAAATATTCTACAGAAATGCAAGCAAGTAATTACAAATAAAACTGCTTACATTCATGCAACTTGTTTGGCAACAGCAGTATACCATAAGGAAAGCTGCTACAATTCATAACAGCATCTTGTAATAAAACAGCTTTATGCATCCCTCTCAAACTGTTTAGTGCTCAAATCTCATCAGATGGCTGAGTAAGCATTACACTTTGGGACAGTAAATCTCTGTTTCCAATATGGTCTACATTCACAGACGTGTACTTTTGCATTCACTGTAAGACACTTCCAGCTAAGCACTCATATAAAAAAAATAGCAATATAGAAAAATATCTGCATGCTAGTTTGTCTAGTCAGCTATCTAGACTCTGAAAAAATTTAGGAACCTCGAAGGACCAGCTCCTCAAGAGGAACCCACCGCTACCAGAAAAAGCTAATTGAAATTTGGATTTAGAAACGTGAAAGTAGTATGAAAGGGTTATCTTTATACATGTCACTTTCTCTTCAACATGTCTTTAACCACGTCACTGAGGCATAATACGGCATTCTATGGTACATTTTGCTTCCTTTAAAGAAAAGCTAAAAGATAGGAAAGGGTTTAGAAATAAGCAATAAATCTGAATTCATGACAGAAGATGATATTGCACAGGCAGATGCTTGCAGAGCTCTACCTAGACAGACAGAACTCATAGAAAAGACAACTGGCTTAACTGCAGCATCTAATTGAACCTGTGAAGAAGAGACACTGGGTATTACTGGTGTTCCAATAAAACAGAAAAGGGCACCACCAGACCTAATGGACAGAAACTGAAGCCAGTTTCCCAAATCCAAAGAGAAGCTGACATCTGCTTTTAACATGGAGGCTGACCGCCAGTGGAAACGGTGGGTTTTCTGCCTATTCATGTTTTTAACACTCCAGAATGTGCTTCATTCAAGGACAGATTACTGCGATCAATAGAAATAATCTGATGAAAGTCAATGAGCAACTGCATAGCAGGGCAAACAAGATAACTGGTAGGCCTTCTAACCTTAAACTCTGAATCCAGGGAGAAATAATATAAACAAAAAAGAATAAAAAGTGCTGGGCCCTGCTTACCCAGTTACACTCGCTTCTCATTTTCTTTTCTACTAATTTTGATTCCTGTTTGTAGGCTTTAAGTGAATTGGTCATCGACACTTAGACTCAACTCCAAAATATCCATGGTTCTCCAAGGAAGAAAATGAGCTTTGGGTGGTGTTTTCAAAGTAAACTGTGTGTATTTGGGTCCAGTCACAATATTTGAAAAGCTTATAAAAATCACATAATCCATTTGAGGTATTAGGAGAACACATAGGGACAAGAAAACAAATATAAACATAGTAATCATCACCACAGACCAACCGGTTGTCCACTGAGCCTAGAATTTAGTCTCCAACAACGGTACTGTATTTCCAAAGAACACAGGGAAAAAACATAAGGTGTAAAAGACAATTACAGAATAAACACCTAAAACATCTTAATGCATTTGAGTTGAAAACTGACTTGTGCCTTGGAGCAGCACGTACACTCTGGTGCTTAACCCATCTTCCACACACCCCAAAAATGTACAAGTGTCTAATCCTTTCCTTATTTTACCAAAGATGTGGACCTTAAAAAACATCTGGTAGAGTTCAACAATGTATAACCCAAACTAAATGTCTTTTGTCAGTTTAAAATTAATGGATTTTCATTTTTTTAAATACTTCTTTCTTCCTATATTATGAGAAAGGAGGAGAAGCAAACGGCCTGATTTCTCTTTACCAGAAAACAAGCTCTAGAGGCGTTCCCAAGTTCACAACAGAAAAGAAACAACATTCAGTAATGCAAAATCTGGACTACATGAGTCCTAAAGACTAATTTTCTGGTGCATGCCTAGGATGCAGGGACAAAGATGCCCAATTCAAACCCAGATCAAGCATTAAAGCTTTTCAAAAAAACCCCTAGATTTTTATGGTAATAGGTGTATTAGAAAAGCATCTGAGTCTTCTCTTTACATCAGTTTGAGAATAAACACAAGTAATCAGACTCCTTTCCAAACTCTTGCTGGAAAACATACCCTAAAAAACACCTATGTTAAACTGCAGATCCTGCTGAAGACATGAACTCAAGAGAAGGCGCAATATTTGCAAAATTTTGAAAAAAAAAATTTAGACATTTTTGTTAGCAGGATTAATCAAGAAATAAGTATTTTCATTTAGAGTACCTTACTTTAAAAAGAAAAATATTATTTCATCTCCTTGGAGTACATTATTACCCTTTACTAAGGATTTTAATATGAGAAAGTGCATGGATCCTCCACATGGATGTGCCTAAATATTACGAACTTCTTAGAGGACCGTGTGCACGTGTGTGTATGAGAAAAATGGAGGAGGATTTAGAGGATCAAAAATTATTATTTTTAGTATCCAAAGTCTTAGACTTCTATTACACAGCTGAACAAAGGGATGAGGAGGAAAAAAAAAGTATACAAAGAATAGTTTTCCTTCAACATTCAGTTAGGCCCTAGCATTATAAGGCAAGCAAACCCTACTCCTCTATTTTGAAGCACAAAATCTTTTTGCTTCATACAAATTTGTAACTATAAAGTACAGGAATCATAATTCCCATTAATTTTGAAGTGCTTCTGAAAAGGTATTTGCATTAAAATGCTTACTAAACCTTTTCTACAGTAGACCTGAAGTTTTTTAAAAAAATCCTTTTATTCACAGTGTGTGCTAACTACATGGGTTGATAATGTCTGCTTTTTAGAAGTTATCCTTTTATATCTAGTTCACATCATGTTTGCCTAACTTTGTAAATGGTTAAAAAAAAAATAGAACCTACTTTTAACTTAATCATCAACTAATGAGGAGTCCAGTATAGCAGCAGTAAAAAAAAAAAAGCAGAACCTCTCTTTGAAAGCTAAATAACTGTTTAGGAAAAAAAAAAAAAGGAGCATAAGTCTATACATACCTATATATTTGCATTGGAAATCCCTGCATTCTGATTCTCTAATTTAAACTGTAAGCAAATCCTGATTTTTAATAATGATCACTGGAGAGAAACTGCCAAGAATAAAAAATTATTCCCTGAGAGAAACTGTGTGTGTACACAGAATTCACGTATTATGTCTAGCTGTTTGTTGTTTATTCTACAAATGCACGTTAATATTAGAACAGTACTGCATTTTTCAGTACTGGTCATATTAATTATTACTAGAGTCCTCTGTCAGCATCATAACTTCTCCATGTAAAGTTTCAGAAGACAGTATTTTATTAAACTCCAACTTCACCTCTATTATGTTCACCTAGAACAAGATTGCTGGTAATACTTTAAGTGATTAAACTGTGCAGTTAGCTTGCTAGTTGATGACATTCTTTCCATAGCAATAATAGTTTAAATACTTCAACAGACTGTATTGCAACGGCCACCTCCGAATTGCCGGGCTGGAATACGTCTCCTGTCACTCAGTACCTGCTGTCTCAGAGGAGGACTCCTCACAGCCAAGGTGCTCATCTAGAGGGTGGCTCAACCCACCCAACAGGTAACAGAGCAGGAGTCACACCTTCAGGCCACAAGGGTTAGTTCCAGCAGCTCTGAGCAACCAACCACACACAGCAAATGAAGTCAGAATGTATGAAGATACAAAATGGTGAAACGCCAAGAAACGAGGATGGAAGGGGAACAAAAGGGAAATGGAAAGCTGAGAGATTATCAGAACAACTGATCTAAACTAAGATTTACAAATCGGGGAGCTTGCTGCTCAAAATGGGGGCAAAACACCAACCACCAAAACCAAAACAAACAAAAAACCCCACCCCTCACAAAACCAAGCAAGAGAGCAAGAAGAAATGATTTCTGTGTCTGTACTTGGGAAGTACCTCGAAGACTGAGAGTCTATGCCATGATGCTTCCCTGAAAAGTCACTTATAAAGAGAATTCCTACTGATTTTATGGTATTGTGACTCAGATCTAATAGACATCAAGTTTTAGTTTCATTCCTGTCTATCAGCAGATCTTAATATTACAGCTCAAAAGGCCATTAGACTGATGCTAGAGCATAAATCAGAGGAGGCACGTCTGATTTGGGGTTAGATTTTCTAAACATTTTCCTTTCCTAAAAGCATATTTGGGGGAGGGTGCTATAAAGGTTTGTATTTTATTTATTTGCTAGTCTAGTAATGTCGCTACATAGCTCCATTATTAACAATCAACACAGATGAAAGCAGAGATGAAAAGTGCTTTCATGTTTTTAAATCACTTAACAATAAGAACCATATAATCTTTTATGATTTGGGGAGGGAGAAGGTAGGCGAGGGAGTTCTTATTCAACATCTTTGCTTTATTAAATAAGGTATATTAAAATATAAACTTTTATTTCTCACTAATGCCATGCTTTCTAGAGAACAGAAATTGAATGCAATTGCCTCACCCTAATAAATATTCCACACTGGGATCGCGTATCTCTTAGGTAACCATTAAAACCAAAGTAAATCTTGATTCAACAGCAGTGCGAGTTGCATGTGTGTACCGGTTATAACAGTAAAATTGCCTTGAGGCCTTTCCCCCCCCCAACAGAAGCTACCCTACATCTGATCCCATGTTAAGGGCTTCCCCCTTAGGCTCCTGCCACCTGCATCTGCCTTGGATTTTGTTTGATTATGTAAGTGTATGGCTATACCGAAAAGCAGCATATTGCAGAATGCCAATCAAAACCATACATGGCAAAGGAAAACTAAGAACGTACTCCCACTCAAACCAGAATACAAGAAAAAGTTTAAATCCCTTTAATCCCAATCTATATATCAAACATTTAATTTTCAGAAGGTCACAGGTTCTGGAAAGAAACATTAAAATTAGTAAAACTCAGTTGGATTTGGAAGGGATACACTAATTTGAGCCTAAAAGTTGAGTTCATCTCATCTTTGATGACAAGATGACCTAAATCTCATCTTGGTGTTACCAGGAATGTAAGCAGCAAGACAAAGTCTAGTTAGCCTGAGAACCTGCAACAGCAACTGTCCCCTCCATACAGCAGCACGTTAGTCATTGCTGGACACAGAATACCTGAACACAGTCAACCTGAAATTTGAACAAGCTTAATCACTCTCAGGAAACGTTATTGCTGCAGCGTGGTTCTTCAAATGTGTCCCTGTAAGATTTTTGGTGACAGATTTATGCTGTGAAGAAGAACAAGAGGAGGAAAAAAACCCGTTTATTTTTCTCAGCAATCAGAGCTGCCCTAGAGTAGGCTGTAAAAAAAAAAAAAATGTTGATTCATCAAACTGGTTTGGGTTGCTTTGGGTTTGGGTTTTGGTGTTGGCTTTTTCTTTATTATTGCTATTTTTCTTTTTCCTTCAAGAAACCTATTCAATATATATGGAGAAAAGATGCCATACGAAACACCCAAGAGATGATGAGTAGTACAGCATAGTAACACAGCCTCATGTAAAAGAAAACTGAGTGCATTATACTTCCCAAGTGCCCATCTCCAAGAATTCTACTGCGAAAACCTGATTTTCTATTTGATGTTAATAAAAATACTGGACAATCTCAAGGGACATTATAAGGGATTTACTATAATCATTGTCACTACTTTTTTCTAACTCCTGTTAACAGACCTATAGTATTAAACAGGACACAAAAAGCACACATTTTTAAGTATAAAAGAATAAAAAAATGGAATTTGAGCTGTTATGCAGAAAAGTATTGGCTGTTGTTCTTTACTGAAATTATCTTGCCTTACAAAAAGAGATGCTGTGACACACACAAAGCAATTCAACTGTGGTAAAAATAATAAAAATATTTCAGAAGACTGTTAGGTCCAGTTTAATATGATTGTGGTTTTTAGACTTATTTTTAATAACTTCAATCATATGCTCTAGGTGTTCTAACATTTCACAGCAGAGATTTACTGCTAAACCAGGCCTGACCTGAGAATGAGAAAGCAGTCAATTCAGTATAACTATTGGCTAATAAATTTTGCATCAGCTGAAGCCTGGCGTTTGGCTCAGGCAGAAATACAAAATCCATGAGCTATGAATGCCAAGTGAGGAACTGTGGAATAGTAAGGTTTGCAATCACCACTTTGAAACCCGGTTTAAAACTCTTAACAACTCAGTAGCGTTCTTTTAAGCACAACTTGGTTACAAAGTTTACTCAAAGAAAAGTTGTCTTTCAAAGGAACCTCTTTAAAGAAAAAAATTTCCAAAATCCTCATTTTTTGCCTCTAAGGACATCTACCTTCCCCATGCTGAGTCAGCAGATGAAGTCAGAAAGAAGGTATGTTCTTTGTTTTCTTAAAAAAAAAGAGTTTGATAATTCATTCTCTCTGGTAGAAAAATACATGGCATACAGAGAAATTCACGTATTACCAACAAGATTGTAAAATATTCCAAGTATTCAGAGGTGTCAGAAGTATTGTCAAGATTTTGATGTATCCTAGCAGAAAGTAAAAAAGTTTCTATTCATCTTAAAATACACTATTCTTCAAGTTTAAATAAAACTTACAATGTTTGAGTGCTCTCTCAGATTCACCAAAGGACTGTATTTTTCAGATCAATTGAATAATGAATATCCAGTGTAGGTATTGAATTACAAATACATTTCTATTTACATTATGTAAAGTCTAAGACAAATGATGGCTCAAGCATGCAGTGGACCTGTCATTTTAGCCAAGAATCTGAACACCTGTTCGGAAGGTCATCGCAAAATAAGCTTGAGACAAAAACCTAAACCTATTCTGACTTAAATTGTACAAATATTATTACTGATATGCTAAAAACAGACTTTAAAAAGGGAATGTTACTATGTAGAAAAATTACAGGTAAAAATCTTAGGAAAAACACAGTAGAAGTAATGCCAGACTAAGGTGCTTAAGGTAATATACAGTCGTGTCATCCTTCATGTCTTTATAGCAAAACTTCCAAATACCACAACAGAAAGCAGCATCTATGAAAAAAGAGGAACTTTCTTTGGTAGGCACATTTATCAACAGTTAGCACAAAAAGCTTATTCCAAAACGTGCAAACAATGACTAAGTTTTTAAGTTGTATTCTCAGAACTAAACTTCCACCAACATTCAATTTTCCTATCAAATGCATTATTCACAGTAGCTTAAAGAGGTATTTATACTTCTGAGATCTGGTTTTTCATGAAGAATGAGACAAGTCAGGACAGGAGAACAATAAAATACTAAAGCAAACCAAGAAGATCTGTTTCAGACCTCTGAGCTCCGAATATAGTTTTTGTGACCAGCATTTTACTGTTGAACCATCATAAGCAAAAATGGAAGTAGTACAACTTGGTCTTAACGGATTTTCAAACCCAAGTAACGTATGATCAGGCAGCAGCTAAAAACAACTGCTTTGAGCAGTTCCAGCGCCATGGTTAAACCAGATAGTTTTCAATAAGTCAATTGCATATAGCTTTACTAACAGAAGAGACAAAATATTGAGGAAAATATCTACAATTGCTTTAAAAAATGTGAACTTTTTTTATAATAGAAGAATAAAAAATTCTCTAAAGACTATTTATTTTAAGCATGTTTATTTCCTACTGAATTTAATCCCATCAAAACACTCACTCAAATTTAGAATAAATTTACATGTATAAATTCCTAGATGTCTGCAGCTGGAAACTGCATGCATAAGATGTAATGAACAGTATTTCCTACTATATGAACCACATTTTTATCCGTACAGTATTAATGTAGAAAGTGAGAACACGAACCAAGTCTTAACCTAGATCTACTTGCCACATTATCTCAAATTCCATGTCAGTCGAGGAACTATACAATCCGAAAGATACCAAGCTTTCAAATATGAAGAATCATCATACAGACCTTTTTTTGTAAAGAAATTTGCTCTCTAGACTTAACAAAAGCAAGAAAATAAGGAGTTAATACTCATATTACTTAACCAAAAACGCCCTACTTTGGCTCCCTAAAATAAACTTTATTCATCTAGGCATAACAACATAGACAAGCAGGGGAAAATAAAGTAATAATAATAAAAAATATACCTGAGCATTTCAGTTCAGTCACCAACAATTTGCACTCCCCTTCATAAAGGGGGCAGATAAGAACACATTAAGAGCAGGAGGAGGATGAACAGTTGTCAAATCAGTAATCAAGAGAAAAAGAACACCCTCATGAAATGCCAAATAATAACCTGGAAACTAAAATGAGGCACTTGAGCTGAAGCATCAATCATCCAGATAGGGAAAAGTAATATTTAGATGACTCCTGTACACAAAGGCTGAACAAACCACAGTGAAAATGGCTCCACTAGCTCGTATGATCTAACCACAGCTTGATGTGTTATCTCTGGGTAAATACCTATAAGCAAAGAAAGACCCTACAAGAACAGAGATTACCTCAGAAAATAGAACTGGGTGTTTGATAGACCAAGCACAGTGCAAACACTTCTAAATGTATGTACACAAATGCGAGAGAAATACAGAATTAGACAAGGGTTTAATTAGAGATGCTAATTAATAGATATTTTGATTTAAAGGTGAAGACAGACACTGACTGCTGGCAGAGTACTTTCAACAAGTTGCACAATATGGTATCAAATAGGGAAAAAAAAGTGACCTTTCATTGCATGATCTCCACAGAAAAGTGTGGTAACTTAGAATTTCCTGAGTCACAATATTAGAAACGCGTACTAGAGAACTATCATATGCCATTAAAGGGAATAAATATAAAATAGCAGAGCTTCAGCAATTAAAGTTGTACTACATAATTTCCCATCCACAAAGGGTTGTACATTTATGCCTACACCTTGCTTGATGCAAACCATATCAGATTCTTCAACTGAAACTAAACCTAGTAATTTCTTTTAAAAACCATACCTAATTGTTGACTGAGCGTCAATTTAATCAGGCTATTTGGTCAAGTTAACCAGATGATTAAACATGGTGCCTATGAAGCAATGTTCACAAATGGTTTCAACGCACAGACTTATGATTTATTCAGACAAGTAAATACCTGAGAGTAAAACTATGCGTGTGTACAGTGCAAAGGCATAATCACAGTTTTTCAACTAAAAGCATTTAGGTTGTTAATTCATTGGACATAACAGGTATTTAAAGAGAGGAACATTTTATAAAAGGAGATTACCTTGCTTACCAGTTCATACAGGCAGGTTGTTTCAAATATTAGTTCTAGGATCTCAATGCCGTGAAAGTCTATTATGGCCAATTATGAAAGTAATTAGATGGGTTTCCCCCTTCCAGTTTTTATAAGGTAAAGGATAAGCAGTGACAAAATTAAGTCAGAGGAACCAGCATTCCCATTCCCACATTTCAATTACACAGCAGTTAAGAACAGGAAAGGAATTCCAAGGCTCCTGATTAATAATGAATGTACATTGGCCGTATGGGGTTTTACCATGACAGTGGTTCAGTTATCTTTTCAGTACAGGTACTCTGCTGAAGAACAGGTGAAGTTTAGGTGAAAATTACGTTATTGTTGCTAAAATTAACCTAGGAAATGGAATACAAAGTTATCGTATTGGCAAACCCTGAGAACCATGACAAATCTGGTCAAGCGTCACTAGCATTTGTGTTTATCAAAGATCTTTTGAACAGCGGATCTTGGTTTGCCCCATTTAGAAACAGTGAATTCCAACAGTATCAGAAATCTGAGATGAGAAAGAACTTCCTAATTTAACCCAAACTAGTTGAAATAATGGTAAAGCGCATCCATTCTCTTACAGTTGTTTCACTAAAACTCCTTGTAACTCCTGTTTTGCTTTAACAAGCATCAGAGATTGTCTACCAAGGATTACTGTAAAATAAATCAGTTCTGACTTTAAACGTACCTTGTCCTGGAAATTCATCCGACTCCCTGTGAACCAGCTCAGAAACTCGATTTCCGTAGTGCATCCTGGTGTCATGATCATACGCCTTCAGTGTCTCACTTGAGCTGTAAGACTTCTGGGTTGGTACTCTGCAGTCTTCACTGTCCAGTGAAGAACTCGTATAGCGACATTCCTTTCCACACCGGCCTCTCGTCAGAGAACGGTGTCTTCTATCTTTTACATCCATTTTTCTGAGTCAGGGAGGATGTTTTCAGAAAAGCCGCTCTTATATTTGGGGTCAGTCACTGCCACCTAAAAACAGGAAAGGATAACAAAAGAGTGAGCAATGTTGCTACTGCATTTTGTTTTATTCTTCTTTCCCTGGCTTATCCTTGAAGAACAATGTGGCGCAAATCGAGAAGAAAGAGAAGAGCCACATGATGCATCCTTAGAAATTGAAATAATTGACCTGAATGGGTGGGGGGAAGAAAATCAAATGCTGTAAGAGAATTGCATTCTATCTAAATTATCATCTCATTGAAGAGTTTAAAAAACAATGATGAGACAAAAACACTGTTAATCTTTTGATTTTGAATGAGCACCGATGACAACATGGAACTGACAATAATATTTGTTCCCGTTATGCAACAGTACAACAAAAAGCAGACTCAAACCAGCTTTAATTATTTCTGTTCTTCCTGCAGGAGGGCTTGCAATTAAGAATGAAGCATGCAGGAGAGTTGCATAGAGAAGATTATTCCTATGCTGCATTAATGCATTACAAAGGTGTACATTATCCTTTAACAATGTGTTCACGAGCAGCAGCAGCAACGGGTTTTATTGCCCCTGGATAACACAATTCAAGGCCCTGTTCTCAATCAAAGGGTGGAGCAGGTACCTCCAGAGGTCCTTTCCAGCCTCGACATTTCTGCATTTTCATGATTCTCTGAACACACTTTGGGAATCGGCTGCTCTTGTGCACCACAGAACACAACTAGATGCTCCTCTTCACAATCCCTCAAGATGACCAGTTTATCCACCTCAGCAGTTGGAGCTCTTCAAAATTGTGTAAATATCTTCTTGCTCACTGGACCAGAAGGAGATAGAGTCTTACACTCTACTTAATTAGGACACTGTTGCTGTGGCATATATACTTTAACATATGCATAGTTAGCATGCATAAACTGCAAAATGAAAGATACCATAGAAAGCCAGAAATACACTACGCATGAGCACCCTAACCACTAGGGTACTAATTATTTTGAGTTAGTATTTGTATGTATGCCTTTCTCTCATGGCATCCTATGCCCAGGTCTGTACTAGTCCTGAGAAATCCTCATGGCACAACTTCTTGGTAGAAATGAAATCTTCCCCCACAGAAAATACCCACTTTTGCTAACAAGAAAAAATTGGAAGAAAACCTCCGCTTTTCTATATATGGCTAAGGAGATGAAGAAATGCTTGGGGCAAGATTAGCTGGAACAGTTGAAGACATTTTCTTTCCCATTGTCCCCTCTCAGTTCAGGTGCCGACTTGAGAGCCTACCCAGCAGAACCAGGTCCTCCATGCCAGCCAGCTGCACCCAGGCCCAGCCCAGAATCTTTTCCCTAAACTACTGAAGCACTTCAGCAGCATGACTCCTTCTGCCACCAAGGGAATGCACTCCAGTCAAAGAGGATAAAACCCCCAGAAGGCAGTCACGGCTTTCATTGCTGTAGTTGTTTGCACCTGTATGAGAGGGGGTCGTAACAGTGGCACAAGTATTGGCTAAATCATTGCTTTTTGGCTGGAATAGATTATGTCCCTTAGAGAGAATAAATGTACTTGGCCAGAGGAGCCAGTGAACTTAAGAAAAGGTTTCTTGGCTTCATTTAGACTCTGACATTTAGACCTATTGTGTGGTTTTTGTGGTGGTTTTTTTTTCCCCTTTCTATATTTTAAAGAAGAAAGTTAGGTAACGAGGAGAAACAGCTGCTTTAAGCCACCCACAGGTACTCGGCAATCTGTGAGCAACAAAAAGTGTCAACGTACTTACTTTTTTCTCCTTTTTCTCTTATTTTTAACTATGGTGGTACATTTCAGGGGGGGGCGGAAAAAAGCCCACAAAACAACACACACAGAAAAGCCAAAACAAAATCAGAAGACGTTCAGCACTTAAAACTAGGAGGGTTAGTTTTAGAATTTTATATTGAAGAGAAAAGAAGACTCAATATACACTCCCGTTTCTCACCTCTCTGAACATCTAGTGGCTAAGGTGACTTTTCTATATCTGAATTATTCAGTTCAATTCTTTGGTCTTGTAATATTTATTAAACTGTATAACATGTTAACTGTAAAGCATGTTAACACTGGTGGCACAAACGCTTGCTTGAAGTTTGAGGAGATACACAATTGTTTAGATTAACAAGTCCTGGCTCTTTGATTTCAGTTCAATACTATCTCATCAAAGTCAGATATCAATATATCACAATTATAAAACACAGAAACAGATGAATACAGTACAGTATTGAGCAAGAACTGCCAACTACTCTCTAGATGTCTTCACGCTACTGTTCAATACAAAAGCCTATTATTCCATATGAAAGTATTGTCTATCAGTTCAGAAAAACAAACAGCTTTTTGTTTTTATGATTGCTAAACTTTAAGCTGTCTGGCCTGATTTCTGTTTTTCTTGAAAGAACGCTTAATTCCTTGTTACTATAGTTAAGAGAAGGATTTACTATGTCTGAAATAGAACTTCTGAGTATTTCCATGATACAGGCTTATTAAAGCATCTTCCCAGGCAGACAAGATTTTTTGGAATTGTTCCCTCAATAAACATTCTTTTGTAGAGTTTTGTGCAATTACCCTACAAATACAAAAATAAATAAAATGGTAAGACAATGCTCTACTGCTGATAATGCCAAGAAATATTTGTCAGTCCCCGTCATGTGCAGAATACAAGGTGCAACGCCTGCACTGTCGTTCCCATGACAAGTCTAACAGGGTAGCGCAAGAAAATAAATGTAGAAATATGATAAATATGTCCCAACAGCTTTACTTTGACCTTTCTTAAGGAAAATCTTGTTACAAGAATCAGATGTCATAATAATTTGGTGAATAACTTGGTCTTTATAATACTGTACTATCAAAAATTTCTTGAAGGTTACAAAATTTTAAGTGATGCTTAAAACTATAACAGATAATTAAAAAATATTGGGGGTTTTATTCAGTGACATGTTCATATTTATTACAGTACTTCTAATATTTTCTGATTCTTCTATTACTTTAGGACAAATCCCAAGACTAAATACATCTACCTAAACGCAACAAAATATTCTCATAGATTCTTCTTTCATCCTCACCTCTGCTTTGGGGATTTCTATGAACGGAACAGTCAGGCAAAAAGCAGTTCCATAGCATTGTCAACAAACCACTCTTACAATTCAGACAACAGTATCACCATACACGGCTTAAAATACAATGAAATGAAGATGTAGCACTCTCCTAGAGAACTTGTTTCACAATGCTCTCCTACATAGAGACACAATACTGTTTCCATTCAATGCTAAACACCTTCCCGGTTAGTCAAATCTTGACATAATGTATTCCTGGAAAGGTAAAACGCGATAGCTTTGGTTAAGTGAGAATAACGGCGAGATCCAATTGGAGTTTAAAATTCCTGATACTCTTTGACTTGCTTGTCTCAAGGGCACTCTATGAATGGTTTATTTTGAGTAATTGACCTAAATACTGATTGATTTAATAATTTCTTTTGTTCAAAGGATTTCACAAAGACTGCTCATATTGACCCACTTATAGTACAGAGTAGTACAACCGTTAACAACTGTTTTTCTATCATTGTTTTAATTATCTAGGAAGCACTAATAGGACCCCCGTCTAACTTTCTGAATAAGGCATTTATGGCTTGCAAAAGGGTTGGTCAAGTTTCAAAGGTCTCAGCTGATCTAGACCTTCCATGGATAATAAATTTAAAGCAGTAAGTGGGACATAACATTATTTGCTGCTGACGCACAGACATACATCACATGTGTCCCAAGTTACACGTGTCTAATAAACTTTGGACTCACTATTCACCCGAAGTAAGATTTCTTGTGTCCATGTGCAACTACAGCAGTGGTAACAAGAGGGCAAGCAGTAACTGGGGGGTAGTCCAAGGGCATTAAAACACTGTATGTCCTGGAGAGACCGAGGGGAGGAAAAAGCTGAGGAGCAAAAAAACCAGGTTTTTATTTAGAGGTTTTTAAAAAAAATGACCACTTCTTTTTGTGTTAGCGAAGTCAAATCAATAGGAGGCATGGAGGGAGGACTCAAAATGAATTTTAATGGCTTAGCGAAGCCTACGCTAAAACTCTCTTTAAACCTGAAGTTGATTCGTACACTGATCTTACTTATGTGCTCGTTTCTTGCATTTTCTAATGATCCCTTATACTATTACAGCGTACATGGCCATTAGAACTGCCACTCACAACAGACAGAGTGCAGTAATCACTTGGAAGTTCAAGAGAAAACAAAGCACTTCACATTTACTTTGTGCCCCTAAATAACCTAGCACAACTAGATCAAAACATTACAATAGTGCATACAATATTAGAAACACTTTTTTCTCTCTTTTTTTTTTTTAAAAGAAGTAGTACACCATGTACCAATCTGTTCATTAAAAAACAGGTCTCTTAAAAGCCTGTACTTCTTTTCATCATCAACAATTGGAAATAAGCTTGTGATTTAGAGATTCAAATGCTGTTCATTATTTTATGCAAAGACTATTTTTCAAATGAGAAAATTCAATAATTCAGCTTTGGCACAGTGCAAGTTTTCAGGGAATAAATAAAAGGGTTATTTAACTGCTGTATTTTTTGCTGATTTTAGTATTAGTGAAAAAGTACATTTCTACTTCTGGACTACCTCTGCCTTTTAAAAAAGGCAATAAATAAAATACATTTTTAAAATTAAATACTACTACAGTATGTACACTTTGTTACATGAATTAATGTTGACGGCAAGTATGCTGGTTTTAATTTGGGCCAAAAATCAAAATATATTACACCAAACAGACTGGCCAAATAATGTAACCTCCTCTTCCATCAGTAAGTCTTTTTTCTGATCTTTTTTTTTTTTTCCTCCAGATACTGAATTTCCCTTTTATCATAGCTACTCCATGTACCTCGTTGAAAATTAGACATATTTAGTATGTCACGTGAAATAGCTATTTCAGAACACTTTTGATGAATGATTTGTTTAAGCAATAGAAGACACAGTGCTTATAGGCATTCTGTGTCGTGCTTTATGCAGAGAAAAACAGCTTTTTTGTGCCTTTTTTTAAATTTTAGTAAATAAAAGCTATAGGAATTATTAAGGGCAGTCAAAATAGTAAACACATCAACAAAATCACAGTCTGTGTCAAGTATTTATATCATACATGTATTTTTATCTACTTAAATATACATATTTTTATTTCCAGACTACCTTCTGAGATTTCTGTACTCCAGGAACTTCTTACAAATCCCAGAACTGTTTAAATCTATTATGAAAATAACATCCCATTAAGAAAATAACATGCCATCAAGAACTGATGAAAAGCCCAGGAGCTATGAGACAGCCTTCTAACAGTCTTAGTCTCACATCATTCACTGACTGCTAAGGATTAACCCCTTATTCTCCACCAGCTGCTGGGCAGTGAGGGGCTTCAGAATTGCAGTCCATCGGTTGACACCGAGGAAAAATGGGGAGTTTCTTTCTTAAAGGGACTTCATTATGCCAGTTGGAAAAGCAGGTAGCCAAACTTGGATCCAAATTCCTAAGTGTTATTAAACACTGCTTCTGGTTTATGAACTTTACTATCTGGGGATCACCATAGATTCCAAAACCGTAGCAGTAAAATTTCACTATTAGCTAAGCATCTGCCAGGGCTCAAGGTCTGAGGCTGAGCGTGACACACATGAACCAACCAACTATTCATTTTCATTTCATTTGCTATGAAATATGTGCTTTTCCCCCTGTGAGAACAAAATGAGGAATAGCAAGCTTCACAAACATATGTGATAGGTTCTGGAGCAGGCAGAAAAATATTGGCCTTTCAGCCTCCACCACACAAAACTAATTTAGTGCCTCAATTAGCCCACACTGTATTTCTATGTTTTTTTTTTTTTAAAGTTATTTTAAACTTGCTAAAATACTACTTGCATCCTACATATTTCAGTAGCTGGTCATGAAAAGAACATAGCAACTACCATGTGGATTCTACACCAGGTATTAGCAGTAGATTGCATCACACGGACTCAGAGATGGCCATGTTTTGTAAAAACACGTGATGCAAGCAATGAAACAAGTACAGATGTTTACAGATAGCAAAAAGTTTAACTTGTTTTTCAGAGTAGAGTTTATAACCCACTCAAACTAGTACTAAGCAGAGCATATAAGTTAAAAGTGAGGCTGAAATGACATCTACTTTTCTTCGTATACAGACAGAGGTAAAGCAGTAGAAGGAGTTTGAAGGAGAAGTAAAGAAAAGAAAGTGACAGAATAAACATTTTTGTGTGTCCTGGAGTGTGAAGTTTTCAGGTTTTTCCTCTTGAAGGGTGTTTTTCCTTCCTTTATGAATGAGGTATTAATTTCCACCCCCCATTCCAAATACTGCCCAAATTAAAAAAGTAGAGGTTTTACTCCCAGATAACACATTTCCACTCCTAACTCAAAGCTATTTACAAATATTCATTAGGCTTCACAACAGCCACGACAGCTAAATCTGTATTATTCTACAGAAAAAGTTAAACACCGACAGAGTAAGGGTCCTACCTGAGGTCATACTACAAGTTCGCTGCACCCTAGGAACCCCCAAGATCCAGTTCTTGGTTTCTGCTTGCAGTATAATTGTTACCTACACGCTTCCATCATCCCATGCAGTCAGATTAAAAAAAAAAAAAGTCACCATAGAACAATACCTCAATCCAACTTCTCAATTAATATAATTATTAAAAATAAGTATAGCTGAACAAGTTCACAAAAGGGATTTAAAGATCAAATACGAACCGGACACTTCAAAAGACTAAGTCTACTAAAAGTAATTGCCTAAAGAAGCTTTATGACTCTTCTACTGCTTAGAAAGAACAAACAATACTACTATCTACTGCTAAAATGCTGATAATGAAGAAAGGTAGAATAATTTATCATTGCATAATTAACACAATGCAGTTAAGCATGCTTTAACGACTCTGTATAATAGTTTCCTATCACTAGAGAACACTTTTGAATCAGGAAATAATTGTCTAAATAATTTTTGATTAAGTCTTTGATCAAACTGATCAACATTTATAGAAGTGAGATAAATCTAAATGCCCATGCAATGAATGACAACTCGCTTTATTTAATTGTCCATTGGTGATGTTCTTTGTTCCTTCTAATCCTAGGGTAGAATGCTGACTTTAATTAAGTTAATGGGATTTTTAACCTTATTAGCGATGGAGCCAAGACATGAAGCTGGCTGGAGCACAAGTTATGCTCCAGCCATTCCCCCTCTCTCTTGCTTTCACCAACACTTAGTCATTAGTTCATTTAATTTTTTTACCAGCATTTTCCAGTGTTCTGTCCCCTCGCCAGGCTCCTCTGTCTTTCCATTTTCTCAAAAACCTTATTTATCCCCACAGTCTCAGTTATGGATTTGAATGCTCTTCATTTTCACAAGCCTTTTCCTTTACACTAAGGCTAATCCAGACTCAAAAGTTTTGATTTGCAACATATGACTGTGCTCTAAAGTTGGAGAAATGTAACTGACATGAAAGGACTTGTACTTTTCTTGCACCCAAGCAGGTTCAATGCCAAGAATTTTAAGACGGTTCCCCTTCCTAAATCTTCTCCACTTCCTTATGTTAAAACATTTTGTAATTCGACATCTCTGGGGCACCTTCATTCCTGCTGGCAATAGCAGAAGCTGTACCACTGGCTAAAAGATCAGCCAGAAGAAAACCATTCGGAGCTCACCTTTCATTTCTTGTTTACTCTTAATAGATTAATACACTGTTAAAGGGGAAGTTCTCCAGAATGTGAGATCGAGCAAAGCTCCTGTATGCATCTCATCAGAACGCTACTATAAGAAGATCAGGTTGCTGAAAAGGTTTCTCAGCAATTTCCAAACTTCTACAAGACCATTCTCAGAACTCACCAAATGTAGTAATGATGCAGTTATGAGCTTAGGTACTTTACTTATCCATTTCAGTTGAGAACACCACCTGCTTTTGACTCTAAATTTACATCATTCTCTGACATTCTGACCAAGGCCCCTTCTTTGAAGCTTCCATGAAACCTCTCCTACCTCAATTTGATACTAACGGTTTTCACACACGCATTAACAATATGCTTTAATATGCTTTCTCCTGCTAGCAGTGTCAACCTACAAAAACATTCTTTGAAGACGACTTTACCAGAAACCATTTTTAAGGCTGTATAAACTTATCATGGTAATAAAACGCAACGGTATTTTTAAATGCCTAATAGTAGTTAGTATAATTTCAATAAAGATAGCTATTCCCAATTATATAAGTACGCAATCCACTCAGATAAGCTTCAGTAGTCCCCTGGGAGGGGGGAAATAAAAAAAAAAAGGGGGGGGGGGGAAGAGTCCTTTTTGTTTGTGTAAACTATTAAGCCTTACTCCTTGGGAGTTCTCTGCCTTTGAAAACACACAGAATTTATCAGAAATAACAACTCCTGAAGTGATACTTCGTTTTAAAGGTTCAAGGTAAGCTAAGAAAAAGTTAAAGGGAAAGAAGAAATACGAATGGAAGACAATGGAACATTATGTTAAGGCACACAAAACAAGTGACATTCTATCTCAACAGCTTCCACAAAAGCATTTTCTGAAACATTTTAAATTCTAGATCGCCTCAGACAGCAATGAAACTTCGTATCATGAAGAAGGCTGCCCTGTAAGTTTCTCAGCTAACAACTACACCTCAAGGGTTGTTCCGTCTTGCAATAAAGCAGAATGAATTGCCTTATAAAAAATAATTAAACCTCGCAGCAATGGATAAAATGAATACAATTATTATATTACATGACCCACTGGAACTCAAAATCTCTGAAGCGAAATTCCGGTGTCCACACAACAAGGGGTTGGCAGGGACAGAATTGAGGTCCTGTCACCCTGAAAGCTGGTCCACCCACATCTGCAGTGCAAGGTTTGCTTGCATATTATCATAGCAGAAGAGGACAGAAAGGGTTATCTTGGTTAATGGAAGTCTTTTTAATAACTTAAGAAAAATACACTTCTAGGAAATCAATCAGTCCAAGACCACAAGAAGCAGCAAATACCTCATAATATTGCACAGTCATTGTGCAGACATTACTACATCCTCTGTTTCAGCTCCAAATCATAAAGAAAAAGGTCACATCACTCTGAAGGAAAATCACTCTGGAGAAAAGGCCACATGCTTCAAGACATGTTAGCTGCCTAGCCATTTAGGACAGTACCTGTAATCCAACATATACTCTCATATGGCAGCTTCCTTCCGCAGACTTCTTGGATGGGACCATCATTTTGCTTACTATCCTCTATCTGTGGGCATCTCCAAAGAAAGCCTGGCATTTACAGGTGGATGACGTGTCACTTTGCAGCCGTCACTGCTCACGTGGCTGAGTTCATAGAATGGTTTAGGTTGGAAGGGACCTTAAAGATCATTTAGTTCCAACCCCCTGCCATGAGCAGGGGCATGTCCCACTAGACCAGGTTGCTCAAAGCCCTGTCCAACCTGGCCTTGAACACCTCCAAGCCACAACCTTCCCTGGGCAACCTGTTCCAGTGAGTTGTCGGAAGCAAGCCCATCCTGCCTCCTCAGCTGCCACAATTCTCAATCCTGTACGTGATCGTCATCCAACACCTACCAGGAGGTGCCTGAAGGCATCTGGACACAACAAGGTCTTAAGCTGTAACTGCACAGAACATGGGAGCTCACATGGGGATATTCTCAATAAGCTACTGCAGGAGAAATGCAAACAACCATCTCCTATTCACATGTGTGGCTGAGTTTTAGAAAGCAAAAAAAGTCACAAGGAAGTAACCAGTTAAAAAAAAAAACAACAAAAACAACACACAAACAAAATAAAACAGCAAAACACTCTCAAAACTGCAAAGAACCTACAAAGTCCATTTTGTCCTTTCTTTCCATTTCACAGAAAGAACAATAGCAAAGCTGCAATGTCTAATTTCTTCTTGAGACTAAGCTCGCTGCATTAAAGCCAGCCCCCACAATTTTACCATCTGGTGCCTAGATTGCCGTGTATCCAGAACAGAGATGCCTACATTCTTCAACTGCCACAGTCAAACTTTCCAGGCAAGAGCATCAGCTTTTTATGACAAGGCTAGAGATCAAACCTAAGGGAACCTGGCAAGAATGATTTAAAACAAATTTAAAACAAATGCTGTTTCACCTACCACATTCAGCTGTACCACTGACTCTTGCAAAATAAAATTCACAACTTCAATGAGGACACTTGGTTTAAACTAAGTATCTATTGTACCTGTAACAGCTATACAGACATCCTGTTCTGCATCCACAGTACATGGAATCAAAAATATTTTAAAGTTGTTATTGAAATTACTTATTCTCTAAAGATACTGGAATTGATAAAGTTTATAGCTTTGTTTTTGAAAACAGAAAAGTAACTAGAGATACAAAATATAGTTGATTCTTCTACTAGGGATTAGCTGTTACGTACAAGGAAGAATAATAAATAAAATGGTTTAACAAAAGTTACATTATGAAACAAGAATTCTCTCTGCAGTCATAATCAACTTGTTAGAAGTTAAACACAAGCCTTAAACCACTCTTTTTTCCAAAGCTGTATTATCTACCTAGGTAAATGCTTTCTTAATGTTATTTTTAGCAGTACTTTACAGATGGCAACAGTATTGCATCGAGTACTGCTCCCCGCACAAAACAAGATGTTGATGAACTGGAGTAAGTCCAGGGAAGGATGCCAGTGTTTCAAGGGACTGGAGCACATGATGTGCACGGAGAAACAAAGGAACTGGACTTGTTTAACGTGCCAAAGAGATGGCTAAGCAGGACCCAGTAGTGGCCTTCCTGTCCCTAAGAGGCTATGGAGAAGGAGAAGAGAGGGTCTTCAGTGAGGGGAACCGAAGGCGAGCGAGAAACCATAGGTGCAAATGGAAGCACAGGAAGTTCTGATCAGAAGTGAGGTGGGTAAAAAACACCATGGTGGCAAATATGCACTGGAAGAGGTGGCTGCAGAGGCTGGGGAATTTTGCATGTTTTCAAGACTCAACTGCACCAAGCCCTTAGCAACCTGGTCTCAGGTCAGCATTGAAGCTCGAGTCCCCTTCCAGCCTCAGCGGTCTGTGACTCTATAATGTTCTAAATTTAGGAAAAGTTNAAAAAAAAAAAAAAAAGGTATCTACTTAGAGAACAAGCCTGTAAAGTGAACACTCAATGAAAGCTTGGTAAGCTGAGCATACAGGCTTAAAAAGTCAGAGCCTTTTAAAGTAGAAAATTCATTCTGCTGATGACAGAAGAAAAGGAAGTCACACACAAAGGGTATGCCAGAGAAAGCAGAACGGGCTTTGTTGCTTCTTCAGTTTCACACAACACAGACCATCTGAGGGAACAGAAAATGCCCGAAATGCATCTCTAGAGTGAAGAAAATCTACGGGGACCAAAAGCATAGTTTAACAAAAGTAACAAGCACAAGCTCTGTCATAATTCCCAAGACACTACTGCAAGCTCATGTTTCCAAACATATCATTTGACAATGCTGACTTTGAAATCGTCCCTTAAAAATATGAAAATAAACCCAAAAGAAAACAACTCCACCATATGTTATAATGACACTACCATAAATCTAAGGAAAACGACACATAAGAAGGAATTGTAACCTCTAACACCCGAGAGTCCACCTCTCTCCCAGTCACAGCCACATTCTCCTGTCATGTAAATCAATGCAGACATATTCATATTCCGCTGAGGATTTTGCCTTTTGTTTGACAGCCCAGCAAGCATGGCATTCATCTGTGCCATCTATAAAACACGTGGCCAGTGACCAACTTTAGCTGTGTATGTACGCGACACTCAGATATATGGTGCATTATTCTGTCTGAAAAATCTATAGATTGTTGTAAAAAAGAAAAAATATCAAAAGCTGAATTTGTTATAGTGATTTACCTACCAAATCCTTCCTTTTGTATTTCAACTGCAGAATATGGCACAGATAGGAGTTATGAACCCATGAACCCACAGAAGCCAACAGTGGTTTCTCTTTCTGTATAATCCCATCTGACAAACTGCAAAAGGCTTGTTATTTTTAGCCAATATACTGGGGTGGTGGAGGGCTAACAATTCCTCTCTGCTGTATTTAATTCAAAGCAGGGCTCATTCTCTGTGCACGGAGGACACAATACTAGGCCTGCGCATACAGACAAAACAATCATGGAACTGCATTCCAGGATGAACTGCTGTCCTCCAAGTAGGTCAGAAAGCCAATTCAAATTTTCTGTGTTTTTTTCTTTGGTTAATTTTCCAGGTTTTATGCACCACAGAGTCTTACTCTTGAGAAAACCCAACAGAATTGGAACTGACCTCTGGAGAAAGCATCACCTACAGTAACTGCATCAAAGACTTACGATTGCTTAGTGCAAACTGAACTAAATACTCAACCTTTTCCCCAGCATCTTCACTTTTCTACAAGTTCTTCAAAGAGCTGCAGACCATCTGGAGAATTAGGGACAATTTCTACCAGCAGAAATTGTGAAGGAAGGAATACTCAGATACATTACATAAACAAGTATTGGTAGTTCTTGAGATGTGCAGAGTCAATAAAGTGTCCTAATTAACCATCTCCTTCGTAACTTGGCTTTTTTGCAGTTGCCTCTGAGACGAGTTGCCATCGATGTTGATAGGTCCAGAACTTCAAGCTACGTACTTCTACGTTCATGAAATTTGATCACCCAAACACACGCTTCTGGTTTAATGGTTGTCACACACCCGCCTCAATCCCCTGGACAAAGGCTACAGTAAGTCACACGCTACTACATCCTTCACAAATGATTTTACTAATGCTCCACCCTTTACAGCGTTTCTCCTTCTCACAAAGAAAAGCACTGCAATCTCATAATTTAATACATAAAGCTACTGAGGCAGAGAAGAGCAACGTTGCAGAGCAATCCTGCTATTTAAAGCCTCCCTTAGTTTCAGTAGGTTGTTCTGCCGTACCAGCGGGTATAAACAGTCTCCTATCTCTGTACCTCTCAGAGCAGGAAGGAAACTGGAAACAGACACTCTAAATGCTTTATTATCCTGAACCGAAATCAATAAACTATGAACAGTTGTAACCTACTTTACTAGAAAACAGAATTGGAAAGATATCTGACAAAGCTTTTCATATAAGTTAAGAGCCATCATACTGTAAATGTAGGTTAATGCCAAAGACACAGAATAACCTACAGGTAAAATGGTCCCTACAAGCATTAGCAAATTATTTAGTTGGCCAAATTTCTGACTTGAATTAAAATCTTTTATAAATTATTAAAATAAAAAAAAAAAGCAAAAAGTAAGAGAGAGAAAAGAAATCTCTTTCTTGATGCTGTTTTCAGCGGTATGCACGTACCGCCCTTTGACAGCAAATTCTGCGGAGAGCGTGGTTGAGACTGTGACTACCAGCTCCCCGAGGTGCTGGATCCTTCAGCTCGGTCTGTGGACAGGTAAGGCAGGTCCTCGGGTACTGACAAGAGAACTCCAGGTACCTTAGAATTAAAGAGCTTCTTTCAAACCTTAGGTCTCTCATACTTTCCCCAAAACGGAGTCTCCTACCCAAAAAAAGAGCAGGATAAAAAAATTCTATGTTTGAGTATTTCATTAAGTGGCATAGCCGAAGCCACTTAAAGTGACATCCCTTACGGCACTACTGTAAAGATTTCATGCACGAGAGAAATTATTGAAGAACTCTGGACAACTCTAGTTCTGGCTTTCCAGTCACACAGAATAATGGGTGAGACAGAAGACTGTATGCGCCCGCAGTGTGTGAGGCAGCAGGAATACCTCCTTTATTAGGAACACAGACTGACTTCACTCTAGAAAAACCTGCGCCCTGAACCACACAGCCAACTCGCTACAGAAAAGAGTTTTGTGCTTATACTAGAATTTAAACAAGAAAACAAGTATTGTCCAATCACATGCAATTAGACTAAAAACCAAACCCAGAATCTGTGAATAAACCACTAAACTGGTTTCAATTCTAACACCATTAGAGATGCCATGATCAATTTTTTTTTTTAATTTCAGCTATCGTATGAACAAAGGCTTCTCACTTAGACCACTCAGGTTTCCCCCGTTTTGTTCCCATTTCTTGAGGCGAGCTAGAAAAATGACAACCACCACACTGAGCAAGCACACTAGGAGTTAACAACTGAGAATAGAAGCAACAGAAATCAAGCTTCAGCAATTCAACAAGACTGTCCAACTCCACCATTTTGATTGAAAAGGAAGTTTTAGTCAATATCTAATACACATACACAACTTATAAATCTCCTTCCTTGAGCTTTTTGCATAGGGTATTTTCCCAAATAAACAAGACTACTTTGGCTGTAAGTCCCATTTCTCATTCTCTTAACAATATTGTCAAGGACAAAGCAGTTTGCATGAACCTTTCTTGCTTTAATTTTTTAATTATTTAATTTTATTTTTAAGCTTCAGGTCAACTTTCAACTCCTTTTTTTTATATATTTTTTTTTAAAGTAGCATCATAGTATGGTCACACAGTAAAATAACAAAATGCAAAAAAGAGCACAAGAAAAAGAAATACAATTCCTTAAGAGTAGCTTGCAGATCAGGTTTATCAGGTTTAGAATTGGTGGTTACATTTATATATTAAAAGATCTGCAGAGGAGAGATTCTACAGCACAGAAGTCTCAATGTCTAAGACTTAGGCAACTCCCCAAAAGACCTGCAGTAACCTAAATTGCAACTGAATTTATGTAGGTAGAATAAACTTTTATTTGAAAACAATGATTTTTAAGCATAAAATAAAACTAGTTATCTCCTATAAATACCTTCAAGGAAATCTATATACTAACAGAATATCTTGATGGAATTCTCCGTTTTCCAGATGGATTGGCTTAAATTTTCAGACCTAATACTAGTTCTTAGAAATTCTAGCCTGAACAAGCAAACTTTCCCCTCTGTATTGCAGAGGTGAAAAATGTTAGATATCTGCCTTTAAGTGATTTAACCATCTGAAATGTTTTTATATTCAGTATCCAAAACTTACGTGAGGCTACTGGAATACTTTCCAATAATCAAGCCTGCAGAATTAGGAAAGGTCCCATTTAGAAACTGAGTTTCGAGTGATAAGATGGAAATACAAATTGGTCCGTAGTTCCATGACTCCGTTTAGACTGCACTAATATTAGCTCTGATGCAGTGCAAGTGCATCACCAGACAGATGGTCACATCAGTGCTTCAAATGGGTTACGATTTAAAAATTGCAATTCAACATGGAATTGTGACATATCAGCCAATTAGATTTTTTAAATTGAGAATAAAAATGCTTTTAAAAGTTACTTCTTTATGTATGGAGACTCATCCATACTTCATCAGAATTCCTGAAAACTGATAAGTCTAAGGACACGTCTACCCATCTATCTAGAACCAAGCTAAACCTCACTTTGCTAACATAATTTATCATAAGGACCAAAAGCATGTTTCCCTATCATTCTGTTAACTACGGAAAAGCAAGGCATCATATCATGAAGAACACCCATAATTTCTACTAAAACTCACACACATTAGATTACAAATGCTGTGTTCAAGCTCCAGAGTTAAACCAAACGTCTCTGACACACGCCAAAGCCCTGTACAGTACTAAAAGACTGAGTAATGATAATGGAAAAGTATTTGAGGCAGCAGAGAATTTTGCTCTAGATCAGTGCGCCACGAAAAGCAAGTTAAGGTCACACTGAAAGTGCCAAAAGCAGATTTAGTGGACAACAAGGTACAAAATTTGTAGTGTACCAGATAAAATTAAAAAAACCTTACAAAACCCCCCAAAATCCCCCAAAAAAACCCAAAATCAAAACCAACAACCACCCAATATATAAAATGAAACTCAAAGGTCAGAGTATGGTGCAGGCATTTCACAGTAATAAACTGACAAAACTGTAAGACTTTCTTTTTTCCGTTTATAATCACAACTTCATTAACACTCCTTGGGTTTCAGCTACTTGATTTTGACCCATTTTTGCCTCTCAGCTTTTACAAGCTTCTGAATTTTGTCTGTTCCCCAAACCCATCTGCATTTCTGGAAATCCTACTCCTTCATTTCTCTTGGTTTCACAAATTCTAGGTGGAGTTGCTTTGGAAACAACCTACAATTCTCTTTATAAATGAATCCAGCATGGGGCAACAGCACAGATTTGCAGAATTCAGCTATTCCTCATGTGCATTTCCAAAATCACTGAAAATTAATGAGTTTCTACTGTGTATATTTATATGCAACTCTTTGAAGTAATCATTACTAGCCAGTGAAAGTCACTTCAAGAAATGGGACGATAAAAGAAAAATAACTACTACACTATCCCTGTATCTGTAGTAGCATTCAATAATACTTGTAACTGTTATCCTGGATATAAAATAAACTAACAGACTAAACTCTATATCCAACGAGTAATGCTGATCAAAATTATGAATTTTTAAGCATGCCAAACGTGCCTTAAAAAGTGAAGTCTAAAGACCTTTCCTCTCTGTAAGGTAAGTTTTTTCTACCAAGACTCAATTCCCTTTTGTCCCAAAATAAATAAGACTTCATGCACAATTGAGTTTATCTGCATCAAATCAATAAAAGCATTAAATCAATCCTTCAAAAAGAAGTATAGTTAACCAACCTCATTATTACTGCAAGTCTTGTAGGAACACAGATGTGCTGAATATGAAATTTGCTGGTTGAAAGGTACTTTGGAAGGTTTTTAGGCATTTCTAGAATGCTTCCAAAACATGTGCAACCACTTACAAAAAGTATTCAGGTGCTTTACCCAGTTTGAAAAGGAGTGCTTTTTCATGACATTAGTTTTATAATGAGTCTTTTCAGACAAATTTCAAGGAATGTATGGTTCACATACTTTAAACTGAATTCACTTATAATTCAGTGTTTGACAGAGCTAATGCTTAATTGTTTCTAAAGAGTCTACAAAGGAAAATATTTTTCTTATTCAACAAACATTTAACTAAAATTATGTTTTGCTTTGTTTTCACAGTAAGGATTGAATTTGACACTATAATAGCGAAAAGCAGCCTGTGCTCGTTAATGTGATTTTAATTGTTGTAGTCACAATTCTCCTTGTTTTGTATTAGAAAGAATTTAATAAGACCTAAGTTTTGCAATATGGCATTAATGCTGATATAAGAGGCCTTCTTCCAACAAATTCTGTTTCATCATCCAAGCAATTCAAAGAATTACTGGCAGGTGAGTTAACGCTAGCAGTGTGCAGGTTTCAGTCCAAATACGGACACAACTACATGTTTTCAAAAGCCCACAAAACCATGGGCATAGCTGGTTTAAGCTATAAGTAATGTTAACGAGAAGGTCAACGTTACTGTTTCCTTCTCAAGCATTACAAATCTTACATTTTCTTATAACAGACATCAGAAGCTACTTTCTGTTTAACAGTGTAAGGTTAATAAACACTTTTCAAATAATGTCATAATCTACTGTATAGATCTTCAGAGCCAGTTTTATCTTCTTCACACTAAGAAGCTGATGATTATCAGCTCCACAGCTCCTATAAATCACTTCACCTCCACTGAGTTGATGGAGAGACGTTGATTTGCATCAGCTGAGAATTCTGCCACTTTCTGCCCCCAAGCAGGGTTAGCATCCTTGTTTTGAAAGCTCTTTTGCAGTGAAAATGTGATGTTGCATACCAGTAAAGGTTTTAATTGTGTCAAAAATACCTCGGCATTAAAATTTAAATAACCATTTAAAATTTCAGTCAACTGGCAATACAGAGTTATGTATCAGCTGATTGTAAACGTCTAAGCAACAGTGAGCAATAAAATCTCAATGTCACTGGACACCTACGCTATGTTCACATTGTATCTGCAAACTCAGGTGTATGCACATTTTAAAGTCTAAAAAGCAGAGAGTTGTGAACTGCTGTGTTGTCTTACATAATAACCTAAGAAAACAGATACTCGTCAGGAAAGAGATCTGCATCGCATCCAGGCCTACGGCTTTGTAAAAGGCCCCTCCACTTCTTAAACTTCAAATCTATTTAAAACACAGCGTATTTGAACACGCGGAGACTGAACACGCTTGCAAACGGCATGGACCTTACTTTTTTAATACAAAGTCTTCAAAAGGAAAAGAAGAAAATTGAGAAGTCTTACATAATCTGTGAGGTTGGGCAAGACGACCTCCAGAGATCCCTTCCAACCTCAGCCACTCTGTGATTCCGTGCTTTTTATCTCAAAAATCAAATGTTCTTTTAAGAGACCGTTAGAAAGAACTGTCAGCAATTCCCTATGTACATAGATGATGAAGAAGAAAGGCAAAATAAGATATAAGATTTTGACCCCAAACTTGTAGGGTTTCATTACAAAACTTGGATTTAGTTGCTTTAAGGTTCTTCCAAGGAGACAAGGACCATCATGGAGGCAACTTGCTGAATATTCACATGCAAGATTTAGCTTAGTCTTCTTCTGAATCCAGAAGTTTCACGCCTCATCTCCTCTTACACATGACACACACAAACATTCAAATGCAGAACACACTTTTTTCATTATGGAACCTAAGAAGATGGGAGAACAAATTCTGCAGACGGGGCAGATGGAATTGGAAACTATTTAGTAATTTCTAATGGACTAATCAAACCGCCGGTATCTTGTTCGCTTCTGTAACTGTGCATTTCATGTATTTGGAGATTTATTTATTTCTACAAGCAAATATTCTGGGTAGTTTTAGTAAAAAACCTTCAAATTTGTTATTATTTGATGGATTTTTAATCTGAATAGACAGAAAATACTCTCTGCAGATTACTTTCAGCATCTATGGGAGCCTTTAAAACCTCCCATAGACCTCCAAAGGCAATTATAGCAGAGGAGGTTTTCAGATTTACACCTGACTGAGATGGAAAGGTCTGCGTACATCAAATATTAAAAACAAACTTGCTATAAATAACCTCTAACGGAAGCACAGCCTCAGTGACAACTAACATTTTTTTCTCTCTCATTTTTGACCCTTGACATAGCAGTGTGAAAACAGTAAAAGGAAAGACAGAATATGTATCTATAGAATGACCTAAAATTTTCCAATTCCCATGACATTACTAGTGAAGGAAATGCACAGGCATGGATGGGGTCATTACCTTCACATTCCAGTTTCTTTACTGCATAAAAAACTAAAATTGACCAGAAAAGAGAGCACGGTGTTAACTAAAATATAACCCTGCTACATAATTTGTAAGAAGATACTCGATTTTTAATACTATAAAAAAATAAGACTATGCCATATCTCTCCTAAAATATTTGTAAATTATATCACAGATTAAGAGGTGGGCCTAACTATCTGAGCACCACTTGATACTTGCTTTATGTTAATAGATATTCTCTTGAGTAGCTGTGCTTTAATACGATATAAAGAATAAAAGGAAACACTATTTAGCAGTGTTTTTAAAACCCTGAATAATTTCCATAATTTGTGACAGTCAGCAGATTTTGATAGTATCTCACATTGATTTTTATGTTTCAAGATGACAATCATTACACTATTATGTGCAGTTTGAGCAGTGGAACCTAACCTCCTAATTAGGATGAAAAACTGTTCCAGTTGCAACCCCGGTAAGTCACAACAAGTCAATAATTTGAATAAGAATTAATTTTAAAAACTCTACAAGGTTGTATTGGAAGTTATTCTGGCATGTCTATTGATTAACACTTGGTATTACATCCTATAAAGGACTCATTAAACACAGCATCAATTTAAGTGTTATGTTCTGGTATCTTTTTTTTTTTTTTTACTTATTATAAAGTGGAATAAAATAAAACAAAGTACTAAAAAATTATTAAGGTAAAGTAGCTTATTGATTGAATGTGTTAAAACTCCACACTACACTTGAGAGTAATACCATGGAAGACTTCACACTGTGCTATTCTAAGAGGTTATATGACTGAGAACGCTGGTACTTCCCTTGTATGTCAGCATTAAGTATCCCAGCAAGTCTCACAAATTTCCAAATATAAAATAACTAGGTGCTGCCACATACAGAATCAATCATGTCTTGATGACTGTGACCCTGTTTATTACCTCACAACCATTCCTCTTTTTAGGCATACATAAAACTGGTGTACGTGCACTAAAAACACGAGGAGATTTCTTCATGTTCCATTTTCTGCTGGATTTCGGAAGGACATCACTAATGGAAAATGAAACATTTTATTTTGAGAGCTGCTAAAATAGTAACATTCATTAACATGGCATCTACCAAGAGAAACTTGGAAACCATTACTATTAGTTATAATATTAATTATATCTGTTTAACAAAAAAGCTTTTACTACTCCTGTTTCCATTTGTCTGAATTAAAAAGCTTTTCGCTTTAACATTTGAGGTTTACCATGTAAGAAATGTCTTTTTTCAGCATAGACATTTATACTCTTAAAGCTTATAATGAGGTTCAACAGAAAAATAAATTTAAGTAAAAGCCTGAGAGTGATACAGTTGTAAATCTACAAACACACATACAAATCTATGAGTAGATGCTAGGTGGCAGTACTGTGTAATTAAACCCCACAGATTTCTTTACTGTATCTGATTCACTTCAGGCATTTTTCAAAGCAACCAGCTTGAACATTTTGAAAAATAATTTAAACAACAAACGGAACTCTTTTTTTTTCCCCTTTAGTTTCACCTCCTGAGAACTATATTCCTTATATGTAAAAGGTCTCAAAATTAAATTTCCTCTCCATAAACCGGTGTTCTAGCACTGCAGAGTTATAAGAAACAGCTCACAAATTAGGAGCCAGACTTAGTTTCCATCCTGCAGCATTACAGCCCTGTTCTCTGGTATTACACAATTTCTAACTTCTATGTAGATTCTGACCTTGCTTCTCTCTGCATCTCAGAAACAGAATTACACAGTGTTTGAGGTACGCACTTTTAAAGTCTATGTTTTAGTCTCAAGATGTATTTGATTGAAGAGGTCACTTCTAATCATTCGATCCCTTTAAATGCTACTGCTTTTAATGAGTTACATGTTCACCACAGAGTAGTTATAATTATTCGTACCTAACATAGATGATCAAGGGTTACACATTTGCCTATACAGAATTTTGGGAATGTGTGACTTTGCACAGTGATTATTTCCAGAAGGAAAACTTACTCAGCTCACACAGTCTCTTACTTTCAGTACAATTCAAAAAAAGCTTTCCCAAGAAACGTAAGTCAGTCTATTCAAAAAGCATCAATGACAGAAAGCTGATAGGAAAAGTTTCAGTACTGTTATGACTACAGTAATTACAATAACATACAATGTCAGTTAAATTCAGCTTATTCAACAGTGAGAACTGCTTATATATTATGCGGTGTATGGAAATAATACAGCGAGGATTTCTTCTTCATTTCAGCACATATCTAAATGGGGATAGAGGAGGATATAATATTAATACAAGAACAACATATTTGTTTTTACTGTAGAACAGACTGTTAAGGATCTGAGTATCACTGATGATGTATGAAGAGGTATCAAATCTCTCTTCCCAGATTTTTACTAATGAAACACATACATTTACTGTATTCATTACAGAGCATTAACTGAGACGTACAGAGTCCCAACTCAATAAAAAAAGCAAAGTAGTGAATTAACGTGCCTCAAGATCACAGCACTGAGACTTCCAGATGGAAGTAGAGGACACGTGGCTGCTGCTTTGCTATCAGAAGTAAAACTGTCCAAAAGTTCTTGAATCTACTTAACGACCATATCAGATGTCATTGCTTCCATTGCCTGCCCGCATAAACAGTTTTTCTTGTCTAACTGACCTTACCATTTATTTCTAGGAGGTTAATTTAACGTTCTACTACTCCTATCACATTTCTCTTCCTTTCCAGTTTTGACCATCGCTCCTCATTTTATTATTCCAAAACTCTGTTTATTTGGGAGTTTTCTAGTGCAGCACGTGGACACTCTAGCATCCAAACATATCTAACTGAACCCTCTACAGTCACAGAGTCCCAGTGTTTCAAATACACGTACCGGTTGTTTCTAATTCTACAACACAGAGTGAAGAAACTAACTGTGTCACTGGAACACAGTAAGAACTACTTACCATGACACTACCTATCCATAACAACAATATAATCTGCAGAAGTGTCAAATAATAGAGAGGGCAGTTCTATTTTGGTGTACCATATTAACGTTTACGTATAAAAATGCTAATTTCTGCAATTGTGGTTCCTCACTCAGTAACTGTAATGCCTGCCCGAATTCTTTTAAAGCACATGAG
The DNA here is from genome assembly GCA_013398295.1 of Chionis minor. Taxonomy (NCBI): domain Eukaryota; kingdom Metazoa; phylum Chordata; class Aves; order Charadriiformes; family Chionidae; genus Chionis; species Chionis minor. The sequence continues at coordinate 616,576 of VZSF01002843.1, read as the reverse complement.
GAAAGTTATTTGGGAACACAGACACACACAAAAAAAAAGAAAAGGTTTGTAAACAATCCACATCTGCTGAAGAGCTGAGTCAGTCCTGGAATGCCTGGTGTTGTGCCTCCCTGCTGAAAAAATGGCTGAGGAACTAAACTGCAGCTGTGAACATTTTTCTCAAAAAACTCTTTTCCTCTCACTAGTCAAACAGTAATTGTGGCCCCTGTGGCCCTGCAAAGACAAAGGATCTTCATTTCAATCTCGCATCTCAATGTAAATCATTTTAGAATGAAATGGAACTCAGCTAAGGAATGCTGAACTTTCCAACTCCTACGCGTGCGAAAGAAACACCACTTATTCTCCCCTTCCAGCAGTTTTTCTAGATGTTTCCCACTGAATCATAACCACTTATTTTTTACTAAAAGGTTAAACCCTTTCTGGAAATGACAGCAAGCCAATGTACTGTGGTTTTTTCCCACAACGCAACAGTTTATAATTGACTGCTTATGTAGTAATTGCTCTATTTATAGTGATTATTTGCATGAGAGAAGTGATTGACATCACCTGGTATTAATGATAGAGAGAGGGTTTATTTCACATTTATGACCTAAAACTCTTACATAAATTATTTTCCTTTCCCAAGATGCTGATGCTCTACAGTCTTAGGAACGTATCTATGAAATGAAATGTCAGCCTCATCTTCTGTACATCAAGTATCTAATAAATATTACTTACTATTCTTACAAAATTATGTTTCCAGTCTTCTCTTTCTGTAACTGTCTAAAAAAGAATCCTCCTAATGACTTAGCAGGTTGGATCTCTGCCTTTTGATCACCCATGTTTGTAATGCCTTTTTTTTTTTCCTCTCCAAGTATTCCAGTACAGTATGTATTACACAACCTTTAATTTTGATGGACAAAAGCTCAAACGTGTTCTCAAGCAATAGCATTTGGCTATCACAGAATAAAAGTAAAAAAGAATAGCAAAGAAATTAGGGATGGAGAGAAGATCCTCCTCCTCCTAAGTTCTGACTCTCCGGAGCTGGAAAATGTAGGTGAAAAACCCCAAACCTGTAAGAGTATTATAGCCATTTTCAGGATTACAGGTCTGTTCCACAGGAAAAAGTAAAGCTGACAAAATTGATCAAAGAGTATTTCAGATTGTAACTAATAATCAGATTCACCTCTCATAATTTCACTGAGGTCAAGTGAGACTAAACAGTCATTGTGCAAGAAAGCAAAATATTCACAGAAGGCTTATAAACTTGCAGTGTAATTCAGCTATTCATTAAAAGGATAATAAAGACCACGGCCTTTGAATTATTAGGCATTTATACTTCTTTTCCATGCCTGTGTTCTAGAACTGTAGCTTATAGATATTTATACTTTGAATGGTAACACAAAGCCGTATTTTATGGGAGCGACTTACAATATTGTCTGTCCTGGATTCATTTGTCAAATTAATTTTTAAGAGATGAGATTTTGAATATGATTACAATTAATCCCTGACAACACCTTCTTACTAGAGCCTGAGTATATAAAGGAAATGCTTTTTTTATACAACGCGCCTTTTCTTGCACACCACAAATGGCACTTACATTATTGTTAAATTATTTTAAATAATAATAATTAAAAAAAATCATCAAAGACAGACATCTGCACTTGTATGGCACTATCTTCTTAAGGCCATCACAAATCAAAACTTTATGTTTTGGGAAGTTATAGTGGGATGTTACAGGAGGGATTGATAAGAAGACTTGTACAAAGCTTAACATCTTAATTCAAGGCTTAGCTTCACATTTTACAAGCTACTTAGGAAGTACTAACACCTCTGTTGCTCACAGTGAACCTTTGAAATCTATCAAGGAGATAGCCTAAGGGTTAAAGAAAACATGCCTTTTCCCCTTATGAGAATTTATTTAGTTTCAAGCAGAGCTTTAGCGCAGAATTTTGCTTCCCCCTCTCCACCTTCTTCTCTTGGCTGCACACAGAGGTTGTCAGTACAGTAGGAATGGCGATAATTTAGGATGAATTTTCTCTAGATGGGTCCCCTCTCTACTCCCCTGACTGAGGCCCCGGGAATGCAGAGAGGGTATAAAGAGATAGATGGAGGTAGTAGGAAAAAGCTTCCCACAGAGCTGCTGCCAAATTTAAACTCAAAGAACTGAACTCATAGCTTTGCACCAGCAGCTGCACCAGCTGTTCTTCCTACTCCATACAACACACAAAGCAGCGCACTTTCTGGACCGCAACCAGGGAACTGAGACCCGGAGGGACCCCTCCAGATATCCCCTGAACTGGGCATCTGCACTCTGCTGGCTCGCCGGCGCCCCCACCTTCCTTCCACGCCAGCTAGCCTGAGTCCAGCTCAACGGCAAAGAACATTCAGGTTTCAGTTTATGATGATAATCTTGACAGGGTTTATTACAGATGTGTATGATACAACGTGTTATGCTTTTTGGAATTTCTTTGAAACCAACTCATAAAGCGCATCCACACAGTGATTCTTATTTACAGATAGACAGACACAATCCTAATGTACCAATGCAACTCATTAGGGTTTTTTATTGAGGTTTTAAATATACTGTTAGCATTTTTCAATAGTACACTGTAATATTAAAACTCTCTAGTTAGTGGAAACGTATTTTTGAAAACATAAGGATAATGATTGGGTATAAAGCAAAACATCTAAAGAAGGGATTTAACAAATTAAATATACATCATGACCCTAAGCCAACTGTTAATTCTGTACAATTAAAAGCAGACAAAAGAATAGTTAAATCATGTTTGTGAATACTGGCAAGCCATGAAGAAAAACCTTTCCTTCCCTCTCTCTCTACATGTTTTATTTTTTTTCTAAAGGCAATTTTCATCTGTTACCCTGTATGGAACCAACATCCATTATATGAAAAGACAGCGTCTTAATCGAAATGACTTCTTATACAAGTCTATTTAATAAAAATTCATTGTTTTAATCTAGTAAGTGTAATATTCATGAAAACTACATGCTGTCTCTTTATTATTCAGTTACTGATGCTCCTCTGGAGCTCACGGAACCAGTTCTCTTAAAGCTGAATATACTTTAAAAAAAAACAATAAAAAAATTCAATGGCATTTTCTAATGCGACAAAAAAAGGTTAGACCAGTACCATGAATAGGCACTACTGTTATGTGACTTGCACGCCACTTCTGACACACCCACCTTAGCTTATGCACCAAATTCAAATAAAAAACTACACACACATAACTAGGATGCCAACAGGTATATTATTATGTAATAAAAATCAATATATCTTGGAGTGAGCAAGCAACTTGCAGTCATGTATTGGAAGGACACACTTACCTGACATTAGAGAAGCTTTAGAGAACATTTCCACTTAATATGAATGTTCTGAAAAGAACTAATGAAAATGGGAATAACCAATGACAAAACAGCTGTTGTGATACCTCATGAGCAATTTTTTTTTCCCCCCTTCTAAATACGTAATCATCTGTCACTCTGGTCAGTGGGACTCTTGCCTCAGCACACAAGTTCAGAACACAGAACAATAGACAATTTAGGTATACTACTGCAGCATACACTCATTTCTTGAAAATGACAGTTTTTAATAGAGTTGAATGCCTGCAGGTGTTAAGAAAAGACTGAAAATGCAATTCAAATTTTTTGTAGATCAGTGAAAAACTTCACCTGTAATGATACCCACTGGAAAAAAAAAAAGTCTCCGCCGAGTGGGACCCCTAAGAGAGGTCTTAACAGAGACTTCTCATTCAGACCAACACCCTCTTACGGCAGGATTTCTTTAATCTCCCATCTGAACTGTGTTCTTCAGATGAAACCAGTTTCTTGGACTTCTTCCAGAACACAATCCTACAGATCTCCTAACGCTACGCAGGCTCTCAGCCCCACTACTTGCAAATGCGTTGAAGCAACAGACCAAACTCCAATTTGCACCTTTAAGAGCTTCCCCATTGGAAGTCTGTGTCCAGCAGCGTATCTGAGTAACTCAAAGGACATTTTTCCTAACAAATTTATTTATTCAAACAATCAAACCCACAAAGGAGTGCTTTCATTCCTCCCGTTAGCTCCCAGCAATCATTTTTTAAAGTGAACTGCCTCAGAAACATGCCATACAGCCTCATTCTCAGGCTCTGCCCGCCCTCATAACTAGGCCACGCTCCCCATTTACGAAGAAGTTTGTTGCTGATTAACAAATTTGTCTTTATCTCTTGACCCCAACCTTTGTGTAGAAAGCGTATGACACCGGGACACAGAGGAGAAAGGAAGAAACAGCTAATTAGTGATCCAGACATGGCCCATGATACTCTCTTGAAACTATTTATCCTGAGACATTTTATATCTGGACTTGTTCGTTCATTAAGAAACTAAAAACTGAAAGCAATTTATTATGAAGCAAAGTCTCTTGAAATACAACTTGATAAAAACAGAAGTGCAGGCCTCTCCCACATTTGTCGTAATAACTAATGGAAAAAAAGGCTGGAGTCTTAAGACAAAGTGGAGCCCCTCACAGGCCTGCAAATCCCACCGGCACTTCAGTGCCGTCGCTGCCCAGCCGCGTCCCATCCCAAGCGATGTTTTACCTGCTGATATAAACAGGAGATGGCTGAAGTCCTCTTTTAAACATGCCTTTGTAAGGAATTTTCTCGTTTCTCTCATCTTTCCCTGTCAAGTCACGTTACTGCCAAGTGGCATGGCTGAGGGATGAGAGCAGCGGTGAGGTGACGCCATGTTTACCTCAGAGCTCAGCTACACTCTCTTACAGGGGAGTTTCTCCCTACCCTCCCCACCAAGCGATGCAAAGAAAGTAACAGCAACATCCATCTTTTCTAGGTTAGGAAGAGCATTTTAATACTTACGCTTGTTTAGAAGCCTTTCCTTCCCCAACTCCTTTATTTTTTTTCAGGTCTGTTACCATCTCCAATTGCCCATTACTTACAAGGCCTTCCACCAGATTAGGGCAGCACTCTCAAACTTCTTCCCCTTAGATTTCTTAAACTCTAAAGAATCAAACAAAGCCACACTCCTCTGATAGTATTGAATGTAATAAGGAGAGCTGATCTCGATTCCTTTCACTGAAATCTGAAGGAAAGGAGAATTCCTTTTCCCTCTGGAGGGAACTGCCATGCCTAATGGCTGCCAGAAACGTCTCGGGCCTCTCCCAGCTGCCTCCCTCACTAACCGTACGACCTTGTGGTAGGTAGCTATGGGGCAGTTGTAATCATCTAAGGATATAAGCAAGACAAGTAACAATAATGGCTGTCATTAGACCAAATTATAGGTTAAAAAAAGCTCTGGCAAACAAGCTGTGATTTTTAACAAATTTCACATTCCTCTTGCAACTACGAAGCTGTCACTGAAATTTCAGCCACTTGTCCCACCCAATAACATGTAATGCTCTTTCACTTTCCACTATCAGCTTGTAAGAATGCGTATTTTCTTTCATACGCAGGCCAAGCCTTGACATTTATAAGCATTCAGAATTGAGATCTCCTCAAAATCCAGTATGAAAAGCACGCGTGCCCCTCAAGACGTGTTGCTGGCAGTCAAATCTGTGGCTACTGGCAGCAGCACTATGTGACAGAGTAATAACCACGGTGTATGACTACATACATTAGCCACACTAAAGTAATATTATCAATTACAATCAAAATTCATGAAGCTCTACAAAATGCCAGCTCAGGATGATTTAAGTGCCATCTTACATTCTAATATTTACAAGCCAATGTTTCACAAAATGAGTAGGATATAGTCAGTACTACCACATCTACTTCCTGTGCAGGCGCTAGCTAAAGCACTCCTAACATTTATGTTAAGATAATAGTTGAAGGGTGTTGACAGTTTTAACCTACATCCTTTTATTCAGAAAGACTTCTAATAGCGAATCTTGGTTCTTTGTTTTAAATCAGGGACGTATTGATTAACTGTGAGACCGAACGTATCTCAGCGGTGGCTGAGTCGGGTATCCACTATGGAATTAGGACAGTTAAACACTGGAATCGATCCTCTCATTGTAGAGCCACAGCTGCTGTGGCAAGCAGTTTCTCTAAGCTATTAATTTTATTATTAGCACACCTGGAGACATTGTTTCCCTGAGGGAAAAGCAATTCAATTGTGTGTGCTGCAATGACTAGTGGCATATGATCAATGAGACAGCTGGGACCACAAGCTTTCTCTCAGAGCTTGGGGTGGGTATGACAAAGTAGTTTGTAAAACAGTGACGATATAAAGTAATATTGCTTTATGTTCTATGCACCTCATTGTAAGCATATAGAGAGCTTACAGTTTCCAGTGTCTGGCACTTTGAAGCCTTTTTGGAGCAGTTCACCAGCACCAGTCTTTCTAAGGTATCGTCCCTATGACACCAATTGATGATCATCCTTTTCCTGACCGCCGACTCCTTCCACTGTTCCTCTGTGCCTCCCGTATGCCACCCTCCCTTAAAAGGCAACTGCAAACACTTGTTTAACGTAGAGGAGAAAGACTCATTACAAGTTTCTGAACATATAGTTTTATAAGCATGTTAACAATGAAAAGACACAAAGCCCAATAGGTCCGTTAGCAAAGCGTCAGCTAACACTGACTTTCTAATCACAAAATAATTGATGTGTCTCAAAAACTCTGATCCAGCAATACTTGAAATCTACTCAATATTAAAAAGTAGGAGTCAGTAGAAACTAGCAGGAAAGGAGGATAAAACAGGGACCACTCAGGTATTACAGGCATATATAAATGAGGCACCAGCATTTATACACACACACAAAAAAAGAAAGACTCACTAAAGAACAAACCATCCAAATCTCTCAACCTCTCATAAAAGTAAGCTAAAGATAATGCTGCAACCAATAGAAACCATAAACCTACAACACCCCTTGCAAACCTTTCTGGAGCTTCAGATCATTACTCTCTTTTCTTCTGAATTACCACTGTAGCCAAAGCAAGTTCTTTGTTGTGAAACATTGCAAGATATGCTACATATGTTGTAGCAAAGACCACAAATTAACAGAATTATTGAGCATTTAGGACTGCCTGAAAATTATTAGGTCATGTTAGTCCCAAGACCACCGTCAATGCATGCTTATTGACCCTATTTTTTATCTTACAATATTAAATTCCAGAAGACAAATACAGTCCCTGCAAATCCGTAAGAAGACATACTACATTTTGGAGAGCTGAAAGATAAATAAAAACAAGGAATACTTTTGTGACAATCCAAAGCTATTATTTTAAAAACACAAACTTACATGCTTTCAAAGATGCTTCCCTGCCATTTTTAAGGGTGGTAAACTGTCTTATTTTTAAAAGTAAACCATTGTAGAGCAGCAAGTTAACAGCAGATTCCATTCTTTTTTCCAAACACCAAATTATTTTTTTCCCATAACTTATCCTAGTCCTTACATTATTATTGAAAAAAAATTACTGTCAGAAAATTCCCCTCCTACCCCTCCCCAAATCACAGAAACCCTACACACTTACTTTCATTTCACAGACATCAAAGCTCCAGTTAAAATAAAACCAACTTTATATTCTAACTACATGTTCTGAACTAGGATTTCATTTCTGCTGCACAACCCAAACACGTACAGGAAACAATTAGGGAACTGCCTCAAAAGCTAACAATTACTTCTAACAATTACTGATTTAAGTTCCATTCCACCCTATCTTTTTTCCCTCTCTTCCTCTTAGTATTTGGCCTAACATAATCTAAGAAGATGTAGATACAGCTACTGAGCCTCTTGTGTTGCTGCCCGCTTGGTTTGGTTTGTGCACATTTGACTGGCAGCTGGTCAGCAGCAATCATCTATTAAATATTTCCTGACATGTTCTGGGGCCTTTTTAAACATTAGGCCAAATGCCAAATATTCAGGATCTGCTTGTACATATCCCCCAAAAGAGAAAGGAAAGTAAACTTCTTATCTTCACAATTTGTATTTTACATCTTGTTTATATAAGGATTTGGTCCAAATCATTGTAAGGCAGGAATACAAGTACAAGGAATAGTATAAAACCACCCCTGTAGTAAAAGAGCTTTATTACAAGCATTAGGTATTTTATAGACAGAAAAGACTCTTAAAGGTACATTTACATAACTTGAGAAAAATCCCTGACAGCAACCAATACAACCCAGCCCGACAAACAAGCAAGGCTCAGCCATCACCTTCCAGACTGTTTATTTGCTGCCACTCGTTTCTTGGTGGGTATCAAGTCATTATTGAATCTAGGCTCTTTTTAATTCCAAGTGTGACTACACAAGTTGGAAGGCAAATCAGGCCCCTGGATCAAGCTTGAAGGAGCACAACCTGTCCAGAGTGTGCAACTTCAACCTATCTAACCCAGCTACAACAGCTATTTGATCTCCCTGCCAGCGAAAGTGGCGGTTCATGCGTGTTTAGTTTGTCCAGGGGTTTATGAACTATGCTTTGAGTAGGTAAGCAATAAGAACAAAGAAAAAGAAGAAAAATAAAAAAAATCATGCATCTCTAAGACCAAGAGATGATCAGAAAGTGTATGTGCTGCCTGGTTGTTCTCTGGTAGAAGACATGCACCCCCTGCTTAGTCCCCAAGAGCCTGACAGAAGCAGCTCCGCGCTCTGAAATATCCCTTTGCGCAGCTTCTGTGAGCGTGCTAGAAAGACTGTGTATTATGACAAGAAAGAGGGTAAGGTTTTTTGGTTTTCTGAACACAGAAAAATAGATATACACCTGCTTTAGTTACCAGGAGAAGCAGAAATAGGGGCACGGTGTGCAGCTCCATGCTAATGCACTGCGGTCTGCAAGGTGGGGTTTTGCAACTCAACCATATTCAAACCCTTCTCGGTCCATTCATTCACAGTCCACAAACTCACCTACTGTCCTACAGGCTGGCAATCAAGGACATCTCCATGTAATTTCCATTTCAGGTTTTGACGAGAAAACATTGATTGCAAGCACAATGAAGTTCCCAGATTTAACGATTATTCAGTATTTTAAAAATTAACCTATCATTATTGCCACTTCTACGCTAAAAATCATTCTGTCGGCCTGCTGTATCCATGTCTAATTTGTACAATCAAGAAATGAAGAGACTTGGGATTCCCTATTCTGATGCTGACAAGTTATTTCACATAATGTAATCTTTGAGCTATATTTCCCAAATCAGTCAAAGAATCTCAGTGACTAACCAGGGAACAGGTATCCTAGTCAGCAGATGTTATGGCAAAATCAAGCCATAACCTTTAGCCTTCAGTTTCCACTATTTCTAAAACTGACATCAAGAAAGACCTTTGTAATTCACTGTATGCATACATAAAAAATTGGTGGGTGTGTGTCTAGCCAAACCTTCTAGTTACTTTAGTTACTTGAGCTTTGGGATCACTGCCTCAGTGAGAACTTTTCCCCGCACAAAAAACCCGACGAGATGCCTTCATTTCAATAAATTTGAGACTGCAGTGCTACAGTCAAATAAAGTCTTTAACACCAAGCTTCAGCAGTATACTCAGTATGATCTCCTATCCAGGACAACCAAGAGCAAACACTTAAGGATTAAAGTAATAGGAATGAAGGTCTGAGTTTAAAGTTATTCTGCCTGCACCGCCTGTCTGATTCTTGTTACACAGAGCACATTAAGATCAGAAATCGCTAACAGGGATTACGCATTCACAGCAAAGTATGCAACTCAAAGTAATGCAGGCACTGCAAGAATACTAACATCATCAGCACAGAGTATCATTAATCTAATGACATTACCTGGTTATAGACAATAGGCACTTCCATTTTCTTACACATTTAACCACAGGTCTGCCTAAGCACTGAATACCAATCACGTTGAATTTGTTATAGAGCAGAACCACGAGCAGGTTTAGAGTACAAGGAGGGACACAGTACAGGCCACCGATGGCATGTGACACATGGAACTGGAACAGGCATGTTAAGAGAAGAGAATGACTGTGATGAAGGTAAAATAGAAGCCAAATCCCCAGAGATTCAAGCTGAGTAACCAATTCCCACCTTGAAGACTTCTGTGAGAATTCTTCCAAGCTGTTTATAACCAATATATTCCTCACTCAAAACAAGATTAAAGCACAAAGTCTCAAAAATTACATCCTAATATTTTCCCTATAATACTTGAGGTATTTAAAGAGCAGGTGTCATAACAGCTCACGTAAGTAAGACGTGCTGCAAATCCAAATGAGGAATAATCGAGGAAGCATCAACATATGGTATCTGGTCACTCAGACCAGGATTAAAGGCAAGAGAATGTATTTTCACAGGTGATTCACAGGATTCACTCTTCCTGGTGCCTAGAAAGCTTCTTTTCCATTTTGTCTCCTGGCCCACCAATTCTGCCAGCTATGAACTCACACGTATACACTTAGGAAGGCTTTCCTCCAGTCTCACTTTTCTTCTCTTAATGAGTTACTTCCTAGATTTTCACAAATTTGTTTAGATATTCAATAGCTACATCATTTTAAAATGACAATTTATTGCCAAATTGTTTTATTTCTGCCTGGGGATGCTGTCACATAAACAATTACATATTTCTTGAAATTTAAATCAATTAATAATCCAATGAAGCTAGCAGGACTATTCTTAAGTATGTGGTCAATTATTTTGTGAACTGGACATTAAGTTAAATTTATTAAAATTAATAAAAATGCCTGTCCATCATTTTGTAGTGGAAATACTGGAAATATTCCTACAATGTAACACTGCCATTTATCATGCTCATACATTTACATAACAGTAAAGACTTTATTCTTATGTTTTGCATGTTTTCACTTTAAATCTGGCTTACTTTAAACATCCAACATATCTCCCTGCTTTTACAGGCGCTGGTAATTTATACGTGAAAATCTGTCTACAGCACTATTTTATTCCTAAGTTTAGAGAAGGCAACATGTTTTCACCTTGTAGCTGGTAGATTAGATAGACTGCAGCTTAAATAAGATTGTTTTGCTAAACAAAGAAACCCTGGATACAGCCTGGAATTTTAAATAAAAAAATATTTCTACTTGCAACAGATAATTGGACAAAAATGTATCAGGAGACAGTTATTAACAATCAATCAATCAATAATATATTAAAAAGAAGTCTAGTGTCCAACAGCATACCTGAAAAGTTATGTGCAAGTGTTTTCATTTGCCTGGCTGCAGACAATACGATTTGCAGCAGTTCCCGGAAGCACAGAACCAAATCTCCTTTGCTAAATTTTAAGCTATTTGAGTTGCAGACTGAAACCCAGCACAGCCACAGTCATAGCTGCCGTGAACGAACACGTGTCTGAGCAAGATAAACTGTCACTGATTTAAATATCCTACAGCTTCCTAATTCTTACGCTATATTTCCTATTTTGCTTATGAACTAGGAAAGGGAATGACTAAGAATTTTTTTTTTTTTTTTTTTTAAAACAGACCAGTTTTAAATCCAACAAAATACCAGCATAACATCTGAGCTGATCCTGTGAGAGGAGACGGCAATTCTCCTCGGAGATCCATCATGATTAATTCCTAACTGGGCAGAGGTTCAGGGGCATATTTTTCACCCCGCAGAAAAGTAAAATTTTCACTCCATTTAGGGAGACTTAACTGATGGTTTCCCTAGCTTTTCTCTTTGTCTTTGAGATGCATACCAAGTATCCAGGTGGCTGTATAATAAAAGTATAGGAATTACTTCTCACTTTTACTAGCAAACCAGCTCAGGACCTGTCAAGTTACACAGTGTCCAGCCACGCCAAGAAACAAAAAGGAGCCACTGAACTTTTATCTTCCCATTCCCAGACCCTTTGACCACTTCATTCTCCCCTTTTTTGTTTGAAATATTAAATTAAGAGCAAAAATTAAAAGAGAACTCAAACTGCTTGCAGAGGAATAAAGAAACCTGCCATTCATACAAAAGCATGTGAATCCTTTACAGAATTCACTCCATTAGCAATAATATTAATAAAAAGACATTTGTTAGATCCCTTTCTGTTTGATTCCCAACACCTGTACAACACTTGAATCAAAATGGAGAGACAGGCACAAACTCCAAAAAAAAAGGAAATAAGGCTCTTATTCTACATGGCTTTCTTGTCAAAGAAATATGCTACCGTTCTACTGAAGTACTTCAGTACAAGATAGGTATTACTGGACGATGCATTACTGAGACAAAGTATTAAAGTCACATGCCAAAATACATATGAAAATTGGGCAAATATTTGAGTTACGACAAAAAAGCAAAGTACTGCAATATAGATGACTTTTTCGCATTCCATGGTAGGACTTGAAAACGGTTTAAGAGTTGAAGAAGTTGTTTTCATACTGTTATCTGCCCCAGTGAGACTAAGAGAGAAGCATATACATGTGCTGACCCGGCAAACACTTCAACTCAGACAACACTCGACTGACACACAGTTCTCATCTCAAATGGCACACCTCATCAGTCCCAATACGAAGCCTTTGTACTACCTTGATCAGTGGAGGACATAACCTATGCGCAGTTTTATAAACTATACAGCATTGATGTAAAGAATCATTCCTCTTGATAACTGTAGTATTTGGGTAGTTGCAAATGAACTTAAAACTTCATTAAGTAAAAAATTCATATTTTATAGCTCTCCTAATCATACTGTTGGGTTTTTTAATCTGTTTTACCACGTTACCAACGCACAAAGAGATGGGGAAAATAGTAACATATGGAAGAAACTAGATGTTCTATATAACGTATGCTTGTAAGCATAGCTTTTAAGATTAAAGGAGATAAATTCGTGAAATTTTGCTAACGTGAGAAACAACAGTTTGGATTCCTACGAGTATTGAGAAATGACTACTATTAACAACAAGTACTCATACATAATTTTTTACTTATGTATGTGTTTTCTTCCTGGTTCTATAGTGTATTCTCACTGGATTTCAAAGCACACTCTAATGGTTCCAGAATTAAGTCTTTGAGAAAAGGGCTTAGAGACGTCATTTCTACTGAAACGTTGTAAGCGCTGCACTGAATGACAAGCTGAGTATGCATAATTCAGAGGCAAGAAAACTACTCTAAAGACTACTTGGATGGATGTAGGAAATAGGCAGCGTATGAACAATGAAGATGTGCCTTGTTGTTTTTTTTTTTAAACAAGGTAACAGCAAAAAATAAACATCTCATAACTAATAGAAAGGGACACTCAAACCAAGGAAAGTAAATTCTGGTGTAAACACGCTGCATCAACAGTCCGATACAACTGTGTGACTACTTGTACTCTATGAAGATAGAAGGTAGTTTGCCCATAAGTGACAAAAGCATTTGCTGAAGTCTAAAGAAGATGATTAGTCAGTCACTACAGAACAGATGACTCGTGAAAACAGCCTGACTTACTCTGCAATAACCTGATAATGTGCCCATGTCTGAAATGCTAACTGCAGGTATGAAACGCAAGGAGATGCTGAAACACATGGGTCTGGTGCATATCTAAATATTTGAAATGAGATAGCTCCTCCTTTGATTGCAGACATAAGGGAACAGTTATGCCACTCCCTTGGTCCTCACCACAGTAATTCTGCTCTTCCGCTTGTAACCATCATTTCACTATACGTTGCTTCTGGTATTTCCTATAGATCCAACTTATCTGAGGCAAAGGAACAAAAAATAAGCTGAAATCAAGATACTGTTATTCCCCTAGTCCCTGGCAGATGAGAGAGTAAGTCTCCATGTCGTAAATAAGACTGCGTTATCAATATGTGAAAAGAACACTTAAAACCAAAAGCTGATGAATTCCTCAGCTATTTGATGGAATGCGCATGAATGAGTGCAGATTGCACTCTGAGAATTAGGACTTCCCAGATACAGCTAGCGGCCGTCAGCCAAGGAGTTGAAAGGAGGGAAAAATATAATTTACAACTGCCGTATTCGGAGGACTGGAAAGATTCTCCAGTGCTCCTGCAATATGCGAGGTTACTGAAGACACCATGGCCTGCTGCTACGTCCTCATTCTCCTTCCCAGGGAGAATGCCTACATGCCCTCCACGTCTCCGGCAGGTACCGCCGGGTCTCTGAGCCCCATGGTGTGCTAAATCGCAACGAACACGCAGAAGGAAAATTGGCAGAGAGAACAAGTTGCTGTTAGTACATAGAAACAAATATGTACATGAACAACTACATCTTTAATCTGTACAGATACAGAATTTATACAGGCTCCTCTAAGCAGGGAGTATGGACGGGTACAAGCTGCGCATGGCTCCAGCGGCCAACAGTTCAGCTCTGCAGGCGGACTTGGAGAGCAAAGCAGGATATGGAAGTGAACCCCATGGGTGAAAAAAGGATGTATTCTAGAGTTTCATGGCTCTTTCCAGTATGCATTTTTACGTGCTCATAGCATGCAAACGATTGCATTATGTGCGACAGACTGGTTCTGCATCAAACCTACCCGCGTTAGGATGGCTTCCTAATAACCTGTGGGGTTTGGCTTAAAAATTAGGAAACAGTAATGAACACAGTCTATACGTTTTCGGCCATATATGAGCAAATTGTTGCATATTTAACACTGACTAACTCTAACACTAACACTTTAACACTATAGTTTCCACTTATGATTGCTTGTAACTTTTTTCCATATGACTTCATTACGGTATAACATACGATGTTACAAAACTTTTCCTATCAATGAAAAGCAGACATGCTTACGATACAAGTGAGCAGCTGTTTAATAACTCAAAGCTTTATTATAGCGTAGTTAGGAACAAGAAGCAAAGAATTAAACTGGTAGGGAATTTAGACCAAATCTAATTTCACAAGTGGGAATTTATCCAAGACACTGCATTTAACACCCTTACTCCTGTGAACAGCGAGCGAGTTCTTTAATGACCGCAAGTGGTCAAGACCTCACTTTTAGATCTCACCTGATAGACAGGCTAATGAGATTTCCACTACTACTAGGTTTTGCTCAGATTGACAGCCACTATTCCGTAATACTTCCACATTTCCAATCCCTAACGGAACCAAATAGTAAAGCTGTGCAAAAATGGTCAGGATGAGCTTTAACATGCATCAGTTCTTCTACCTTACATATATTTTGCAATCCTTGACATACAACACATACATACCTCTCTGAAAGCCACCATATCAGAAAATCCAAAACATTCTTTCAGTATATCATGACTATAGAACATTCTTTACACAAATTTAAAGGATTATTACTATATCTATGCCTTTCATACATAAAAGCACAATATACACAATAGACTGGAATGTCTCAAAAGGACGGGCCTTGCACTAGCTATAAATAATTCAGATGGAAAAAAAGCAAACTGGAATTAATCAGAATATCAGAACTGAATAATTATTCAGAATGCTTCTCTGAAACATGAGTATGCCATTCATCCAGTGATTACCACCTCTCCATTTATCAGATAATCATTAACACTTTTTTGTGTTATTTTATGTTATGAGTATTAACTTAAGAAAAGCCCCAAACCCTAAACACAGGTCCATGTAAACCACACCACTTCTTAAAGAGACAGTTGAAGCACCATCAGTGGCTACAGAACAACTGTCATAGAGAAGTGCTTAACTTGTAAAACACATGCTGCCTTCAGTCTCCTGGAATTATTCATGTCGGCCCGTGATGCTCGTTTGGAAAGTGGGGTTTTTTCAGGACAGAGAAGGTCAGCAGTACAGATTAATGGACTGGCACCACTATCTGCCCATTTGCAAGTGACACCTTTCACCACAGCGTCTCCCTTACAAATCTGGGAAGGGGTGGCCATGAGCCTCTGGGAAACAACATGCTGGGAATGGGATGGATAAAATCCCTACCCTCAACTACTTACTCCCAGCTACCATCTTTCACAAAGCAACTGAAGGACACAAGATGTGCCGTGTATTCTACATGCACGCGTACAATACCGCAAGTACTTCAAGACGGAATACATTCCAGCCGTGAATTAGCAAAATTACTCGTGTGTGGCCCTCCTCTAACACTGTAACAACCTAATGGCTTGGTACAAAGCTTCTAAGAGATCAAGAAAGCACTGCACATTACTGTGCATTACCAAACACATACAAAATAACACGGTAAAGTTTATTTCCCTAAAACCTGAATTCCTGTATTTGAGCAAGTGCACTGTTGCATTGTGACTATGCTGTACTGTATGACTGTTTTTAATGCAGTGGCATCGATTTAATAATTTTTGTTAAAATTACCACATAATTTTTTTAATCTAAAGTCTCAATATAGTTTAGTAACTTTGAAAATACATGGGTTTTTCATTTGTTTTATTTTTACTTTACAGGCACAGTCCTATTAACCGGCTTACCCATAACTTCCCGATATATCAGTAGTAAAGGCAACAACTACTCCAGTTGCAGTTTACCAATGCAAACATCCTATCCCCTTTTTTTTTTTCTCTGTAAATATTTTTGATTACATTTCACAGGTAGATAAACAAACTTAGAAAGAGATAACAGTCATTCTTCATTTATAAACACTGGTAAAAAGGAGTACACTCTCAGAAACATTTTTCACGTGAGTACCCATGCTTACTAGTAATCTATAAGCAGATTTTGATTTTTGCTATAAACCACCATCTGAATAAAGTTTCAACTCTCTAAATTAGCAAGGAGCTTATCTGCCAACCACATGTTGCATTTTAAGCCAGTATCTCTCAAGTTCACCCTTCCAGGCCTGGTTTCGTTCTCAGGCTTTAATTAATTATACTAGAGTTTATCAGACCTGCAATCTAGATCATGAAAAAAGAAGAGCTTTATTAAGGCACATCTAATCTTTACTGAAACATAGAACTAAAATATTTCAAACATTATTATTTTCATACTATACAACAATAATAATATCTAAATACTTCAGTACTGATTTAATGATTATGTCATTAGCACCAGAGAATCAGAAGCTTCAAAACAATGAAGCAGTTCTCTACGTTGCTTTAAGGCTATTGAAATTACTTTGAAAAAAAATACAGAATTCTACTCTTATCAAATACTTCATTGTGTACATTCTGTGTCCTAAGCTCTGTGAATTACATTCATGTGACATGTACATCCCAGAGATCTTTTTAATCTATTCATTGTCAAAATAATGGGGAAAAAAATATAATTACCTGGTGTTTTTGCCCTCAATGATTTTTTTTATTAATTTCATCTTGAATATTTTTTCTAAAAATATACCTCTACCATATGAAACAAAAAGAATAGAATATGGTGCTAAATCAGACTTCAGTGACAGTCAGTTACCCATTTGCAGTCCTATTGCTTTGTTAGTGAACAGTAATCTACGTAAACAACGTATTCAGCGGATCACTGCACTACAATCAATGTACTTTGCTACTCTCATTACACTTAAAATTTAATACAAGGTATTTTAAAATTTATTCATGTTATTCATCATAAAACTTAAAGGAAGAAGAGCCTAAGACTGAACCATCCTGAAAAGCAGAGTAGAAGGGGGTTATTTGAGATACTCTTTCCTGAGAGATATTTCCTACTGTTCCTGTCTGAAGTTAACTACTGGCTTCTTCCCAATTCATTGCTGAATTTCTCAGCTAGGCAAATCATCCATGGGGCAGGGAGCCTACATCACGAGACACAGGACTTGACCGAGATGATCAGAGTGTTACTTGCAACTCTGCTATTTCCCAGCAGTCTTTTGCTTCCACATCATGAATATGGAAAATGCGTAACTTCCTTCAAATACAGGTCATATAAAACTTGATCGCACATTGTTTGAGAGCATAAGTGGTAACACGATTCTATTAAAAATGTGGAGAAATAAAGACATGCTAGTATCTAGGATATGGGGTTTGGCGGGGGTTTTTTGGTTGTTTTTGAGTGGGTTTTTTGTTTGGGTCTTTTTTGGTCCTAGGGGTTTTTTTTATGTTGGTTTTGATGTTTTGGTTTGGTTTTTTTTAAGCAGCATTCTCTTCAAGCCAGTCACTGAAATAAGCGTAAGAGGAACTGACGTTGAGCAGAGCACAAAGCACTTGGGCTTGGCTGAATGCTCACGGCCAAGCTGCAGAAGAGCTCCTTCCCCAGGCAGAAAGGCCTGCAAAGCAGCAGGCAAACACCAGCTGCAAAGCCAAGCCTGCACGCTGCATTCAGGGACACTGCCCTGTGGTTTTAGCCATTAGGCTGTGGAGGAGAGGACACAACAAAACACCACTACTCGTACCTGAACAGAACAGTCTTCCTATTTCATCGGGTTTTTTCCTTACCCCAGCTTTGCCTCAACCACCTCAAGGCAACGTGCAGGCCAGTAGCGCACAGAGTAACAGGTATCAGCAGCCAGTCACATCTACAGCTCCTGATGACTTCTGGTCATTTTCAAAATAAAAATTTTCATCTATCCTATTAATATATTTCTCAATAAGTACAGGCCAACATTTGAAAAAAAGAGTCTGTGCTACTAAACTGAAAGCCCATCAGCATTCTTTCACAAGTCTGGGGGACTAATGCTCTAAGCAAGCACTACTGAAAAAATTTATAGCCATCTTTTGCAATTGCTGTAGCAATGGGATTGTGTGTAACAGAGAAGGGGGATTAACATAAAAATTATTTATGAAAAGATGTCTGTTGGTCTTTTGTTCAATCTTAGACAACCTTTGTTCACCCCTGCAATACAAATAACGAAGTAATGACGAAGTAATATATCACAGAATATAGGAAGGAATGGGAATTTGAACTCTCTGGGAAAGCTGTCCGGTAAAAGTTGAAAATATTTTTTCTTTTAAATTATGCTTCATATAACAGAACGTTGGCCCTATCACTTGAATTCACAGATGTAGGGCTCAAAAATAAATAACTATTCCAATAAATGTGAACTTTCACTCTGCGGATTTTTTTTATCCTGTATACACTAAAATGCCAACAATACGTCATGCCTAAGAAATATCCTTTTATTCTATTTTAAAGCCAGTATTCAACTTAAATGGTAAGGCATATCTCTTGATCTTGTTTTGTAAAGGTTGTACTTGCTACAGGCTTAACACAACTGTGGGAGACAGTATGGAAAGGATCGATAAAGCAGTATTACCCTTTGTGATAGTGAATCTCTGCAGGACATTCTAGCTTAACTCTGTTGCCTGCACTTACGCCTCACACTTTCCCACTGGGAGAATGGGCTAAGACATAGTAATGACAAGACAAGAAGAGGTGTGTAAAAATTCCCCTCTTCTTCCTGCCCTAAAGTTGCTACCCTTCTTTAACAGCCAAAAAAAAAAAAAAAAAAATTCTGTTGAATTACAGGGTTTGTTATTAATACAAAAATAAACTCACAAGCCCTGCTGAACACAGGTCCTACTGTCATTACAGTGTAGATTAGTAGTAGCAGCCCGATTGTGGAAAAAAGAAAAAAGCATGGTGCCAGACAGCTGTACATTTTCACTCTGAATTTCACCAAATGGCAACTCTCTTTGGTATTATAGAAGCACATAACATGAAAGATTGCTGTTTCACCACAAACTGGGCTGTTAGAAATCACGCGCGGGTGATTTTAATGAGGCCAGTAGGCTGTATTGATGACAAGCTCCCTACAGGAGAATCTGACTTAGAATAAAGACAGCTTTTGCTGCCTGAAAAAAGATCTAAAGAGACAGGGGTATTCTGGGCACAAAGTGAAGTAAACAGCTTCATTTATAAGTAGTAGCCTGGAAAAAGTCACAGGCACTTACGTGGGTCAAACATAAGATGAAGACTGGAACAGAGTCAGCAGAGGAGAAGAGGATGCTAAAGCCATGTAAAGTGTTATATACTGTTTAGAAGAAAAGTTTCAGAAATTAGGACAAGTGTTTTAAACCTCAGTAAAATGTGAAGAGTCTGACAGGTAACGTATAGGAAGATGGAGATGACATAACTAACGTAGCAGAAAGGGAACCTTCTTTTAATACACAGAGACCGCTACAGAATCACACTGCAAAGCATTAAAAAACATTGGTACAAAGACTACCAACTGGAGCCAAGAGGCAGTTGCGTAATAGTACTTTATCAAATGTGCTAGAAATATAAACACACACATATAGAAGCAAAATCAACTATAAAAATCTTTGTGCCCTTTAAAACTTAAGCATTCCAGAACAGATTACAGTGAGCCACTCATACAGTGTGTCCTTGAAAAGTGGCACATAATATGTGTCTAATATTCTAGCTCACACTATTTGGAGTTTGAGATAAGAAACTCCTTTTGAGTTTCTCTAAAAATGGTGCAAACTAATAAAGAATGAAATGCAGGAGTGAGGTAGGCATGAAATTGCAAGCAGAAGAGTTAAAGAAGAGGTGATAGGAGCAGGTGGAAAAAGTAAATGACCCATTCAGCGACAGACAAATGCCAAAGCTGTTTGAGTGAAAGAAGGCACGAAAATAACACTGATTAACTCAACAGGCCCTGAACCTACTGAACGTGGGGGGAAAGCTATTGTGCAAGAATGCATCTCTGCTCTCACCAGTTGTAGGATCTTTTGTATCTTCTTTTTTCCTTTCACCTCGCCAAATCAATCACCTGCATCTCTTTAGCCTTCCCTTTTCCACCTTTGCCTGCAACCAACTAAATCCCACGAGGTTATACTCAAAGCCGCGTCGGGACGCAATGGGTATGGATCTCAAAGCAGCCATCTGTGGACAACTATGGAAGTCAGAGTCTTGAGCATTTTGGGGGAGAAAGGAAAGCATGTCTGGGAAATGACTACACAGTGCTGATTTTTTTTCCAGAGGACCATTATGACACCTCCTACAAATGATTTCGAACAGCAGAACAACAATACTCTGCCTCCTTATGGGAAGTTACCAGATGCGAAAGTGAGAGCGTGCAAATGGGACAATATGAACAGCCTAATGAAGGAACATAAACTGCCTCACCTCACCACAAAGTGTAGTTTAAGTAGTAATTACAATGAAACCCAAAAAAGGGATTAAACAATATTTTTTTTTTCAAATAAACTCTCAAGAACAACTAATTGTATTAGAAAGATGTTTCCATAGCTTCAAAGCTTTAAAGTATGTATATGTTAATAACTTCACAATAGAAGCTTCGAAATCAAGCTACAGAAAGGCTACCTGATGTAAGTACACTGCCGGACCAGACTTCAGAATTGTAACCTTTTTGCGTGCTGTTTCATTTTGTTTGGGATCAGGCGTCTGTTTTGTTGTTTGGTGGTTGTTTTTTCCTTTTAAACAGCAATTGGCTATGAGTCTGAGTAGCACAAAGACAAACTGAGCATGTTCTTTCTTGTCAGGGAAAAGCCTTGTTAACAATTAGGCAGATAGAAACCCTTCTGAAAGGATCCTGTAGGACACAGACATGTCATACTTGGTTTTGATACAGATAACGTACACAACTTTTGAAATTTTCTGAAATATTAGTTGGAATGTATTGCTTTTATTTTAATATTTCAAATATATTATTTTTGAAGACAGACAATCCATTTGTTTCCACCATTAGTACAACAGGCACTGCCATTTACTGTGGCTCCAGACACGTATCACACGGAACCAAAAACTAGGCTGCCCACCCTCCAACAACTGCTGCCCCCCAGGGCGCCGAATAGACAAACTCTTCTCTCCAGAGAACAAAACAGACAGCGAGATGTTTAAAAACTCAGGAGACCGAGAGGTCCCCACTGCTCCTGAGCGTGGGTGGTGTCTGAGCACACCTGCGCCCCTTTGCCTAACCAGCCTGCAGGACCTCAGGCCTGATCCAAAACCCTGCGGGAGTCCGGCCACTGGCACCAAGGGGCTGGGAATGAGTCTTCCGGCTTCGGCGGTAAGAAAGGAAACTCACCCAGCCCCAGGGGTAGTCGGGCAGGGTACAATACTGAACGGTTCCCAGGGAAACGAAGACTTTCCCAAACTCAGTTCTCCCTGCCTGCCACTTTGCCATCCCATGAGCAAAGCTTCCTGTAAACATGATAAAGAAAAAAGATCCACCTTGTTTCGTACTCAACAATCCTGTAAGACATCTTCATAATCAGGTGTTTCTTCTCTAAACGAATTCAGAATTAGGCTTATTAATACAAATTTCTGCTAGCTACAGAGAGTAACTGGCGAGTAAAGGAACCTGAAAAAATATGTGTAATTACATATTAAAATATTTCATATTGTTAACAATATATATCTAAGGACTTCTATTACATGAGGGTAATACAGAATAGGGTAAGATGATGATTTTTGTGCATGCTCAAATCATGTACTTCTAATACATGTCACATTTACTCATTTTCAGTACATACATCCTAATGCAACAACAGAAAGCGTCTTATTTTTGATCCCAGCTTTTTTGCTAAGTGTTATAAAACAGCTACTATATTACTTCTCTTGCTGACTTGAACTGTGGGAAACATATTTAGATATGACACAAATGAAACAATTTTGTCTTTTTTAACCTGCCCTATGGTTTCTTATATATGCTGTCAGATTGCTAGAGAATACTTTGTCATTTGCTGATATGGAAAACTCTCAGTTTATGAGCCATTTATTAAAATTCCGATCCAACTAAGTGCAGGTGGTATGAGCTGCTTTCTTCAGACCTATTGCAAAATCGCATGCGTGATACAGTTTACACATGGAATTAATGTTATGGTCTCACTGAAGATGAACCGTGCTTTAGGTAAAACTAAGTCAGAAATACTGGTAAAGTTCTAGTCACTGTATCTTGTTACAAAGTGGAACCAATTAAAATTACAAAATTATCTAAAAACATGTCGATGACTGAAAAAAATTCATACTTATGTTAGTTAGTACCCAAACGGTTAAGAGTGCAGAATTAATTCAAAGTTTTTCTTATGCTAAACAACGCAGAAATATATATTAAACTATATATTGCTATGCACCTATTTTATATAATTTTATATACATAAAATACAGCTATATGTAAAAAATATTTCTATAAATATAGATGTTTAGAAATTAAGGTAAATAAATTAGGACAATTTTTACCTTTACTTGAAGAAAGTGATTCCAATAAAATCTCGTCAGTCCTTAATCACTGAAGGTTTAAATGAGTAATTTCTCATTTCCTAATAAGCCCAGAATGACTGATGAAATTTCAGCAAGAAGTGGTTAAAATTCTTCTTAGCTTTTCAATGCAAAATTGGATTCCACTTTATCAGAAAACTTTCAAATACAATATTACTTTTCGTTACATACACAGCCTGCAACTTACCTAGGGCACTATTTATCATTCAGACAACTTAAGTACAACACAAAAAATCACCTTGAGACAAATGAGAAATTCTCTCTTGGGAAACCCAAAACTGTATTAATATGATAAGCAGTAGAGCTTCACTTTTCCTTCATTAAGTCTAACAGACATTTTTGATATAGCCAAGAAAGAAGTTAAAAAAAGAAAAGAAAAAAAAAAGCTTAAAAAAATAAAACCAAAAAAACCATCCGAGGTTCAAACATCCTTCCGGTCATATCAATCATTTTCAGCTCAACCAAGTTTATTCTTCATTACAAAAGCCCTAAAAATCAAGATGGAAATCAGCTGAAAAATTCAGTGCCCAGAGGGAGCCCAATGCTTAGATAATCTAATCCATTTTGGAAACAAAAAGTTCATGTCAGGTATTTAGTAACCACAGCAATTATCGGAAGTTGACTATTGAAATAGGGCTGAGTAATATTTCATCAGATTTCGTCAATTCTGCCGGAACAAAGAAAATTGGGGGAAAAAAATCCCACATGTAGCTGAGATAAAGGCAAACTGAAAAACTATGCAATTATTTCACTTATCTTTCTATTAGCATTACCTAAATACACTGCTCAATATATACTAAAGGCAATACTTTCAAACCACTGAAATATGCAGAGCAGAGCAGCCATTTCAATTTCTGGATCTGCAGTTCAATTATGTTATCCAAAGCTTTGCATGCACTGGGACTCTGCGTACACCTCTTACTCCTCCCAGTCTCCTCTTAAAAACAAGAGACAGATCTCCCCCTGAATAACCAAGGTGTTTAACATCCTATGATTAAGAACATTAAGACCCACTAGTTGAGTAGTTTGTAGGAAACCAGGCTGTTTCATGTAATCAGGGGTTCCAAAGTAGATGTGCATCAGCAGCACCTACCAGTGTGCTAGAAATGTTTTAAAAATTACTTTCACTGAAGATTCTTAATGTTAGGATTTTTTTAAGTTAGGACTCTGGAAATAGTTAACATTTCATTGAAAGAAATTATCAAAAATTACATTTTTGAAATATTTTTCTTGGAAATGTGGTAGGGTTTTTTTTCAGTTAACAACATTAAGTTTTCGATGAAATTTCTACCTGTGAACATAAGCTAGCATCCACGCAAACATGGTTTATGTCTGCAGAATCTACCAGGCATTTGGGTTTGACTACACGTTTTACGCTCATAGTTTAAGGTGCTTTGCGTTTAGTTTAAAATAAAACCCCTCATCATCTTAAAAGATCATCAAATAGGCCTTGAGCATACAGACATTATGCAAATACGGTCAACAGACAGGGCTGTATGCGTATATGGGTGAGCATTACAGACATCTGCTTTGGAAATTTACTGACTCATACTTGAAAAAAACCAGAACAATTTCCACTCAAAAGAAGAATTCCTTAGCATACTAAGATCCAATCAGCAGAACGGGATTTTTCACAGGGAGCTGTATGCTGAGGACCGGAGCTGGCTCACTCAGCGCCACCCAACCTCCCATCTCTGCCCAGTGAAGGTGAACAAGAAACTCGGAGTCAGAGAGGAGTCCACCACTGCTACCGTGGCCCAGAAACAAGCTCCTGTCTCACCACAGCGAACCACCTGAGGCACCACTACAGCTTTCCTTACCCAACTGGTATTCAAAGTAGTACACAGGAGAATCAAGACGACTGCTCTGCAAACTGCGTAACTCATTAGCTATGAAGATCCAGGAAGAAACGGCAAACAAAAAGTAACATTTTTGGAGTGGTATTCATATGGAACAGCTGCTGATTATTGAATGATTAGTGGCCAAGATGTTGAAAGTATCTTAGATGAATGCTAAAGAAAAATACAATGCACACGATAAAAACCTCTCAGTAAGAAAGAAATTAGCAGCACGGCCTCTACTGCTTGGTTTGTAAAACCAGTTTTTCTATGTAAACTATGTTTATGCTTGATATAAAAACATTGCACCCATTTTGTCCCCGAGATGCATCTAGTTAGCTATGTTCCTAATAAACCTGTTCTTTTCCCAGAGTCGCTACCACAGACAAAAATGACGTGGGTAATCCCCTGCCTCTGCACCTTCCTGGTTCCAAAGGATTCTAGTTCTCAAAGATTCTCCAGTGTCCACAACTCTGTAATAGTTAATCTTTTTAAGCAGTTAGAAAATAGATAATTTATTCTAAGGCAAATAAATTATACTCCTGGTGTTCACATGGCAAACATTTGCAGGGTATTTGTACAAAGCTGCCCATACTTCAGTGAGTCAGTATAGGTATTGGAACATCAAAATATTTTAGGCAAAACACTAGGTTACATGATATTTCCAAGAAGATTATCCTCTTCAACGTAACCAAAACCTTCTTGTAAGCTAATTCTTAGTCTGTGATTCACAATTTCTCTGAAGAAAATACCAAAGCATACCAAATAATAAAAAAAACCCCCGTATCAGGATATTCATGACTTGCTAACAAGCATAGCAGGACGGACGGAAGTAATTTAACTCTGCCCTGCTGAGTCACTCTGGCTGTCCATCTACACAGAATGAACCTAATTAGCTGGTATCAAAAATGCCACAGCTTGAGCAATGGGCAAAATGTATNAAAAAAAAAAAAAAAAAAATCAATCAGCATGAGACACCTTCATCTCCATTTACTAAATATTAAGTTCAGTATTTTGTCCCAAATTAACTAACAGCTAACAAGGCCTTATTTAACAGTATTCTTCTCAATCTCAGGATGGAAGAAAGAATAGTTCCGAGTATCCAAGCTTATCCATCCATTTCAAATTCTTCCAGAGTACACCGTATCACAGCATATTTCAACTTGCATTTGTAGCAGAACACTCAACCACAACACACTATATTGAAATAACATTAATGGTCTGTCTTAAACAGATAAAAGTAGGGACAAAAGAAAAAAAAAATATCACACTGACACTTTATTATGGTCTTCTACTGCTCTGCGCAACATACACCCGTCACCTCCACCGGACTATAACAGCTTAGATTAAAACAAGAGTATCTGTCCAGATTTGCATCTTTTACCCAAAAATGCTCTTGCTGTACTGCATGTACACAAGCACCTAACACCTTAACATTTTCTGTAGGTGCCTGTCTGTCTCCAAGGAGCAGTTCTGGATTTAAAGAGGAGATGCATAGTTTTCTCTTTTTAGCCGTATTACCCATCACTTTCACAGAACAGCACAACAGCCCATAAAAATAAAGATACATTTTAGTTCATACATATATATATATATATAGTCTCATTGATTAATGCAGTCATTCTACCAACATGAGCACGCCACGTACAACAAGAGGATCTGTTTAGCATACATTCCATTTCACTCTCTCCGACTTTTACACAGGTTATAGCTGACATTTTCACCTAGTCCACGCAGCAGCATTCTGACCTTGCTTTTAGAGGCTCTTTAGCATAAAATAGTCTGTGGTTAGAGCCTGCAACTTATGCTGAATTATGGGTACTTTACAGTAAGGAAATAAAAAAGCATAGTCAAATGCTGACAGTACTCCAGTGCTTTTCCCACAAGTCTTCTGAAGAACCAGCCAATTACCCTGCAATTGATACAAGCGACTGAAAAAAGCATCCTCATTTCTAGCATTCGTAAATTTAGTTGCAAGTAGCTCATCAAAATTAAATGTATACTTATTACAGACACAAAGGCATGTTTAAATCACATTAAAGGGATAATTTTACGATACTTGTAATTATTTTCAAAAAAAAGTTTTTCTATGCTGTTTGTAGTAATCCTTTGCAAGCTTTAAACTTACATCTGTATCTTTACTGAACTGTTTTCGTGCAGTGTATGTGAATACTTGTTTGCTATAATAGGATTGCTCATGAGCATCAGGCTTCTGGCATTGATCTTCAGAGCAGAAAAAGGAACGCCGAAACATTTGCTCCTGGGGGTGACAAAATACAGAGCAAGGACTGCATGGTGTTCTAGAAAAAATTCACCAGAAAGGAAAGAGATCAAAATTGTGAGTAAATCCAAGATGGTCGTATTCCTTTTGCAGCCACGACAAACTGTCAAACATTATTGACATTAAAGACCTTTTATCTAATAATAAATCGTTAAGACCTGGTATTATGTATCAAACTTTTCTGGCAGAGGATGAAAACAGGAAGATAAAAGGTGACGTGAAGGACTAATGGTAGCACTCATGACTGTGCGCTTTTAAGCTTTATTTAGAAGTTTATTCTTAATGCTTATCACCAGATTATGCTAGTCTTTCATATATATGTATTTATGGACACACAGACACATCTTTTTCCTCCTTTTCCCTGCAAATATGAGAAGCCTTTTATTTATCTAATTAAAATTATGAATTGACAGCTACAGAAACTTGTAGCAGAAAACACCACACCCTGGATAACACCATTTCCACGAGTCTTACACCTTTAGTCTGAATTATTACTTCAATTATGTGTATTATACTTCTTTTTACACAGAATGTACTTTACTCTCCAACAAATGAAACTACATTAGGGACTAAAAGCATAACATGCTTTCAAGAAGCATGTTACTGAACAATAAAAAAATAAAATCAAGAATTAACAATTAATTAATCAATTAAGGTACAATATGAAATAGGCTGCTCTACCCGTCAAAAAGACAGACATTAAAAAGCCAGGAACCAAAGAATTTAGTGAAGGACCATATTTAAATATTCTCCAGCAATCTCACTAAACATTCTAATATTTTTTTTTTACCTTGGCTTTACTCTTCCTCAGTTGCAACACATAGATAACAGGTATCTGTTAGCTCAGTTAAGAGTTTTTAAAGCTCATTTCTAATCAAATGATAGCAAATGTCAAGCTTTAACATTCAAGCCAAAATCCAACCTTTTGCCTAATTTTTTTTGCTTTTATAACAGTAGCAAACTCCTCAGTGCTTACCATAATCCTCATCTTCTAGTTCTCATCTTAGTCATCTTCCCAAGAGTTGACACCTCTTTCTGATTAAGGCGACATTTCCTAAGGCCACACATACCAAAATTGTCCTGAGCATCAATTCAGACTACTTTACATTCTAAACCCTCAAAGTAAGCTTAATGTTATATTTCCCAGAAAGTGGTTAATTTGCGCTGATCCATTACAGCGAGCTTCTTCCAAGTTCCTAATTCAAAACTCTCTGTGTTTGAAAATCCGGACATGACCTGTTCAAAGTGTTCTTTAAAGTAGGGAATGGAAGAAAATACTGCTTTCACAGTTCCTGGAATTAGAAGGTTCTAGTCCTCATGCAACAGGCTTATTTTTGAGTATTTTTCTGTCCTTGTGTATTTAGTTAATCATGTGTTTTACGTTTCCATCGCAAAAGAAAATTAATGGGATGATGTTTCACGGTTAAGTGCAGAATAACTGAAATCAAGCTTCCAAGCTGTGACGTGGCTAAGGTAACCCCTGGTTGTTGTGGTTTCCTATATATACACACACCATCTGAACTTACTTCTCATCTATTCTTCGCGAATAACCGGCATATCTCTCTCTTGCAAATCAAGACCTCTGAAACATGAAGATGGAGAAGCAGCCCCAGTACGAAGGGCATGTTTTGCCTGATGTAACAGAGCCACTGGGGCCAGCGCGGAAGATTTTCTCCTGCCACAACAGATTGTCAAATTATCACATTGGGGTAACGGTTTCACACTTAACTAAACATTCCTGCAATGTTAGCCCCACAGACATTTGCCGCGAGGGCAACAACTTCAACTGAAGGGAAAAAGCACGCCGAGGAAGAAGTTCGGAATTATCGACTCAGGCAGAGTCAAAGCTTTGTGGAGAATGAGAACAGCTGACACAGGGGACTACCCTGACTGTGAGTGCCAGGTGACATGCAACCCTGCAGGACCTTATGGGGAAACTGGAAAAGTGTCACCACTAGTCTTACTGTCTGACTCACAGAGGAATTGCACTGCTACCTGGCAGTACGCCTTAATCAAAGGTGAAAAGATAAATACTAACTCCACAAATCTGGTCTAATTTCTCACCCAAAGGTTGATTACTTGAGATCTACACAGAAAAGGGTACATTTAATCTTTCATCTAAGTTGTAGCAGCTAGATAAATTACAAAGCCCCACATAAAACTGACCTTAGCTACCACTTTCTGGTAACAGAGAGGAGTTTCTCACCTTTTCTTTTATCAGATCTGTCTCAAAAGTTCCCGCAGCACAATTTCCCTGTATTTAGAAACCAATCAGTGCCAGCAGCTGCAAGATTTGCCCTCCAAGCAATCAAGGGTGGGAAATACATACATCAAGAAATCCAGTGAAACCGAAATTTGTGGTAAGACTTTAGAGGAAGCTCTTCGGAATCTACATTCATCTTGCAAAGCACAACACTTCGAAGCACAGTTCTGAGGTTGGGAGTTTTCAGGCTAAATTTCAGAACCACAGTTTGGACGAGTGGCATGAACCCACCAGGACTGTCAAAAACAGCTAAGCAGATAAAAACGTACGTGATCGCTATGAACTGCAGAAGCAATTAGTACAGCAGAACACAGGAGAAAGACAGTATCACAATCTTGAAGTGTAGACATCTGGATAACAGGTGATTGATGCAGCAGTAGATCTACAGCGTTTGATCACAGTATCTCTAAATATTTCCTATTTTGAAGATTCCAGAACCTGAGTTTTACCAGGCACGTGATGCAGAAAGGGATGTTATTAAAAGATAATGAAGTAATTTCTAGTCAAGCATGATTACATCATCTCATGTTCTTCCTCAGACCGAAACATGGTACAATGGGAAGTATTTCCTCACGAAGCAGCAGTTACAGTATTGCCCCAGGAATTCAGAATTCCCCAATTTGTCTTAAGAAAAACTACTGGATTTCAGAATTACACTCAGGCCACAGAAAGGGTAAGACCTAATAAGCAGGGTACATCATAGCAGGCAAGTTAAAGATTGAGCACATGTTATATATAGAGACATTCTTAACAGTGCAAAGGCACATATTTATCCTGGGCTTGTTTGTGGGGTTTCCCCCCAGTGGCAGCACAACAGAAATTAAGAGCATGCCTATCTCTCACTCCTTTTGTGGTACTAAGTGCCTCAGCTTCACCAGTAGGAAGACACAACATACTGCCTCAAACAAAGGCAATTTGCAGTCACCTATATGTTGCGCTTCCAGTAAGAAAACCCTTAAGAAGTAACAAACCTTTCTCAAGATAGATGCAATCATGTTAATGTTAAAATTTATGTTCCAATTTATTGCAATGATGATTCTTAGGGTTCTCCTGTTGAACACAAGTAGAAATAAAGGTAAACATCTTAAAATGTATTTCAGAAAAAGCTGGTTTTGAACTCCTAAATGATTTAGAAAGTATGCTTCAATACAGAGAGGTGTTATCAAAGGACAGAGTATGCTACAGTTGCACAAACTCTGCTTGAAATACTATCTTATACGACTGATGTTCTCCTAAATTAGACATTGTTAGCGTTTTGCACTGATTAAAGATGCAACAAATATTTAGTAGCTACAGCCTGTGACCTACTATTGCCTTTTTGCAAATGCTGTGATTTCTAATTTCCTATTTTTGACAAAATAGGACATTATACAACCGTTTTATTTGCAAATTGCTTTAAAGAAGCTCTAATCACAAAACCCAAGCTAATTCACTTGCCTTCTGCAAACACATACTAATATGAAACTATGCTTGCTTCTCATCCAGTACCACTTTGCTTCCAATCATTATTTTGATAACGGCAAGCTGTATTTGGTTTAGACAGACCAAGATCCAAACAACCTTGAGAAGAACTAATCACTGTTCATTCTAAGAAATTAAAAAGTTGCTTTCTATTGCTTTTGTGTTACAGTGAATTTAAGTTTCTGTATCGTTGTCAGAAATGAAGAACTCTTCCACGTTCAGAAACATCCACCCAAAAATTAACAGCAGTTTTTCAATGGAAACACCTAATGAAACCACTCTTCACAGCTTCTCTCACACAGATTTCAGACTATGAACTGGAAAGATCAAGCTTCTCCAGAAACTGTAAACAGCTACATTTCACCATGCATTTTTTTGTACTGATGAACCCATAAGTAAAGTTTCCCCAACAATAAAGTATAAGGGGCTAAAAAAACGAAAAAGAAAGGAGGGGCAGAAGGAAAAAAAAGGAAAAAAGAGAAAACACAGAAAGAAGGCATATTTCCTATTTAAAAAAAAAAAAAAACCAAAACCAACAACAGTTAGGATCCTAACTGCAAAGAGCCTGAAAATATGCAAATCTGTAACCAAGTCTTAAAAAGGTTTTAATATCTCTCATACTATCTCTCCTACCGCCAAATCTTCAGCTCATCAGCAAATCCCCACAAAGAGTTATTGTGGGCAACTGATAAAGCCTATTTTATTTGATTAAAACAAAAAGACAACTATGATCACAGCTATATTCTACCACTACACAACTTTTTTTTTTTTTTAAAAAAACTCTACTGCTGTAGTCATATTGCAGATCCTGTTTACATCTAGCAGTAAAAATACATCCTATTCTTAAAATATATGAGAGGTGCTAAAGTAATATGGTATTCATTAGTTCTTTCAGCTTCAGTAACATATCTTTCCGTAAGAAGCAAAGGACTGACTACCTCTGATGTTTTGGAGATAAAACCTTGAATCTTGCGCAATAACTTCAAAAACACAGCTCAGTGTGGAATTGCACTTTTACAGGAAGGAGCCAGAACATTCTGTGATTCTTCTTTTTTGACATGTTAATTGTTCTTCCATACACAAGGAGAACAAAAGCAGCAGCATGCCATATTTATTCAATGAAAGTTGAGCCACAGGGGTTATGGTACATTCTTTCTCCAACATCAGCCAAATTATCTCAGTGCCCAACTTTTAAGAGGCTGCAATAATACTCCATCATTTGAGAATGCTGGTAGGCTTATGCATCATTTTAACAGCATGAAGGCAGATTGAGATCATCTCCCTGTTACAGGAACCTGGAGACAAGCGGCAGCCCTGGTGAATCATTTTCATACATTCTTACTCTTCACAATAACCTTAAAGAGACGCTACCATACTAGTCAATCTTCATTCAGCATATATAGTCACTTTCTTTAAGAATGAAAATAAATTTATGTTGTGTCTACAATAATACCTGGGTTTTTGTGGTGGCTTTTTTTTGGTTTTGGGTTTGTCGGGGTTTTTTTGTTGGTTTTTTTTTTTTTTAATACATATATTTGGAATGCTCCAAAATAAGGTCATTTTGTCTACCAAGAGAACCCAAGTTCCCTGAAATTAGTTGGTGAGCAGAAATAATCTCTGTAGGTATGAGAAAATGCATGATACACAAACTTGAGAAGATTTGATTGTAAAGCTCCAGAAAGAATAAAGAAAATTCTCTTGAACACTGCTATGTAAAGTTATTCCTAACAGAATTAGGGGACTGCACATACAAAGTAATTATGCACGCAAACCTTCACATACACACAGATATTTAATAAAATGAGATAATCTTAGACACAACAGACTGGCGACTGATGAAATAAAGGTGATAAAATCATTTATTCTTAGTGAGAAAGCTCATGGCCCTTATAAAATCAATTTATTTGAATACAAGATGTTAGCCTATGTTCTTTGCCAAAATCCAATCCTTTAAAGCAGGCTTTTTTTTTTTTTTTTAAGTTATTTTGATTAGAAAGAATGGACCAAACCCTCCTTTTCAAAACAAAAAGATACATTTAAATGCAAGGGCACTGAAATTCTGTTTCAGTTTTGTCTTCACATTTGTAGGAAATGTGGGTATTTGTAGGAAAATACCTCAGTTTTACTTTCAGTTTGACTTAAAACAGACTTAAAATACAGCACTAGAACAGCTGCCAATTTTTATTAGGTAAGCAATACTTACACTTCTCCTTCCAATGTCACAACAGCAAGTATAACTGTATTTCTAATTACACCACAGAGGTTATTCCTTCACTGTTTTTCACATTAGAAAAAATAAAAAATACAACGCCTATCTCATTAAAGTACTTGTAGAGGGGAAGCTGGCCTATCCAAATGGCCGTTCAGGGAAGAACCCTATCCTCAGTTTTAAAATATAATGTGTTTTCCCAGAGCATGAGCAATCAACACTATCTTAACCTACATCCTCTTTGTATTCCCACAGCAAAGGATGGAAGGTTGGAAAGAGAAAACATACACTGAATACAGCAATGGCTTCACTCAAGAAAAAAGAATAAGGAACCCCCCCCAAGTGAGCGGTGTTTTAGAGAATGGGTATCTCCTAGTTATTAGCGCTTTAAAAATAACGTTCCTTTTTCTCTGCATACGCAAGATTGCTGTACAAGCTGATAAACATAGCAGCCTATGCAGTGCACGGCTGTAGATTTCAAAAGACAGATGTCTAGTTCAAGTTTGGCAAGTGGGTGCATGGCAGGGAGAGCAGGAACATCTGGCTGAGCCGAAGAGCCTCCTTCTGCCCTGTCACCCCCAGGAACCAAAGCGGTTCGGCATTCGAGTGGCAGGGTGGGTGTCTGAGCCCCGGACACCAACGGCCCACAGAGACCAGTCAAAATGGCAGGCTGGTTTCAGGTACTGCCTCAGGGGAAAAAAGTACGAGTCACAAAGGAAGGATGGCAATTTAGAGACTAAATCTCCAATAACATTTTGATTTTTTGATCGAGCTTCATGTTTAAAAAGTTTAAAAATGCATTGAGGCCATTCTGAAATCTACAGCCAAATGCTAAAGACATATTTCATCCAAGTGAGATGAGATTCCTCAATACAGAAACAGAGGCACAAGGTATCCCCCAATGCAGACAATAGGACACCACCGATACACAACGTTGAGTAAACATCAATGTCTTTGGCCCCTCTTGCCACCCAGCCACGCCCAGGCTGCAGCTTTGGGTCACAGGCTCCTATACTGCGTTTTATTATAGGAAACAACAGCCATGGCACTCGAGAGAGTGAGATTACAGCAGGTAGCTCATTACCTAGCAATATTCTATTTGCAGACAAGCGAACCGGCAACCTGACAGTCTCACAACAGTCTTCAAGATTGCAAGAGATGTAACAAAATGTTCTTTAATAAAAATACCTGGCAGCAGACCCTATATACTGACTGATTGCAGACTCAAGCTAAACGCCAGGCTAAGTACCTTTCACTTTCTCTCAGGATAGCGGAGATGCTCTCTGGTTCTTGAGTCATGAGGTAAAAGAAGCTACAAAAGTCAAGTTCAGACCACCACAGATATTCACAGCAACTGCCCCAGGTAAATTTTTAATGCCAGCAGGAGCCACTGTTGCCAGGGAGGAAGCATGTCACTGTACGAGAATCACTAGCAACGGGAGAAAGGAGGTGTGGGATCCTCTTGGTGGCCCACTTTAAAGGGATGTCAGTATGCTCTTCAGCTTGTGACAGCCAGTAGCATTAAAGGCTTGGCAGGATCTGCCTGAGGGCTTCTACTTGATCCTTCTTTTACAGAAGTGCCAATGAGCTCAGAATCATGGAAGGAAGCAGGCATTGCAACATACACATCCCTTATCAGAATTCTTCTCCAATCTAGGAACAAATATAGTTGGAAGAGTTTCAGAAAAGGTAGGTTAATTTATGGTGTGACAAGCAGCACAGTAGTATACGCAATCAAAGGAAAAACAGTCAAGTCCCCAGAGGGCCATATGGTCAGTGAAGACTTTGTGCTTCCCTGGCCATAATATAGCACTCTGGTTTTTGTGCTGTGCACATGCTTCTCCTGAAAAACAGCAGAGCAGATTATCTTCTCTGCTTTCAGAGCAGGGTTCAAAATCTGGCACTCATGGGTTCCTGGGAGTCCATGATCATGCATCTCCAGCACTGGAAACTGGGAAACTAATGTCTTCTTGTAAGGCAGAAGAATGTTTTCATAAAAAAAAAAAAACAAAAAAACCAAAAAAAACAACTAGTACTCCAGATGCAGTACTTCATGTAATTTTGCTTAGCAATTCACATGGTTATTTTGCTTGCGTAAATGGCACACACATCTGATGAGAAGTGTGAGGGCGAATTCTCAAACAAAGAAGCTGGTTTATTTCGCATAGTCTTTTTTGATTTCCTTCTTGAACCTTTCTGGGTAAGTGCATTTGTCTCAACATGTTTTTAAAAGAAGTTCAGCAAGATACATCCATTGGCCAGTCTGTTAAGTTTAACAGAAATCATGAAGATTTTGCTCACTTAACTCCCTAATCAGTTTCTAGTTGATAGCGAAAGAGTCAGTTTTTCAGATAGTTTCTAGTTTCAATGTTGTGACAGCTCAAGTCTTTCACCATGAAGATTTCTGTTGGCCTTCCTCAGCAGAAATGGGTCAAAAATCATATTCTGTTGATCAGACCCTTAAAAAAACTAAAAAAACCCAGCAGCTACTACTTGATTCAGGGCTGCTACCTAGATGCTTTTTCCTTCAGTTAATTGTTCTTTCCATTTGGCCATGCACTTAGCACCTTTTTTGTTGCAGAATTCATCTATGAGAAATCAATAGTCAGGATATATGAACATTTGCTAATCCAAACTCACAAAATAGCAGAAAGAAGGCAGAAGTCAGTTATACCTAGGTTTATCAGCGACTTTAAGACATACCATAGCAGCTCAGCAAACGCAGATGCGTCTGGGAACAGTGCACACTGCTGAATTTATCTCTATAAAGATAAAAGGAGCCAGGAATCACTTGAAATTGTTACTCCTTAAGTGGGAGAAGACAACCTCAGGACTACTTAAAGGCCAACTCTGACCTAGTTTTAAAAAGTTACGCATAAAGGACTGAGGTTCACATGGCCAAACTTACACTTTGTTTGCCTGATGAAATGGCTCTATCCAAATAAACCTAGTCATATCAAAGCAAAATGCCCCACACAATTATAAAGTCACAAAAATTATTCTGTATGCCAACAGCATGGTATTTAAATTACGTTACTGAACAATACATGCATTTACAGCCGTTTGGGTATCCACTAATGAAGGAAAAGATTCATTATGTGGCTGGACTCAACAGCAGGTACTGACTGAATACTGCCTCTTGGACATGTCATACTTGGTGACATCTAACATCTAATTGCAAAAGGCTGAGCACAATCAATTACATCTCTGCCCAGGGCTCAGCAGCAAGTGATGCTGAGCAGACTGGGCAAGCTTGATGCAGGGAAAAATACCAACCCATGGCAGTAGCTACCCATCAACACAGGGTTTGGTGGACATAAGAGCACAGGCTTCTTTAGGCAAATTTCTCTCCTTCCTCATTCCTATTCAACTTGGACTGAGTTATTTTGGCATTTCCCAAGAGATGGATCATATGGTTGAAATGTCAAACTCGTGAGTGGAATATAATTTATACCCCAAAATACTTTTTTTTTTTTAAAAAATGACCTGCCTTTATACATGCAAATTCTTTGATATATACAGCTTCCTTTAACTTCTGTTGGCCACTTAGCCTGGAATCCTATGCTAGGGCCAAGCAAATCCTGCCGTGACTACAGAATTTACAGCCTTCGTTCTCTCTCTACTTAGCCCTAGAGGGAAGGATTAGGAAAAATAAGAAACTATGAAACATCTGGACTCAAAAAAAAATCCAAGATATTTAACTTTAAAACCAACACATGTTATTTAAGATTATTTCCTTTGTTGTAGCACACAAGGAACGAACTGCTACAAACCTGCAAAACATTACACACAAAAGGAATGTCCCTCTCAACATCATCGCAGGGAGCCTAATTCAAGCTACGCGTACTACTGAAGAGAGTCCATAATAGCATATAATATAGATGTAAGAAGCTCCTGAACTAAAAAAAAATCCAGTTAGTTTCAGTTTTACTAAAGTATCAGTACTATTCGTATTTTAGCCAAGGAAGGATTCGGACATAGGTGCCTCAGTGTACGATTTTTCAATAGCCATTATCAATGGCAATACTTCATCAACAATGCCCCTTACCAAGTTCTCACAAAACAAGTGAGCAACATTTGCTTCCTTTGATTATGACAGAGAATTCATCCATCGCAGTTGAGGCGCTATTCTTTCTCAATTTGTTTTCATTATTATTTACCCGTACAGGACAAGCCCACTGAAAATCATATATCCATTTCTTACAACTGTAATTACTGCCAGTCTTTATATCAAACTCTATTCAGCATAGGAACAACAGTTAACTCGTGAACAGAGTAACATCCTACTGAAAACAAGTTTAAGTCCATGTTTCAAGGCTTTTGCAGGACACAGGCATCTACACCAGGTTGAATGAATGGCGTAGTGAATGAATGGTCACCTACATGAATACTTTGTTAAATTCAGGCTACAGCTATACCAAAGGCCACAGTGTTTCATACGCCATTGAAATACAAAAGCCAACGTTAATTACAAGTGAAAGAACCATTTATTTTACATTATTTCTCATCTCTGTGCACTTGGCAAGTGTGGGTGAAAACACAGGCCTGCAAAAGGCAACAGTCAGACTGTCACCAACCTATCAAGAGCTCTGCAAAAAAGCTAGTAAGTGTCAGAGATTGTTTGTCTAAAAAAAACAAACCACAAACAAAAAAACCAAAAAAACCACAAAACCCCCAACACATCACTATATGCATGAATCAAACAAAACATACAAACGCCATGTGTTTAAAGACTATACCATAAAAACTGGCACAGTCTAATTTTGTTATTTTATTTTTAAACTGAATTGTAAGTATCCCTTGACAGAATGACTTAATGACATTTTGATTTTGATAATTTGTTCAACTCAGCTTGATTACAAGTCTGCTACTTTGACATTATCTCCTTAGAAGGTACTGAACTAGTAGTCAAATGTTTGACCTTAGTGTGGCGAATCACTCGACTGACAGACCTTGACTAAAAATATAATTAAATCATTATATAGATAGGTATTCCTATAAAAACAATCATATAAGATATTATTACTGGTCAAGAGAGCTATCAGCTCTGTGAGTCTCACCTATACGCACAGATGTGCATTACTGGATGAGATACAAGAGGGCTCTGTAACAGCTGCAGATCGCATTCATCTTTCATATAAAAAGAGCAACTACACACTGAAACTTTTGCTGAGTAAGTAACGAGGATTAAATAAATACAAAGACTAAACAACAATTTCAGATGCTCAACTGAAAGAAAGCATGAAAGTTCAGGAATATATACAGTCAAAGACAGATACTGACACTGTACACGAGATCTGTAAGGAAAAAGCACAGGCATAACAGATGCTGAAGAAGTCCGTTACTCTCTCACTGCACCAAAATCCTGCTGTAACAAGCCAAAAGCATAAAAAGAATCTCAACAACAGTAACTTTACCTTGTTTTTCTCATCTTTTATCTTCTGACATTATATTTCAAATGTTAAAATTTCTATCAAAAAGCACAGTTGTAACAAGATAGCTACATTACAACTGAATTCGCTGCAATATAGGAGATATAAATAAATCACAGTGTAGTTTGATTTCTGTCTTTGAAACTTATGCACACTCATGCAGGCACCTTTTTTGTTCTTTTTATCATTTTTCTTAAAGGAAATCATTAAAAGCAGCAGACCATTAAGCACAAATGGTACTGAACGCTTTCATAATCACAGGTTTTCCTATGATGATAATCGCATTAGACTTGACTCTTCTTCTCCAGTTAAGAAAAATCAGGCGTTTCCGTTGAGAGGGAAACTTTATAAACACTCGAACCACAAGGGAAGAAAAATAAATAAATAAAATAAAATCCCCCAAGAGTTTGTAATCCAGTAAAACAGCTTCATTCCAGGGTTCCTGTGGATAAGGGAGCCTTTCTCCCACAGCATCATCCAGAGGGATACACACTGTGTATATAGCATGTAGCATGGCCTCCATACTTTTTTTTCCCTTTTAATTAATTAAAAAAAAAACAAAAAACCACAAACCCTGCTGGTACACATACTTCCAACGCCTTAGACTTGCTCTTGGTGTGCCAAGTCTCTTCGTGCAGGTTCCGAACTGGCTGCGCATGGCTGCAGGCTACAGGATGCTGCCCTTGGGCAATCATGACCTCAGACACAGGGCAGCCGCGTGTCTGAAACCTCCACCACAGAAAGGATAAAGATCCATCCAAACAAGAGCAATACTAAGAAAAAGAAAGAATGTCCAGTAAAGTTCTGACAAATTTTCCGTTTTCCAACAATGGGCAAAATAATGCCAGTCTTCCCTCAAGCTTACAGGAAGCTGTCTGTCCTATACCCTGGCAGAACTCATCTGTTCTTTAGGACATTCACTCTTCTGTCAAATTTGGAAGAAGTCAGTCTAAAGTTTAAAAGTGAGTGAGAACAGAGAGAGGCAGACACAGGGATAACAGGGACAGACTGACAGCATCATCACGTTAAGACCCACAGATAAACATCCTTAATTACATAAACATCTCTCACCCTC
Source organism: Chionis minor (assembly GCA_013398295.1). Classification (NCBI taxonomy): domain Eukaryota; kingdom Metazoa; phylum Chordata; class Aves; order Charadriiformes; family Chionidae; genus Chionis; species Chionis minor. The sequence continues at coordinate 577,104 of VZSF01002843.1, read as the reverse complement.
TGCTGTCAAAAGCTTGCCAGCTAGGTTAAGAAAAAAGGAATATAAAAAATTTCCTAGTGACTAGATGGTAAATTCATGGTCTTTTCAAGGCAATGTCAATTCTGTCTGTTTAACTGGTTACCATTGTTTTCAGGAATTTTAGTATAGTAGCTTCTTTCAAAGTCAGCTAACCTACTTATGATATTTTCTACCATACTCAGAATTTTGTATTTATTTTTTTTCTTCTTCTTCTTCCTACTGTTGCAGTTCTGGAAGACATGTCATTTTATCTATGGCCTGAATTTTCTGGCCTCCAGTTCCAAAATTTTCTGTTCCAACAGGACACTCCATTACAAATGCAAAAACCAAACCACCTCCTAGCTATTCTCAGCAGTCTGTTCTGCTCTGCCATCACTACCATAATATTTTTCTGTGCAGCTTCTGTACACTCCTCATCGCTATGTGCTCTGAAAGCTATACATCTGGAACAAATAAAGGAGGAACATATGGGCCATCAAGGTCAGTTACTCAGTGAAAAGTCCTGCTACGAGAAGGGAGCGCTGCTTTGAGAATGCTGCTGTGAGGGATGACCTTAGAGATGATAAATGCTGCTGTTCTTTACTGTGCATGTCACACATTAATTCACTTGATCTGATCTGATGGTTCCACAGAGCGCTAACAGGAGCTAAGTGCTACTGGCAATAGGAACTGATTGGTTCAAGAGATGTCATTATCTCTGAATAAATGCATTGATAAAAGAGAATCATTTCAGACCAAGAGCTGACGGAAGTAACTGATACATCATCATGAATTTTTCCTCATTCATGTAATTCCCAGTGATGTGCATATTTGAGCATGTGTTTCGTTACTCGAGTTGCTTCACTTTAAGAACCCCCTCTTTGTCTCTTGCATGAGTATTGCTATGAAAATTCACATATGTGGTTGGTATGCTACCCAAGTAGGCACCATTCCTTTTACAGTAACATCCTTCTTGAACTCAGGTGGCTCAATTAAGGCAGCGATACCACACCCCACAGCATCTAACCGTAGCAGTAAATAAAACTCATTAGCTCTTTCCTGTTCCGCCCAAACGTTTCATGTACACGTGGCAGCGCATCGCTTATGCCCGAGGTTCAGAGTGGTAAGGAATGTGGGAATAGCACCACTTCCCACACCCACAATGCACACAGCGCCTCTGTGCAGCAACAAATCCAGCCCAAACCAGGCACCTGTCATCAATTCTCCTTAAAAAGTCTGACAGAGAAAAGGAGAAAATAATAGTGGCAGGAATGCTGATCTTTCACACAGCAATACATAACCTTATGAGAAGGCCACACTCTTGCTTGTAAGTTGGCAAAGACAACTAAATCCTAAAGATTTTATTCAGCCATGTATATTCAAAAACGGGGCAAGAGTTGAAGGATATGTGTCTGCCCAACAGTTCTGAAAATGGCAGCTGGCTTTATGCATGGCATTGACAGCCCCTAGAGGTACCCAGTACCGCTTTACCTGCACAGAAGTCCTAGGAATCTAAACCAAAGTATAAAGAGCCCATCCTAAGTCTTCAACAGTATCTTAATGATACTTTATCAGCCAGCTGGTTTTCCTGAGCTAAGAAAACACTTCAGGTTCATGTCCTACAAAGACTTCGCCATACATGCTGTGATTACTCCCCATTTACTTCTGAATATTCACAGAACATAGGCAAGTCAGCAGAGCAGACTCACTGCTTTATGGCTCAGAGTTAGAACTGTTGAAAGAAGAGTCCTCCTAAAGGTATCCGTAACCTCTCATACTTCTTGCACACAGATTTCTATATAAAACCCCTAAAAACAGTCAGACTCTTAATCCAAATTATAAAGTCGTGACACGCAAAAATCTTCAGTAACTTGCCATCAGAGCATATTTTCATCGTTATGGAATAATCTTTCAAAACATACTGCCCCCACACTATTTATTCTTTCTACTATGAACATAAGGTTGAAGCTTAACTACTTTATTTTTAGCATACTCTACCTTCATAATGGCCACTATTATAACAGAGTGTTACCTGTATCACAGTGATGTTTCTTAATTACATTAAGCCCCAGTGGAATACCCCTAAAAGAACCACTCAAAATTCTCATTTTTCCAAAGCAATAGTTAGAAAAAAATTACAGTGTGATAACACTAACTGTTCTATCTTAGAAAAACACAGTTTAGCTTTGGTTCATTTTGGAAACATGCAGAATTTCAGTTCAAGCAAGTGGAATCCACATGGGGGGCAAAAAAAAGAAAAATTAACCACACAGGAGAAAAGATCATCTTAATTAGGACTGCTGTTCTTTCTCATTTTGCCATCTCTGCACCAATTCTGCTGTAGCACAGACTCCTTAGTCTTAAAGTTATGCAATAAAGTACTTTGTTTCTATAGTAATTCAAATTGTATTTGGTTCTAACTTGAAAAGGCCTTTAAATTATTATCATTAAAAAACTCAGAAAACAGAAACTTGGTATAGTAGACTAATTTTGTGAACGTTTTCAGGATGCATCTTCAGGAGCTGTTAATAATTCAGATGAGCAATAAAACGGTTCCTTAGTTACTCGAGTACAATGATTATCACAATTACTGCAAGCCACAAATTTATTCCCCCATACTTGGAAGCTAATCCACATACTCTGGTCCTTCACTGAAATATTTCTGATGTCTTCCCTTAGAATTCTGGAAATAAAGTACATTTTTATTCACCCAGGAGAGCAGATTACCAAATTACAAGCGTATATTAGACACTTGCAAAAAGCAGCAACTTACATCATCTTTTTTTCTGCCTTCAATGAGGTATTTTTAAAGTACACCAACAAGAATCTAAGTGAAAATCACCTGTGAATTTAGTTTGTGGTGTGGTTTTTTATGTCCTCTTCTACATGCACAGTGGGATCTACGCAAGAACTTACCTAGAAGTGGAAATTACATATTGACATTGTTAAATCTATTAATTATTTGAAATCCCACGTATCTGATGTGAGATAAACAAACAAAAACACAGAACAAACCACAACAGAAAATTCACAGAACCCAGATGCTTAAAATTCCCAAGAAACTTAGGAATGACATAATGCTTTCATAGAGCTCATTTAAAATAATTAGGATGTAATAACAATGTAGGGCACATGCAAACTCACTGCAAACAAAGGATAATGCCATGTTTTCCTAGCTTCAGTAATTTCCCTCATTTTCTTCCATTGTACATGCTAGACATAATGCTTATAGTCTGAAAAAACGACTAGAAAATTGTACCTTTTATCATCTCTTATTGTTTCCCAGTCATTCCATATTGCATTTGTTTACCAAAGCAACTCTCATACCGTAACTCACACAACTCCAGGATTTCTTTTGTCCCCTTTCTGCTTCATTTCAGGATCTTTAACAATATCAACTATCAACTTCCTTGCCCGGTTTAAATTAGGATAGTTACTATGTTACCAATCAATTACTCATTTACGTCAATAACTGTTTTACATATTTCCTGCTTTAAACAATTAAAGCTACCTTCTTTTCTGTTACACGGGGCAGGTGTTAGTTCATTGCTTCCTTTTACTACAGCAGTGTAACAGGTAAGTTATGTTCACAAATGTTTTGATTTAGTTGAGTATTTGTCATCTGCAGTTATGAACTTCATTATCCATATCATATGGAATTTGGAGTTCGCAAAATGTCTTTTTAAATTACGGATGCAAACTGAGCTGCTTCACCTGAACATGTCATCCATCGGTGGGGCTATGTAGGAGACACGTCTGGACTCTCCCTACACGTAACAAACATTGCCAAAGTTTGTATCTTAAAAAAACGGACCAAAACTGTAAGGACCAGAGCCGCAAGTGTTGTCACATATTTATGCTCTATGGTATGTTTTGGTAAGTTGGTTATAACACAACATTTGTGATATATAAATAACATCTACTTCATAGAAAGCAAAAAAAAAAAAATATTGCATCTCCCTAACAAAAGGAATTCCTTCTGGAATAATCACGCTGAATTAGTGCATCCTTTGATAACTTTTACCTTCCTGCTCCCCTCTTTCGAAGCAGAGCAATCTCACAAGAACTTTTAAGTCCATCACATAGATGAAGAAAGCTTTTCTCCTTTGTGATACACAGAATATAGATTTTGATATCACGGATAAAAATCTGACCTTATTAACATGCATGAATTAGGCATGACTTTGCTGTAAAATTATCATAAATCCTGAGCATACTTTTAATAATTCTTGCATACAGAACAGAATTCTGCTGTACCCTCTGCATTGAAACGTTCAGGCTTGGAAGACAAATTCAAAGATTCACTGGCTTAAGAAGAACCTGGTAACATGTGCTATCTTGTCCCCGTATTTTAAAAAATGAACCACTAAAAATTCTTGCTTGGTTGAATGAATTGTTTTCTCGAGAACTTAACTGCAGGCTTGCGTCCGACTGCTCCAACTTGCTCACATTTAAAGGAATACAATAAACAATAAATCAGGACGTAAGGTCAATGAAACTCCTTCAGATCAGATTTCTTTTTAAAAAATAAATAAGTGTATGTACTAATCAGTACATAAAAATCTCATATTAATATAAAACTAATATAACGAGCAACTCACATTAGCAGAATTAATTATTTCCATTCCTATGTATTTAAGTTCTTCCCTTCTGCTAATCCGTTTATTTTCTTGTTGTTTAATTTTTCTTGTAAGCTCCCTGACTTAATTTGAAGGTTATGTTTTAGTCTTCCTGCAATTATATTCATATTGTCAAAAACTGCATGGAGATTACTGGGTCCTTTTTCCAGGTGATATATTAACTCCTAGATGAAGGCTTGCCTATTACTCAACTCAAGAAAGCATTTATAATGCTCTCTTCAAAATAACTTGTCAAGACAAGTTTGTATAAAGCTATTTTACTCTGATAAATTGTACACATTGCTTTTTGAATCCTCCTTAGACAGTTGCTTTTGTTCAACTTATCAATACAGCAATTCTCATTCAAAGCTTAATTTAAAATAACACTTTTTTAATGTCAGTGTTTTTTTCCTATATTTTGCTCCTTTGCAAAACTAATTAAATGAACTTTTATTACGACTTTCTTTTTCCAGTTCTTCTTCTTTTTGTGTTACAGATTAAGACTGCAGTTGCCCTTCCCAAGAACTGAATCCTACCAGCTCTGCCAAGGATCATTTGAATTCCACAAATATTTTACATTTTCTCAACTTTTAACCATTTTACATTAAGGATATTTATATAAAAGAAACAAATCCAACTGCCTCAGAATTTCAGCACTAACATAGTGTCTACCAACACACATGCTCAGGTTTATATTAAGAAAATTATCACATAATTTTACTCCAGTGTGCAGTCAGATCCCCAAGACCAACAGAAAAAGGTTTCTTTTCAATTTCTCAGTTGTGTTGTCTAGAATCCTGGTTTTGGTAGCTTTTGCCAAATCAACTCTGACAATTAATGTTGAGAAATAAAGGAAGTCAGGGGAATTCACAGACATGACATTATGAGGCACAGCTCTCTAGGCCTCCTTCCTACATACAACAGTCACACAGAGAAGAAAAAAAAAAAAGAAATAGCCATTGGAAAAAAGCAGCCATGGAAGTACACCTCAGAGCAATTTCTTTATTTTTTTTTTATTATTTTTTTTAAACTGCAGCAACTGAAGCGTGACATGTACAATACAGAAAGAGAGAATTTCAAAAGGCATGTATTATCACTGTTTGAGGGCATAATTCCTGCATCCACAATGGCCACTGGAAGCCTGTTCAGACAGAGCAGCAAACCAAAGCACTAAGCTTCGTCACTTCAAGGACCACTGGTCCCTGACAACTTTTGTGACGAATAATGTCACAGTCACAGGAAAGAAGAGAATTTTAAGTTCACATCAAAAATTACAGTATAATTGCATAATATGGAGAGCGTCTTATTTGCTCACTGCTGTGGAGCAAATATGGGCTTGTACTGCAAAAGCAGCTTGTCCATGTCAACACAGCCCACGTGCAAAGAACCCGCAAAACCATCATAGTGAAAAGCTCAGATTAAAAGGGCTGACTAAAGGCTTTAAGCAGCAGCAATGTAATAAAGCACGGAGAAACACTACTCAAAGCTAAAACTGACAGAACTTTAACTGACAGAAGCGACTCTGGCACTTAAGGTAATGAAAAATGCACTAAAACCCAGATAGAAATATGCAGACAATATCTTTCAGTGCCAAAATTCTTGCAGGATCCTGTCCAAGTCTTCAAGGAAGGTACTGCTCTAAGTTAACTGCACATTTTGATGCAAGTCCATCTAGAATGTTATTACTCTTACACTAATATAAACATCTTCAGTGACTGACTAATTATTAATTGAAAATACGAAACTTGTCCTAATCACCAAGTGGCAGCTCCAAGAAACACTTCCGCTTGCTAAAAAACATGGCTTTTCTACAAAATACCAAAACAATCCAAATTACGTTTTATCCATAAAACACCATCACCTGCTTTACTAGGAACTAGGAATGTTCCTATCTCATTCTTTTGCCATCAGTTAATCTATGTAAATGTAAAAAACGGCAAGACACAGATACTCAGGTAAATATTTTACATTACAAATCTATGTATGAACATGAATAAAATAATATTTAATTCCAACAATTCCCATATATAAAGGAGGGTGAGGAAATCACCGGACTATCGTTATCCTTAATATTGACTAGCGCCAGTTTGTTTTACACTGGGTTACAGTGTTTGTGCACAAGAGAAATGCAAGCCAAATGGGGATGTCTAATTCCATTGCTCTTGTGCTGATGTGAATCTCAGCTGCATTACTGACTTACCACATCCTAAACAGTCTTTTAAAATGAGAGGGCAACAACAAATGCAAAAGGACTGGCAAAACCTGAACTGCCAAGGGAATGGCAAGAGTGCATTTGAACTGAAATTGAATAACAAAAGTGGTTCCTATCCTTTGTGAACAAATGCAAGGTCCTGGTTCACTTGAGAACCAAGATTTGTAAGTCAACTTACCCTCTTTTTACCTAGAGGTGGCACGAAAAGGTTTTTGGACTGGTTGAGGATGGACTAGGAGAGCACATGCCATGATGCAGGAGGCCAAGACTAAACACCACCACCAACTACTGGCTTTTCACTCTCTCTCAGCAATGACACTGGGGACCAGCAAATCTAAATACTACAATTCACAGAGTTGTTATCAATGATCAACAAAAGATATAGCTAGTTATCACTGAGAAATGCGCTAGTTCGTTTCCTTTGAAGAAAATAACCCAAGTGTAAGAAACTGTTGCTACAGGGAATCAACTGACAGTGAAAGCCTTAAGACAGAACACTAACACAAAATGACATCAAAAAAAAAATACATTTAAAAAAAAGAGGTGTGTATCATTTCAGCCAGCTGCCAAAAAACACTAAAGCAACACGTATAAATCTGTTTTAATATTCACCATTTCAAGATTTTAGAAACATATTTTAAAAATTAATGCAAGGCATTTTACTCCTGAAGTGTATTCATTTTTCTGTATGTAATACCACCTTACAAATGTACCCAAATGAACATGAACATTTCTTTGCCCTCTTTTAAATCATTACAGTGTTTAAATGGTGAGTATACAACATGACCTGGTGAAAAATCCAGCATTTTCTATATACTCTGAACATTGGGACTGAAATATCATTCATTTTTGGCTTCCAATTATTAGACTTCTTTAAAACTAATTTAACTCAAATATTGTTTATCTCTAATCAATGTCAGTATATTGGGAAAGAATTTGATACTTTATTTCTTCATCCAAGTGCAAATATAGCATAACGTACAAGAAACCACCTTGGAGACTGGATACAGAATTATATACAGTTACGCTACAACCTCACCAAATTCTATCACGTTCATACATGTTTTCAATTAATTTTCACGGTATTTATATTCATTTTTTATGAAAACACAACATAACCATTTTAAGAGAGATACTTTCTATTATGATTTCGAGCAATAAGATGTGTAAACTATTAAAAAACAATACGTATTTTTAAAGTCCTGAAGATGAAACCTTGCATTGTTGATTTCTCAACAAAAACTACTAATTCTGTGAGCAATGGAACTCATGAAATTCAGTTGCTGTTAAGATATATGAGATGGGGGAAGGGGATTGGGATTGACTGTCTTACAAGGTACATTCATTGATGACCACTTTCCTAGAGCTGAGGCATTGTGAAATCTGTCCTCTCTTCTGAGGGCTCCCTATTAATACAAGCATTTAAAATTTCCTTGTCATCTTGCTGGAAGTTACTGATCTCTGAGGTCTCTTAGCGTTTAATTAAAGTCAGTGAACACGGTGAACAAGTTCAAAATTTAAGTTAAAGAAGTTGACAGAGATGCAGAAAACACCACCTCACAAGCCTTGTTATCATACCCATCAGCTAAAAATGCCTCAACAATAACTTTTCAGTCCCAATCTCTGTTAGCAACCCCATCTTCCAAACTCACATAGAATAATGCGAATCAGGTTATTTAGACTGTAAAATATATTAAGTGGGAAGTATAATTGTAATGTAACCGCTCAAGAAGTAGCTTTCTGAAATTAACAGTTTTTCAAAACTGAATGCAAACTGTACACTCAATAGAATAAAAAGGAGTATAACTACAACTTGTACACATATTTCCAGTGGCTTCAAGGGGAAAAGTGAGCCTACTTTGCACATTCTTTAATGAGAACTTTCTAAAGGCAAAGGCTAATGGTTGGGGCTTTGTTCAGTATGAAGGTTTAGATTTAAACTTAAGCAATGGGCTACAGAGGACATTAGGACAAGAGGAAATGGCCTCAAGTCATGTGAGGGAAGGTTTAGATTAGATTTTACGAAGAATTTCTTCACCGAAAGAGTTTATCAAGCGTTGAAAGAGGCTGCTCAGGGGAGCGGTGGAATCACCATCCCTGGAGGTATTTAAAAGACGGGTAGGTGTGGTGCTGAGGGACATGAGTTAGTGGTGGGTTTGGCAGTGCTAGGCTGATTGGAGTCGATGAGCTTAAAGGACCCTTCCGACCTAGACGATTCTATGATTCTATAAGCTAATTTAGACTATTTCTTCTACTACACTGTTTCATCCAGTTGTACTTCTTTTTACGGCACACAGAAAGAACATTTTCCAGACTTAGACTTAACTATTTTCTGTGCATTTCACTTCTTCCTATCTGCAACCAAACTAGCACTCTATGTAGTAAAAGGATTATCTGCATATTAATCATTACTCATTTTTACAGTACCTTCTTATTTCCCACATTTATACCTGCAGATAGTCATTCTTCCAGTGGAGTTTCCCTACATGCAGAACAGGCTCTGAGTTCTGCCAACAAAGCAGCTCTAATTCTTTAACTTCCCCTGGCTGAAGCATCTTCCTTCCTTTGGCTACAGGCCCTAAAGAGAAACAAGCTAGAAAGAATATGTGCAACGGACTCCCCAGAGGACCCTTCCTTTCAAGGAGCATAAAGCACTACACTAATAACCTGGATTCAGATCCATGGCAAGATGTAAATGTGAAAATGCAGCATCAGGTTGCACGACGGCAAGTGTAAGAAGCTTGTCATCAGAGTCCACACAGACACATGCAATTAATAGAGACATTCAACCTATGTCTAAAGTATATTCAATAAAAGCAGCAACGTGACAGGACCAACGAGGAATTTAAGCAAAGGGAAACCACAGTAAATAGGCAACTTCTCTACTTCAGCTCTGCAACACTTGGTGCACTAACAAGCTGAAGCAAAAAGAATGGATGGATGTTCAATAGCTACATATCCAAAACCCACTGTATTTTAATTGGTATTTCATTAGTTGTGCTGTACACAATTAGGTAATAAAATATGAAATGATACATAATGCAAAAACATAATTTAAAGATCTACTACGTAGTTTCTTCTACAACAGCTATTAATCTTCAGACAGCTCCTATAAAGATTTACTGCATTAAATCACATGAGGAAAGAGGGAGCAATCCTGATTTACATTAAAATAGAGAAAAATGCAACAGCTCTGACATTTACCCAGGTACCGAAGTTATCCTCAGGCACTTGGGCTCATCTCTCATTTCAGCGATTAAGTTGTTCAGAGAAAAACAGTTTCTATATGCCATTTATGGATTAGTCTGCTTCTTGCCAAGTGAGCTCTCTGTCAAATCTTTCTCATGTCCCAAGCTAACGTGTAATTCATAATGTATGATTATTGTGTTAGCTCAGAAACACGGCACCAAAAGGGACAAGAGAAATAACATCCTCCAAATTAAAGTAAAAATATCTGAAAAAAATATCACATTAATCATTTCCATTCAGGTAGACGCACTTCATTCAAATAACGTTAATAGAATGAGCATACCGGTCTGAAGGAGAAAGGAAGGAGGCCTGAGCTTGCTTAACACTACACACTAAAGTCCAGTTTGCCCATTTCTACACACACACACATTTTACAGTTATAGAACTTCTAATTTATTGTACATGAAATATTTTAAAACAAAGGCAATTTCTACTTTGTTACACATGGTAAAAATAAACATATTTCTACTCATGCAGTTCTTCCTGAAACAACTGGGAAATTATTCGTACAGAAGGTGAAGGAACCAGACCTGGGATGTGTTTTCCACTTAGAACACTGCATATTTTTGTTTCCACAACATGGAAAAGCTTAGCATTAATTTCTATTTAGCCCAATACAGAATTCCATTCTCATTCAAAACACTCTAATGCAAACTTAACTTCTGAACAGACACTTAAATTTGCTGAACTAAGGCTTTTACACTCTTCAGGGTTTTTCTTCTAATACTTTTGCTATCAAGAAAGCGAGCAGTGACAAGAATAATCCTGTTAACCTCTAAGTAAGACAACCTTCAATCACTAAATTCAGGAGACACTTCACCTGGTTTGGAGACTTTTGCTTTGCTTTCACTATCGGTTCTGTACTTCCAAATTACAACTAAACAATTTGCACATTTACTTTTCACCACAACTAGTACTTCTTAGATTGATACAAAGATATTCTCAAAGTAATTTAACTTCTATTGCTTTACATGAAAGTTTGGAATCCTCATATATGATTTTTACCTTTAACAAGAACTATGAAATAGGAAACCCTGTAATCCTTTTTCTGAACAGTATGTTACAAAACTGAACTCTAGACCCTGTAGTACAAATTTCAACATACACTGATGTTCAAAAAACTCAACAGGAGCCTTGTATTTCTCCACAGAGATTTAAGTTTTTGGCACCCTTTTCCAAAGAAAACTTGTGCCTTTCTTAACAGCCACAGAAGGGCTAAAGTAGCCTTGCTTATACACAATTAAGATCTTTTAAGTTCTGGAGATCAGTAGGAAACTGTCATTGAGGAAGAAAAAAAAATGTTGTATCTTCTGAGAGAATTACAATAATGCAAAAACTTTTAATGAATTAGAACTTGAAGAGTTGCTTCTCAGCTTAGAAATTCTCCCTTCCCATCCTGCAAATTCTTCCTCAGATAAGAATCTGGTACAGCTCCATAAAGTCAGGGAAAGGCTTAGCTGAAGACCTGTGGTTCAGATGTGCATATAGGCAGTGCAAGCTACATGACCGAAAAAGCAAGAAAATTTGAACATTCGCATTAATTCGGCTGTTACATACTTTGCTTTAGTACAGTGAGCAATTCACAGAAACTATTCACCACAGGAAAATTAAATACCCCTAAGTCACAGCAACAGTAGCTGAATTACAAGCTACAGAGGCATTATTTTATATGCAGCGTTGGGAAGAGAAGAGAGCCTCTCGCACCACAAAGAGCGCACGTCTGCAGTTTATCATTTCCTCTCAACCAATACCAGTTTAAGGTGTCCTATCAAATGTCTACCTTCAAATTAAATGTATTTTATCTATATATAATAAAATAAGGTTGATATACAGTGTCTGACAAAAAAACCACTTTATCTACAGATTCTGATAGACAGCAAATCAAAATAATTCAAGCAACAAAACGTACTTTGTGGAAGTAGCTTATTTCACTGTGTAGGCTAAACGTATTTTGAGGAAGGATTACATTTTGTTTGGCAATTTATTTTATTGACAAATCGTATTTCATCAGATAGTGCTTCGCATTTTGTAGACAAATGCACGTTGTCAAATACCCTATTTCCTTTGGTGGAGGAAGAGTATTTTTCCACAGATTCAAAACTTCTCTGGAGAACACAATGGATTCCACAGAACAGTAGGTTCTACAGAGAATGCGTTTGTATTATAAATTTGTTAAAAATAGTATGTTGGGATTTTTTTAAGAGTATACCTGGAATATCTAATTAAAAATGGCTTTTAGTATTGATACGTGTGTGATTGTGACCTGTCACAATAATGAATTATCATTATAGTAAGGATAAAAAAAAATAAAAATCAATAGCTAAGTAACTTTGGGTTCTCTAATTCTTATTTTAGTAGTTTTACTGAAAATTTACCCTCAACTCAAAATCAGTATGCGATCTTAGAGCAACAACTGCCAGACATAGGTATTCCTACCACTTTCGAAAACAATTATTTTTAATTGCTTTCTTTCTGAAATATTTTCTTTTATTACAGGAGCGCAGTGTCACTTTATCAGACAAAGAACTTGTTCTAAAATTGTGACAAACCCTAGATCCAACTTACTGCAATTACTTCAGATTGTTTTTAGGCTAGCCATAACAAACAAACAAAAACACCCGCAAAAACCCAAAACAACCCTCCCAGCCCCACAAAAACCACACACAAACCACAGATGAAACAGTCCTTGCAAGAATATTGATTAAAAGCATTATATTCACATATTATTCACACAGTTGTGACAACAGTTCAGAAAAAAAAAAAAGACAGATCCTGAATATTCAGTCTAAAGTACATACTTTAACACCTATATTCCAACTTCAAAAATATTAACTTTACATGTATATTTTCTCTGCTCTGTTACCAACTGTAGTAATTTCAAGTTAAATCAGAATTAAACATGAAAAATTGTGTCCCATTCACATTAGCGTTAAACTGACTGGGATCTATCATTTGAACATCGAAGAAGTATTCTTCATGAGAAGGCTGTCTTCAAAAACAACTTGTGGACAGATATCATGAAGAGCTGCAGAGTTATCAGCTATTACCTTTAGAGGTAATTTACCGAGAAGGTTCCCATTTGCTACGGAAGCATTTAAAGAGTTAGAGCCATTAAACACACATGGAAGCACTGCTACTGAGAGTGCTGTCTTCGTCAAGCACCCTGTTTGCAATTCCTTTTCCACCCAGTGTTACATTTTTACTCCACTATAATGATAAAAGAATTGGTAATTTTCTTCTAAATAAATTCCATCCTAAGCAAGTAAGCAAGCCCATGGACACTAACAGAGAGCTTGCACGTGAGACCTAAACACACAGACAGCATGGAATAAAACGTGCAATTTACTCTGAAATACTTGGTAGGAACCATCTACATCTATTCAGAAAAAGCACCAACATCTAAGCAATGATTTTCCAAAATCCAGGAAACGCTGAGACAGCTGGTGCCAAGGGAAATTCTACCTTTCAGCAAAGGTTAAAGCGGGAAGAAGCAATCAAAAAAAAAAAAAAAATACAAAGCCCATTTGTATTTGAAATGGCTGGATGGTCATCAGAGGAGACATGAGATAACTGAAGCTTCTGCTCTTCTTATCTCACACCAACTTACTCTTTTTCCACCTTGCAGATATCAACTTCCAGACATTCCTACAAAACTAGGGCATCTTGCAAAGAACCGTACTGGTGACTGTATTATTTCTCTGAGTGACAAAGTGTTTCCTTGCTGCCTGATTTACAACTACCATGAAAGAATTTATGCCATCTTCTGCTTCCAAGAAAAGATCTCCTATTCGAGCAATTCACCTGAGAGAGTCAGAAGCTAACCTAATGAACTGCATGTGCGAGCTCACCTGAAACACATGACCACAGATTTCATATACTTGTTCTAATTCTATTTATAGGAGATGACACTGACAGTCAGATCTACAGTATTTAGCAGCTCCTATTTTACAGGATCAATATTTGTTCCACCTGGAATAAACTGAATAAACTCAACACCTGGTAGAAGTAACCACCTACTTACTTTAGCAGCCAGCACCAGGCAGAAGACTCTGCCTACAGAGCAGCAGACATGCCCTGCGGCAGCCTGTGATGCTCCCCTGACTAGACAGCGAGACACCAGGCTTTGGTACTTCCCTGCAACAACAATACCTGCCATTTTTGTAACGCTGTCCCTGACCACAACTGATGAAAGCCTTCCCTTCTGAGGTCCTCCCACAGACACCCTTCCTCGTGCCCCATCCACGAGAGCTACAGCAGGATGAATAGACAACGATGCCTGTCTTCACCAAAACTCAGCCTCTCCCCTCCCAGCCTTCCCAAAACCATCTTTCTCTTCCTGCCTACAGCAACCTCATCCCCGAGGAGCTCTGCTAACCAGCACTGCTTTCAGCATACAATGGATACAAAGCATGTGCGCTTACTGAGGGTTCAGGAATGGTTCAATGTTTGTATTTTGGACTACTCTGCACATCTAACTGAAATGCAGGCAGCTTCTACTACTGCTTTAGCACAGCCTAAGGGGGAGTATGGTCTGAAGTCTACAGCTCCCAGCGAAACGCATTCGGGCAGCCTGCCCATCTGTCTGATGTGCTGGCCAGTTAAAAGGATTACTGCCATAGTTTACTGCTCACTGCTCCACCCAGCTAATCACTTCTTCCATTGAGGAAGTTCTCAGTGTTCTTGGCCCTCATATAGGCTCCAGATGGTTCTTTGGTAAAGCTTCTCAAAACCATTTTTGCCACCTACATGTGCCAGAAGTAGTCTCATGCAGCATTATTTTTTTCAAGGTTGGAGAGAGACAAAGAAAAAGAGAGCATCAGGGAGAGTACAGATGCAATTAAAGGTTGTAGCATAGCAGTAATCATCTTTACTTTCTCCTCTAATTCAGTTTTGCTGGTCCTTGGCATAAAATTCAAGTCAAAGGCTTTATAAGAGAATATGTGTCTGTCTGTCATGCATGTGTCCCAAAGAAACCCCACACAACAAAAAACAAACAAAAAAAAGAGAAGAAAACCCACAAGGTATCTACTCTGCAGAAGCATCCAAGAAAGTCTATTGTGTGGCTTCAGTGTGCAAGTGCACTAAAAGAAGAACTTGGTACTAAAATGTGTAAAATGCCAGATATTGCTATTCATTCCATTGTAGAAGATAATCAAATTCGTAACATACTCGCAGCCCTTTATTAAATCCACACTATCACTGATTACCTTCTCACGCCTGATAAGTTTGCAAGTATATTTCAAATCTCCAATCGTGACCTCTCCAGGGACTGCAGTTGGGCTGGCCATCATGTACAAATGGCCTGAAGTTACCCTTTCCGCACTCTGGCTGCACCTCTCCTCCTCAAAGATGGGAACACACACAGGCCTGCAATTAAGTCTTTGCTTGTGAAGAGCAAGGCACAATTAGTATTGGGCACTTAATTGTTTTTCATAGTGCCCATCATTAAGATTTCTCCCCATCCATCAGTGCTCCCATTCCTCAACACCTAGGAATTCTTTTTGCAATGACCATACACTCCTGTAGGACCCTCTCGACCCCCTCCTCGTTACTGTCTGACCCTTGCTAGTTGTTTAGCTCCAGTTGAGCTGAAGCCTTTGCAATTTTGCCCATCTGAACATTTCCCCCCCACCCCAATGCTGTTACTAATCTCCATGTGTTAAGCTTTGTAGGTTCACGCTATCAAGAGATAAGTTTCATTTTTTGCAGTAGTTTTCAAGCATGTATTCGGGTCTATCCAGGTGCATTTAATGACGGCAAAGATCCTTCCCTCTCAACACTGCAGAGGTAAGTCTGTTTCTCTGGGCTTAGAGAGACCCAGTTCACAGCCTGTTCCTGCAGTCTTCTAAATCTCACTTATGTGCCAATTTCTTGTGATTTAGGAATCACTCTTGGCCATACAGACAAAGATAACACATCAGTAAGCCCTCCTGAAACCAAATACCAGCTTTACCTTGGATTATCAAAATCCACACAAAAATGTACAGCAATTTGAGAGAGTGCATCGCTATAAAACCAAGTTTAAATTCTGAATTAATTATACTCTTTCATATTGTAGACTGATGTACAAAAAAAATATATATTTGTAAGGCCATGCATATTTAGTCCTCTGTCTTCAAGGCAAGCTCTTCCCCGACTTGCTTCGAAGTTGCAAATTAATAAAACATTAGGTGCAACAACAATCCACACATCGATACTAAGTATCTCCTAAATAAACCAGAAATACTCAAGCTCAGTCTTGTCTCTGTTGCACAGAAAAATCACGCAATAAATGCACTATAAGAGCTGATAGATTACAGCTCACCTAACCAGCACAGGTTAACTAGATAGCTATATTTCAATTAAAGAAAAAAGCCAATTGTTGCATGTCTTATTATCATACTAAAACATCTTGGCAACAATTAATAGCTACCCAATTCATAGAAATTGCTTTCATTCTTTTTGAAGCAGCTACTTTCTTTGAATGTAATGACTAAGAGAAAAGAAACAGATGTTCCTGTTGCTAGGGAGATTGAATAAAAAAAAAGAGATAAAGCAAATATTTGGATTTTTTTTTTTTTAGAAGGAAAATTCCTTCCACTTGGATTTAACTACTTGCTTTATAACCAGCAGCACAGCCAGCTATCATATAACAAAACACCACTGTGTTTCTTTTTTTGCACTGTGATTGTTCTACTGCAATATATTCTGCATATTCATTCTGGGACAACATAGCATAACAAATGAAGATGCCTAGACCCATATAC
Organism: Chionis minor; assembly: GCA_013398295.1. Classification (NCBI taxonomy): domain Eukaryota; kingdom Metazoa; phylum Chordata; class Aves; order Charadriiformes; family Chionidae; genus Chionis; species Chionis minor. The sequence goes on along the minus strand of VZSF01002843.1, from coordinate 560,281 downwards.
CAGCATCTCTATGTCTCGAGTAGCTGCAGATGCTCATTGTCAAAAGGAGATATCTGCATAATAAGCTAGATTTCTGCTAAAGCGAGTGAAACTTCAACTGTCCATGAAACATGCGACATTACAGTTATGGCAAAGCTAATATTAAAAAATAAGAAGGAAGATGCAATCTTCTAAAACAGAATATCTCTCTAACAGTAGGCAGGTTGTTTTAATGTACATATTCACATCACTGTAATTAACCTTATATTGTACAAGCACGGACCACGTTGCCAGGGGTATAAAAAGCTGGGTCAGTTAAGACCTGTATGAAGTAAAGCTGCTTCTACTGCACATGCTTAAAAAGGCAAGATTACACCCATCTGCCAGTAAAACAGGTGTGGAGGTGCCAGGTTAAAAAAAATAAAATAAAAATCCAGTTATATTGAGTTTACTATACCAAAAAAATAATTTAAAATTATTCTGCTGAAATCCACACTCTGAAAGTCAGGTATATTTTGATTTTCTACAGTAGATCAGGTAAGACAATGGTAGTCATACTGTTTTTTCCACTTCAGGTCACTGTAAACATACCAACATTATGAGAAATGTTTATGTAAATGACAATCTTGTATAAGGCACAGTGAAACCGCAAATAAATAATAGCTGGAAGACAACTAGCAGAGCACGACATTCCCTGCATAGGACTCCAAATTTAAAAGAAGAATAAAACTGTAGAACAAAACTCTTTGGGCTATGAATCATCTTGCCTCATATACCTACTGGAATTGCAACACTGCTACAGTGCAGCATAATCTTGTCACTCTCCAGTGCTCTACTGACATGTTTTTCTACTGCATTATTAGCACCCTTGGAGGACTCCCTGTTACTCAAAACTGATTTATTCTTGCAAGGTATTTTGCTCTCTCTAATATCGCCTTTCCTGCAGTCAATAGCAGCCACCTCCAGGATGACATCTGAGCCTGTTTTCAGGCTTATTGTAACTGATTCAGTGCAAATATATATAGCTGTCAGATGCAGTACTGATGGTGGTAGCTCTTCCCGGTACCAAAATGTCTGTAAGCGCTGAACATGTTGATTTCTCACTGTGATGGCAGTTTAGCTCTATCTACTTCTTCTGTTTTCTTTCTGTAAAGCCTGATTTTTGAAGACCATTTCCAAGCAGGTACAGCTTGCCAGCTAAAAGTTAAGTTGTGACTTGATTTCAAACTGATTCAGAGCTGGTGTGTATTTGATAACAGGCATTCAAAGCCTAATGAACCCGCTTATACCTGCTACTTCGATAAACACAAACAGCACAATCAAAAGCAAAGGAAAAACCTGTAAGAAAATCTCTATTTTCACAAGATTCCCCTCTCTTGAAGATTTTTTTTTTTCTTCTTTCTCTTTAAATACCTAAAAATAAGCTGTTCATGAGGGCAAAGGAACCAGCCTGTACCGGAATGAATGGAACCGAAAAGCAGCTCATTCCTCACATGTGTGCTCTATTCCACCAAAACCATTTATCAGACACCTGCACACTCCCACCACCTCAACCTCTAGCCATAAAGTAATTGCAAACAGAGGGTTCCTTCCAGAAAGAATGCTGACTGCGAACCTTTTCCTTTTCCTGACGTAGCTCTGAAATACTTCATCAGGCTTCATCATCAAACATGAAAGGCTACGTCATGCTCAAGCACACAGAATTTCTCTTGAAATCACACAGATAAGACTTCGGAATCGATTCCACAAAAAAAAAAAATAATCTAGAATTGCCAGCACTGAGTTTTCAGTACAGGAAAGAATGGATAAAGCCATAAATAAAAGACAGATTATCAAGAGTACAACAGCTAGGATTTAAATTTTCCTTCATGTCAGATACTCTTATTCAGTGCTTGTAGCAGGTTACACAGAAGTATTTCATCGAGCATCACCTGTGATGAGCTCTGACTCTCTTCTTTGGGCTCTCCAAGGACAGCCACGGAATGCCAGAATGCCATTTCAGGGTTTCTAGTCAAGATCTGCCCATTTCAGCCTCAATTTAAACAGCAGTCAGAGTTACCCTAATATTTTCCTCAAGTTTGCATTCTAGGGCAGCCTGAGTATCTACAGCATTCTGCCCCCACCCTATCACCCACCCACAGTCCCACAGAAGCAGAAAAATGACTTTTCTTTTTAAAATTATGACACATTAAAAACCTGCCCTTAATTAGGAAACAAAAAATAAAAATCAAGGGTCAAAGCTCGAACGTGTTTTTGGTTCCCCCCCCCACCCCCGAGCCTTTTTTTTATACAAAAGCTCATATCCCACTGAAGTATATGAAAAAATAATACTACTACACAACTTCATGGCGCAGAATGCAGATTGTTGTCAGTAAAATCTGTACCTAACTCCAAGAGAAGCTTTATAAAATACCAAAAACTATCAGCATCTATTTATCAACACTCAAATTTGTATGCTACACAGTAATCAGTCAAAAATCCAGGATTTCAAACATCTGGTTATGTTTGCCAGTATATTCTTACTTGACATTTAGGGGCAATTTTGTATTTTTATACAGTTAGTTTTTCTCATTACTGCCTCTCAGTCTGAATACGCATATCTAGAGTCCACTAAAAATATTTTAAAATACAGTAATCTTTTTTTTTTTAAATCTTCCTAGACTTATTGTTCTGCTTGAATTATTCCCATCTTCTATCCATCTGTCAAAGGCCTGAATTTATCCAAAATAAGATTCAATTTCTCATCTATTCATACAGGACTTGAGAAATGACAGCGTTTCATTTATTTCCACAAATCAAATCTTGCGTCTTAAGAAACGCTGTTAAATAAATTTATCTCCCAACAAGTATTTTTGCAGTGCTAAGGCCAATGTGTGGGCATATTTCCCGATAAATGTAAAGCCACTCCTAAAACTATATAGGTTAAACCCCAATAACATTCTACTAAACACCGTAACAAAGACAGAAGTGTAAAGAAACAGTATCTCTTCTTCCTTAAAATATATTTTAGTAAAATAAGTAATTGGTGATACGGCATAATTTACAAAAGTATGGGTAATATCTTAATCCTACTTCTGTAATCATCATTCACATTGCAACAATCCATTGTAATTGAATATACATCCTTGCTTTTTCATCATGCTGAACTATTGCTGATAATTCCTGGAAGCGTCCATTTTACTGTATTCATTTAAAAAACAAAATTAAAATAATTTTCCGATGCATTGTTTCTTATTTGGGACACAGATTTTACATGAGGGGAGAGGAATGGGAGAACAATACTGTAGCAAACCTGATTTATTAGTTTATAATTTAGAGTAATTTACTCTAAGTTAGTTTTATGCTTACACAGGATGGTATTCTGCCTTTGCTGCCAAAATAATTACGCAGGAAAAAAATCAATAGCAGAAGTTACATTGGTTTCATGGTTCCATTTCTGAGTGCAAATATTTTATTTATCAAGTTGTGACTGTCAATTTGCCACTTAGGAAATAAAAGACACAACTATTCAAAAACACAAAAGTATACACCTCCCCACCCCCCAGAAAAGGAAAGGAAATACTTCCCTAAAACAAATTATAAGAGCATAAGTAAAGATAAAATTGTTTACAAGAGCACGTATTACACTTATATTAGAGAATATAGACTTTTGCCTGGTATCTATTATAGAGTACTATTTCAGCAAAACGGTATTTTGTGTCTTTAAAAGATACAAAGAACTACATTTATGCAGTCTCATGGAAGTGAATCCATTCACTGGAAGGGGAGTTTGGGCTTTTGCAGAAGGGTTGGTTTTTGGTGGTTGCATTTTCGTTGTTTTCCGATTTTTTTCTTTGTGTGTGTGGTTTCTTTATTGGTTGGGTTTGTTTGTGGGTTTGTTATGGGTTGGGTCTTGTTTGGTTTTGGGTTGGGGGGGGTGGGGGGAGAGGGGTGAGCACAGAAGGGGAGGTTGGGGGAGAGGCTGTGAGCACAGAACTACACTAGAAAGCGGAAGGAAGCCAGAAAATTGAAGTTATGAAAAGGAAGTGTACACAAGCACACTAGAAGTTACTGTTAACGCTCACTGACGGTACCTCTCAGGAGGTGGCCAAAGCACAGTACAGGATACAAAAGTACGTGCAACGGGCAGAAGCAGCCCTTGACTTTGGCACAAACCACACAAACAACTCTTTGGTTTATAGGCTCAAAACCAGAGCATTAGTGCAGGTGACGGATCCTGTCACTTAGAGGATCCATGAACATTTCACATAATTTTGCATACTTTTGTTCCCTTTAAAAATAACTGGAAACTAACAAATTAAACATGATAAAGAGAAGCATGTAAGCCTCAGAGTAAAAAGAGGGCTACTTCAGGAATTTTTTCTCATCTAGTTTTGATTATTCATACCAATGTGAGTCTACAGAAGGTTTTCAAACCACACAAAATATGCTCTTTTACACAGAGTGGCAGCCCCAAAAGTGCAAAAAATTGTGCATCCTTCAGACCTAGGACTAAGAAGAGTACTGAAGGTGGCAGTGAATTTACAATCAGTGTGCATAAAGCTAAGAAACAGAATCTCCCCTTGAGGATAAGTCCAGGAGGGTTTTGTTCAAGAAGTCAAACTTCTTTTTTCTTTAAGGCAGTTACTTTCTAAAGGCTTTGATCCACCATGATGGGATGATAGCGGCCTTTGTTGAAAAGAAAGCAAATAAAACCCCAAAACAAAAAGCAACCCTAACAAATATGCGGAAACATTGATGTCAGGGGCAATGGCCTTTGAATAACACACAAGCTGCTGGAGAAGGATACAATGGAGGGAAATTAGTCTAGATATTTGTTTGGGAACTGATGGTGAGTCTTTGTCAGTTGTATAAAGAAGAACAAATCAAAAGGCAAAAAGAGGCAGCGCTCAGAGGCCAGGAAAACAACACAAGAAGAAAGTAACTGAGAAGTTACCAGCACTTCTCAATCTCACCAGCAAATCCACAGGAACACAGATTTAATGAGGGAAATAAAGAACAGATGGTACTGGCTCAACACTGTAAACTCAACAGCAGAGCCTCCAACAGGCTGAAAACAAGAGATGTCACCAGCAACCGGGACAGAATTCGGGACCAATTCCCAACCTTAAACCAGCAGCTAAAGAAAATTCATTGCGGCACATAAAGACAGAACATCTCCCTAAACCCCTAAAATACAACCCCGAAGCAGCTGACGTAATATACTGGGTGCAATCTTCTGTGGTTCTTCCCCTGTCCTGGGGGTCTGCCAGGACTCCTCTCGAAGCTGCAGGAACTGGTGGAAATCCTAAGCAGTTACTTCACCACTAGTGAAGGAAGCCTCTGCTCCTCATAAACATCACAGCATTAAGTTCTCTCGTCCTAACATGTGTCTCGACTCAAATCAAACCCCAGGCAAACTCCCACAGCCACACAGTGGGGAGCATTAGGACGGAATATTATTCCTTAGTACCTGAAAATCCTTCCTGGCCTCAGTATTTTCCAGAGCAATGTGAAAAAGCAATATGGAGGATCTAGCCACCATTTTGAAAGGATTAAAATGGACACATTCTCAGCCTCCATTACTGCAGGGAATTCTGAATGCAATTTCACATTCAGCTTCGCTCCTGACTCGCTGTCTGACCCTGGGAGATCGTCTTATTCACATTCCCTCATAAAAAATAGGCAGCAAAACCAAACAAACCAACCAGCCCTACTTACACAGGACTACAGTGGGGATTTGAAGATTGAGCTGTTTGGTATTTTGAAATTTTCACCCAAGGACCTACTTCTGCAACCTCTTCCTGACAAAGCGCAGTTGAGAGACACAGCTCCTGGAGCACTATCTTTTATGACTTAGTGTTTGCTCTCTAGGAATTGGGCATCAGAAGTATTTGTTAATCTGCTCTTTAACTATTTGAAGATGGGCTATGAAGACCGCTTAAAACAAATATATGAACTTTTACATAGAGTATACAGATACATTTATAATAGTAAAAACAATTTTCAGGAATCCCTTCTCTTATTTCTTTAACTATACAGAATTGGCAGAAAAGTGTGACAAAACTCAGACTCGTAAAAAAATAAAAATAAATAAAAGATGACTCCACAACCTGACCAGATCTTCCTACCCAGTAAGAAGAATTACTTACACCGAAGCATTTCTGGTTTTCTCATTTTAATTTTCTTATACTACATAAATTTTGAAAATTCAAAGATTCAGGTACTTCAAATAATTTACGAGTAGAGAGCACAGATCTTAATGGTCTAAAAACTGAAGAAATACAGAGTCGTAGAGTCAGAAAATAACCTTTTAGTAGAAAATATCTAGTGACAACCAACTGACCCATTACAAACCATGCAGAAGAATGGGTTGATTTTTCCAGTGTGAGTGAATTTGCTAGGAATCTGGTGCTTGCCATATCCAAAATCCACAATTTTTGCCATGCTTTGCAAAACACGTGATACAATTTAAAATGTTTTATTAAACTAACTGCAATTAAAAGACTTATTTTACAAGAGGCACAATCTAGAAGTAGTTTCTTAAGAAACACTGCCACTGAAATGGCTTAAGAATTGTATTTGGAAAAAAATTAAAATTCGCAAGAGAGTAAAAAGCGCAAAATTTAAAAAACCCCCCCATGGTCTTACGTTTTTTATGGGAATTGATCGACTGAAAGTTTTATTTCCTTTACTCTTGAGCTATTCCTAAGCAAGATAGCTTACTTCCTCTGCTGGACACATTGGGATAAGTTGCGTTACTGTATGTAATTACATGAATTCCCACAGTATATGTACAACATTAATTAAATTATAGGGTGTCTTGTGAGCATTCTGTCCAGCAGTTAGAGACACCACAGAAGAACAGATAATTTGAAAGGCGGTTATCTTTGTTTATCTTTTCTTTGCACAGCATATATTATAGGATACGCAGATTTACACCTTCATGATATGCAGCCATTCATATAGACTAAATAGTTTTTGTTGTGTTAAGAATCCAAATAAAAGGCTCGCTGGAGTGAAGAAAAATTTCTTTTAATGCCAGGAGCAATAAATTCTTAACATCCTCATTTGATCCTGAACTTGCCAGGGTGGGCAACTCCAGCAAATGAAAATCCAGGTAGGTAGGAAAAAGGCGTATTTCTCTTAGTGAAGCATTCTGAAGTAATGCAGTTGGTCTGGAAAAGACTGAAGTAGATTCTGTAAAGGAAAGTGCTGAGACAAATTGCCTTCCTCTATAAAAACACTTTCCTGCAGAGATCTTTCTAGGCATTTTTCAAGCATAGATGGAAGCACTTTAGTCCACAATATAAACACATCTCAGAGCAAAACAACATACAAAACAGAAGTTGTGACTACTCACTGAAAGGCGAGGCTGGCAATGCTCTGTTTTGCAGTTGTTATAGGTGGTGTCTTTAGCTCGTCAGTCGAGAGAATTCTTAATGCACTGGGCAATGAAAAGCAAGAAGGACCTGTCAGGAAGAAAAAAAACAGAGTGTAACTTTAAGAAAAATTGAACTGTAAAATACTAGTAAAAAGCAAAGACTTTGAAAGTATTTTGGTACTTATCTCTCTTGGTTTTTAAATTCCAAAGGGCAACCCAATCTACCCACTCTAGGATGTAAAAAATAATCTTCTAGATGCATCTTTCCTTATGCTTCTCATTTTACCTCCTCCCTGCCCCAAATGCAGACACCCAAGCAATGAGACTGCTTAGTCATTTCACTTCTACGCTGCTAAAGCAAGCAGATAGGAGTGGACCACATCTTCTCTACTCAATTCCCAAAGAAAAAAAAGACATAATAATCTTGAATAGTATTCGTCAAAACTTTTGCATCAAGACATTTTTTCCTCCAGGTACATTCACTGCAAAAAGTTCAATTTAAAGTAGTCTTAGATGTCACCACTTCACAGACCACTTGTTGCTTCCTCTGTCAATTTTTTGTTTTTTCCTTCTCAGTATGCAATATTTTATACTGCCTGTTTGTTCCTGCATTTTTTTCACAATTTTCATTATCCTCAAAAACATTTTTGGAAAAGAAAAATTGCCCAACATGTCCACAGCCTCAGCAATTGATTTATTTTTCACCTGGTCAATGAAATGATCCAGGTAGAGCCACAACTACTTGTAAGATGACTTGGAAAAAACATAGGTTTCACCTTGCGTTATGAAATTGAACAATAAGAACTAACAGCAAAGAAGTGATTGGTCATGCTGCCAAAGAAATCCCAACAGTTGATACCCACCCACTCAAAAAAAAAAAAAAAAATCACCACTGGCTGGAGGTGGGAACAGGCAAGGAAACCATCAACACCAGAGCTAGGTATTTCATAAATACATACAAAAACCTATAAAGACAAGCTAATGCTTTCCACTGTTACACATGCAACTTTTTAAGCAATTTTCTTTTAACATGAGAGCATTTAACACTGCCAGCTTTATCTATTGCTTTCACTGAATTTAATGGTACTTATTTTTGGTTAAAAAGAAGCTTGATGTACTAGCACTACTTAACTGCTGAGGTCTATCTCCCTGGAAATGAATAGGCATAATTGTATTTCAGGCCAACAGCTTTCCATAAAGCATCAATTATTTAAATAAGACAAAGAATTCGATATACATTGTACATTAGTATCATGTAAAATCTTTAAGGCCAGAATCATGGCTAAAGATCTTCTAAGAATATGAATCATTGTGGAAAAAAAACCCCAGTGCTTTTAATTTGCAAATGCAAAAGCTGAAATACAAATAACCTCACTAATTAGGGGTTGGAATGCAGTCTTCACTTTCATAATCTCCTTATTTTCACTATTATGCTTACTTTCTTTTGTGCAATCCTATCAACCTATGCCTCCATGCAAATTATATTTCTATTACATACCTCCCGCTTTGGCAATTCTCTGCCATTTACAGTATTTGCTTGTAATTGCTAATTCTTTTATACCTTCCCTGTTTGTTATCACTGTTTCAGGGGCTGCTGAATTTAGAACAGAAACATCCAGGTGAGCAGCATCAGATTACACTGAGATAACAAGCACTGATAATCTACCAAGAAAATGAGCAATAAGTAACTGGCGAGGGCTAATACCTTCCTCACGTCAGACCATCCTGGTTTGGGCCCTCAAACCAGGGCGCAGATTCACGCCAAAACTGGCAAGCAGATGTCTAGGATCATCTTTAAATCCTCAAGGAAGACCATCTTATACAGGCTTTTCCAAGTGATCGTGGGGAGCTGGGGCCTAGCAGAAAGACACACGCGGCCACTCCCAGCTAAAGCGTAGAAGTATTTTGACTTCTCAAAAAAAAAAACCACCAAAAAAACCAAACCAAAAAACCAAACAAACAAAAAACAAAACAAACAAAAAAACCCCCCAAAAAACGAACAACCACCCAGGGCTCCGGCTCAGGCCTGAGCGGCAGCGTGGAACCCTGCCCAGCGGGCCCAGCAGGGCCAGGCCAGCCCAGTCGAGCCAGTCCCCGGGGACAACATGGACCAAAACAACTTTAAAAGAAGTTTAAAGGAAGTATAGAGTTTTTCAAACTCATACAAGATTTAAATGCATTTGATTTAGTTTCTCCTCTGACACTGAAAAAAACCCCCATAGTAGTGCTACAAGGACTGCTTGCAGTTTCTCCTGAGGCCTGTTTGACACCAGAGAGGTCTAAACAAAGATGAAAGTTTAGCTATAACTGAAAAACAACAACAAAACCACCCACAAAAAAACATCCTAAACCCATGTAGTAAATTAATTAACGAAACTAAAACAAGTTCCGTGTTTTGTTATAGGGGGTTTTGGTAAGCTACTCGTTACCAAGACCAGCTAAAAATGGCATCTGACAAGTTCAAATTTCTCTCTAGAATCTAACAAATATTTTTTTTTACCCTTGATGTGCCTTTCTGTAAGAGGACAGGTGAGAAATATTTGTATGCATCTACCAGCATTTACAAATAAGAGAAACCAAGCAAGAAAAGAAGCAAAGCTAGACAGAATGGAGTTATTCCTTTCAGATTTCTACAACAACAAGTAATACCAGATTCTTTAATAATAATTTCAGCAGATACTACGTAACTGGCACAAAACCAGAGTGCACTACTTCTCAGAAGAGAGGGCACGTCCCGTGTACCAGCCTGACACTGAGCGTTTCTGGAGTCAGAGAGACTCTGCCTGTCTTCTAATTTATCAGCACCTAATGATGAGAGATAATTATTTTCTAAGCTGCAGGAGAAACAGGTGAATACCTTTCTAGTACCTGGAAAACCAGCTATTTGCTTCACAGCCACACTGCAAGCTTACAACAAAACCATCATCAAACAGTCAATTAAAAGTGAAGAAGATTAAGCAAGAATTAAGTTTGCATTGAAAATAAAATTAAAAAGGGTAATTTTGCCCATGTTAATTGCAGGGGGAGCAGGTGCCCAGGAGCGGGCAGGCGCTCCGAGGAGAGGCCCCACCACAGCGGAGTTTACAGAGTTCCACAGAGCTTCTCAACATCAGTGAAAACAAGGGGCACGTAAAGATTAAAAAAAGTCCAGTGGGCGTCTCTTTGCACTGTGGGACATACAAGTACCCACCACGCTTTGGCCACCGTCTGTGCCGCCACGGAAACTGGAGATAACAGCGGCGGTGCTGCTAACCGCAGGAACTGCACGCCTCGTGAGGGTGCAAAGAGGGTTAATGGAATGTAAAGAAAGGCTGTAAATTACTTTGAGTGCCACTGGAATACCCGATATAAAAATCCATAAATTTACTATATGCTGCAAGATCTGGTCCTTACAGAGTAATCTGCCAGTGGTACTGAGATGGTATCTGTAAGCAGTCAGACACTTGGAAACTTTGAGAGAGGATTTGGCACGCTTCATGCTGTCGCATGTCTTGCCCTTGTTAATGATTAATTAATGAGCTGTGTTTCTTAGATGAAGGTTATAGATTACACACGCGGTAAAGACAAACGGAATATCACAGCTGCAAGCCTATAAAAGCCACAGAACTGCAAAATCTACCTAACACAGACAGTTTGTATCTGGTCCTGGTCAGTACATACTTTATGTTGTAGTCTAGCATTAATGTCAAGGTACTCGCCCACCCAGGCCCAACTGCTTTCCCTGACGGATGCCGGAGCAGCCACTGCTCCCAGTGAGCCTTGGCTCGGAAAGACTGCGGACAAAGCGTGCACTAGCACCGCATGCCCCATTGTCACAGCACTTGGCATTATACAGCACTTTGCACGCTACAGGACAGCCCTGGGTGCCTTCAGCTGCAAGCTGAGAATCATAAACATTTATATAAATTAAGGTATCCAGTAAATAAGAAACAAGTAAGCATTTACTAGCTATGCTACGCTCTATTTAATACAGGTATATATCACCGTAGAGAAGGCTGTGGGACACAGATTGCAGTTCCATTCTCTCCTCAGCACCGCAGCCATGCGAATACGTTCGTAGTAGCCCTCATCACCCGTGTGTGCAGGCTGAAGAGGCAATACTGCTCCCAGGGGAGATTCTCTCCTTACCTCAGCAACTGCATTCCTGGTTTTGCAACATCTCCCCTCCCTTGAGCCTGGATGGGAGCTGATGTGGTTACTCAATGAACCTGAGCGGGCCCTTCACCAAAATATCCCTGCTTCTTTTCTCTCCCATGGCCACAGTTTCAGTCTCCATCAGTTCTTTCATCTGGCTCAGTCTATGGCCATGTAAGTACGTCACGTCAGCACACAGGGCAGGAATGACCAGGTAGGGACTTCTGCTCAGGTGCTGACCACTGATGGTGGAACCGCAGTGTATGTCAACATGCGACCATATGCATTATAACATCTTCCGCCTCCCAAACTCTTTGTTTCATTGACTTCACCCCAGCAGCAACAAAACCCCCAACCCAATCCAATGATCTCACAATCAATGTCATCCTTAGCTTCGCAAGACTGATTTGTTCTAAAACAGCATCTGATCAAAATACTGCATAAAGCAAGTGTAAAGCAAGATACCATCATGCAACTTCACCCAAAGGCCCGGACACATTCAAGTTAAAGATTTTATTTTTTGGCTGCTGAGTCCTTTCTCTTCCTCCCTACCCCATCCCCTTTTATTTGGCAACTTGAATACCTGCACTTTAATATAGCCCATGTTTCAATACAGACAGACAGATGCTTACAGGGAGTCTACTTCCACATGAAGCTGGTACACAGCATTTAAAAAGTGAAGAAATCTAGTACTTTTATGTCAACTCACTTTGAACATACAGCGCATATTTTAGATTCAGCGTATAGCATTATCCTCTAGAAATATGTAAACAAGTGCTTTATAAAATACCAAACCTTCAAACAAATCAGGGAGTATCTAGAAATTGTGTACATTTGATATTTAACACAAATGCCAATTAATGAAAGTGATATTGATCAAAACCTAACACCCTTGACAAATGGGACTAAAACTTTCAAGATAGCTTTTTCTCATCCTGACATCAATACATATAACAGAAATCAGGTTTATGAGCTTTAGGCCAAACTTGAAGAAAAAAATAGGATTTCTTTTTCCCATTAGCCATCAGAAGATATGAGAAAGAACAATATGTTAGTAAATGGAAATTAACTGAATTTTGGGTAATGAATAATAATTCTTTTAACAGCCATTAAATTATAAACACATTTTTTCAATTTATCACAGATGTAGAACAAAAAAAAAATTACAAAAAAGAACAAATTCTAGATTTCTCAAGTATGTAAATTCTGTACCACTTCACAGTTGTCATCTTTCCGAACTTGTAGCTTAAAAAAAATCCATCCTTTTTTTCTAATGAGTATTAGTAATAGTTGAAGACAACAGTTTAAATTTTCAAGAGAAATATTGACTGAAGTCAAAAAGAATGGGAATGTAGCCCTTGATGGTAACAGAAAAGATCATGGTAAAAATCTAATAGTACTGCTCACGAGAGCCAGAGAATTAAAGTCTCAGCTAAATCATAGCAGAACACAAACCACAATACATCAGAGTAGTAACTTTGCTCGCATCTTTAGAGCCACAGCAACCTTAATCCAAATGAAAAGAAAAGCAGTTAAAACAAAAAAATATACCAGCCTTTGTGACATATCTACTGAAATAGGTGTCCATAAAAGCAGGGGAAAAGAATGCAGAAACTGAAGTGAAGTAACATGGTCATCCAAAACAAAAGAGAGACCACGATTGCCCAAATAAATTAAAAATGCTACCATGGAGTAACACTGAAAGTTGGTGTTTAACAAGCAACAGCTGTAGTGCCATCCCTGCAGGAAGAAGCTTCTAGCATACGAATCGGGAGAGCTGACACTAACAAAGCAAAATTATGCTCAGAGAAAAATAAATAAATAAAATAATTCACCACCACTGCTAGGTGTTTTATCCTTGGTCTACACCTAGTTACAAAACAGCGCTTTAGATAGGTTACAAACCCCTCGATAACAAAGATTCTGTCCTGTTCCAGGGTACCAGTAATTCCTAAAACAGCAAGGGGAAGAACATGAAAGAAAAAGACCCAAAAAACTCTAGAGGAGAAATTACTAAATCAAGTATTTTCCTATGAATTTAACAAGACAAATCTGAAAGGGAAGTTTATTAAATTTTTCAAGAGCAGGTACAGTGTATATTTACCACTTACAAATGATACTTCTTATTTGCAAATAAAACAAAGGACTGAAAAAAGCGTCAGATGAACAGAAAACATCTATCAGTAACTCAGAGAGTGAACAGCAGGCAAATTGTGAAGAATTCATTGGCTTCCCAAGGGGAAAAAAAGAGGAGGAAGGAGAAAGCGAAGTGCCTGAGTGAGATTCATGAAAGGCACTCTGGTGTCGCGCAGGAGACCAGCAAGAAACACATGCCAGGCTGTGCCCACCACAGCCTGGGACTCCATAAAGCCTCGGTCTGCATGACCAACGAGAAAACCGCTCTCTCAACACTCAGTTTTAGTTTAGTTTTTCCTTTTAAGCAACTAAACTAAGCAAAATGTTAATCAGTGCCACTGTAGAGCACAGACTACAGCATAAACCTGAGAAATAACTAAAAGGTGCAAAGCCTTAGTGTACGTACATGCACACACAAACCCCACAACTAGCAGTCTGACTCAAGCAAGTCCCAGGGATTCACTGAAATCATACAAAAACCCAGCCAAATAGATGATAACCAGAGCAAACGAATCAGGAGCTTCACTTGTAAGCACGAAAATAAATCTAAGACTCTATTTACCTCTACCTTACACTGAGTGTTTTCAATTAGAAAAGATAAAACAAATGGAGAAAAGAATAAAACTTACAATGGAAATGCCAGAATATCATTAACTTCCAGAACTATTGCAAAGCTTCAGAGATGGACATCACGGTAACCGGATTCCAACAGCAACAGACGGATACTCAGGTGAAGCTGCAAACATCAGGTGAGGGGGGAGGGAATAGAAGAGGTGGGTAATCCTATTAGGCCAAACACAGCTCACCTGGGGACGAAAGGAACTAGGGCTATCGGAAGGCGAAGGGGAGGAGGCAGGTCTGTCTCTACCAGCCATTGAGGAGCAGCAGCTGGCACACATTTGCAGCTGGTCAACACCTAAAATGGATCTGCAGCCTTGAATCCTAACACAGCCTGCAAATAAAGTCCCGGTCTTTCCTTCATTGATTGCACCAGCCACTAATGTAGAGGCACCCGAAGCCGCTCCAAGCATTGAGAAACACTCTTTTGGTGGGGTGAAAGAAACTCTGCAACCGTTCGCACCACCAGCACCAGGCCCCGTTAGATGGACAAGTGTAATTTGGTCTGGATAGAAGCAAAACTTAACATTCAAATAAATGAACAAACTATTCCAACAGTATTTGATTAAAAATCAATAGTAATTGCAATTCCAAACACTGTCTTTGGATAAGAGTTATTATTTACATGCATACTGAGGCAACCAGTATATTGTTTCTTTAAAAGGGATGAATAAAGTAACTCCAGGAGAGTTTCTCTCTCATTCAGAAACATAAGCTTGTGTCTGTGTATGAATAAATATTTATATAATTTTTTTCAGAGGGATAGACACACACACACCCCCCCCTATATACGAAGAGCTGCTAAAGCAAGTTGCTGAAGGCATGTGCATTTGAAAGCCTGAATAAGAATGCCTTTGTCATTTACCTAATCTTGCGCAGGTATGGGTTCCTGTAAACTGACTACACCACAACCGTACCACGATCCACAGCTCTTTACATTAAATGGTCAAAATCCCAGCGCGCTCTGATCGGGTCTGAAGAGAATGAACGGGGAGGAGGAGGCTTCCGGCGGGGAGGACGGCGGCTTCCCCTCCCACAGGCGCAGGGCAGCACCTCCTCGTCCCACCCCGTGACCACCACTGAAACCAGCATCACAGCAAACACTCTGTAACACGCGCTCTCTGCTCCCCCTTGGCAAAATCACAGCGCTCAGAGGAAAGGACGCTAAAGGGAAAGCTGCAAGGTATGTTATCCTGACCTTCCTGACTCTTTCCATACAAGAACCAGGGGACATCAAATAGAACTAGCAGTAGGCTCGTCCAAAACTATGTTTTTTTTCCCTTTCTTTTCCCCCTCCTTAAAAAAAGCGTGTTACACAGCAAATGAACATTTGCTGGAGGATGCCAGGGAGGCCACAGGTTTACAAGGATTTAAGTAAAGGCAGGAAAGATCCACAGAAGAGAACCCTGCTGAGGTTTCCCAAGCAGCCGAGACCACATCCAGCTCAGGAAGTCCCAGGACCAAAAGGGCTGAAAGCCTGGGAAGGAGTAAGTGGCATTTCAATTATGATTGCCTCTTTTACTGTCCCCAGGTATCCACTTATGGCCATCGATCTGAACCATACTGGCCTATATTCTACTTCTTGTTTCTTCTAGTGTCTCCCTACCTCTAGACAGAGGCAGGAAAGAATTATTTGGTTTGATATCTACCACCTCATCGTGGTAATGCCTTTTGCGCCGGCAAATGAAAACAAGAAGTTATGTTTTTCTACCTTTCCCCAGACTATTAATCCAATTCCAGAATATTAAGTCAGTGCATCAAACCCTATGTATTACTTTATTTATTTAGACCCACAAGATGGTATGACTTAGAGACAAAGTGTCAAGCCACAGAACAAAAAAAATAGGCATTATAAAACACTAATCCCCTTCAGCAAACAGCAGATTCAAAAACACTCACACAGTTCACAGTTGCTTTTCCTCCTTTCTTGATTTTAGTAGATCCTCTTGCTTCAATTACAGATAGCAGACACTCTGTTTTACAGTGTCACAAACACCATCCATTTTCAAGAACTTTCACCTGTAAATATATTCCCCACTGTATACAATATTAGTCAGTCATTAACAGCAACGGCTGCTGACGAGCAGTGTCGCACCTTGATGCTGATACATCGCTGCTAATGAGCATAAACTGCACTTTGCACTGAACTGTATTGTTACGAAGTGTGGAAAGCCAGAAGGAATTTTTCATTCTTTTATATTTATCCATATTTAAAATATCTGAATATGGCCTGAAACTGCCTTTACTTCCCCCTCCTCCCCCAAAAACGTGAGCTGTGTTCTAACAAAACTACTGTAATGAAATTTGCCCATCTCTAAGTATAGCACTGCTCTAATAAAACAGTGACATAAACCCACATGGGTGGTTAATTTGTGACACAAAATAAAAGGCCAACTGAGTGGCAAGCCAGAACTGTCATTTGAAATTAGGGCACATGACAACCCTAATGTGATTTGAAATTCAGATTTATATTAGGCCTCATTAAGCAGTTTAGAGAAATTCATACATCTTTTTATTGGGTCATTTTTCTTCACCTAATTACCTTTACAGAATGATGTACATAAACACATAAATAAAACCAGAGTATTTCTAAATAATAAGATATGTTAATACTACATTTGTTGAAGTCCTATAATCTCTGAGTTATGAAAGTAGAAAAGGCAAGAGCCTTCACAGTTCATTAAAAAAATCCGAACAACAAAACAATGATTAGAAAAATCTGGCATATGTATTGGATGTTGCTTCCAAAATAGTTTCAAAGTAAGCAGCACCAAATATTCAGAGAAGTGAGTTGCTTTTTAGGTACGGTTTACATTTATCATAGGAATGAAGCCAACTTACTTTTACAAATTGTAGTTAAAAGACAGATTTGATTTTTTTTTTTAATGTAGGTTCTGTTTATTATTTCTAGTCCTTGCCTCTTACAGCACCTGTCAACTCCTCAGCTTAGGGTGTAAGCCAGGACCTTGACACAACGCAGCCATAAGACATGTGTATCTATAAATGCTTATAGCTTATTAGTAGCCCCCCATTAAAAGAAATAGTTACACGTATTCATTAGTCCCTCAAAAGCCATGGTAGGATTCACTGAAAGTGGTTCATTCATTTACAGTAAATTTCTGCTCTGTATATTTATGTGGCAACCATTCCAGTCTAAAAATCTGTTTGTTTTTTTTTTTAAATGCATTTACTAATTTGTTTTTTTATATACACCTTTGGGAAAGTAACACCCAGAGAAAACACCCTGGATTCACCAGGAGATCGGGTGCTGTGAGGCTAAGCAAAAAGCCGTCTTGCCAAGAACAGTGTAATAATTCTGCTCCCAGCCATTTCTCTCGCCAAGTGCTCTTCACTGAGCAAACAGGACAACTGTAAAACTTGCAGACATTTTAATTACATACATATTGATAAAAAAATACTGCGCATGCTTTCTTTGTTACAAAACACGGAAAAGACTCAATGCAACAAAGGAGCTTAAAGGCCTCAAGTGAGAGGCCTGGCATTCGGACACGGAATACTGGATAGCACCTCAGCGAGCAGCAACACACTTCAATAAGCTTTTAATGCTTGAAAATCCAAGCCAGGGAATCTATACATAGCCACTAACAAAAGTAGAGCTTAAAAGGACACTGATTGGTCCTGGCTTTGCTAACTTAAAACAATCATAAGCAAAAAGTTTTAACAGTTTCCCCTTTACAATGAAAATGGTAAATTTAAATATCCGTACATACATGGGCAGGTCAACTTTTCAATAGTAACCCTCTGGAAAACCTAATTAGCATCTAAATTTCAAAGTACAGAATTTCAAATAACCTGTAAAATACTTGGTTTATAAAAGAATAAGACAACTTGCACTTCAGTGTTCAGTAATCCAGAACAAATATTGCTTGTTTGCAATAACAAAAAAAGGAAAGATATGCAGACTACAAAATTTTATAAACATAATGGCTAACCATTCAAAACGTGACCAAAAAAATACCAGCAGGGTACCTTAATGTAGCTGTGGCTAACAAATTCTGCCTGAATGTCTGTTGGGTTTCACATTTTTAAATATTTTCTCCATTATCATGCTACTGGCAAAGTAATCCTCAAGAACCCGTCTCGAGGACAGACTGTCATCCAACTTCTATTCTCACATAGTGATGCTCAGCTCTCAGATTTTTACACCTTTTCCTGCTTTTGTCAGGAAAGCAAATGTTCACATGTAGACTATTATTCGGAACTGTTCTTTCTCAAGGAAGAATCTTCATTCTGTGACATTTATTCCTTAATGCTATGGTGGTCAAATTATATTCCGGACACATTTGTGGACCACACATACTTCTGTGTATTACAGCATACGAGGAGAGGCTGAGGGAGCTGGGGCTGTTCAGCCTGGAGAAGAGGAGGCTCAGGGAGACCTCGGCCATGTCCCTGAAGGGAGGCTGTCACTGGAAGAGCCCACTGACGGGACGAGAGGCAACGGGCACAAACTGAGACACAGGACATTCCAGTTAAACGCTGCTTCCCAGCACAGGTGGTCAGACACTGGAACAGGTCACTTATAGAGGATGTGGTGTCTCTGTCTGTGGAAATATTCAAAACCCAGCCTGGACACAGCAACCTGCTCCGATTGACCCTGCCTGAGCAGGAAGCCAGACTAGAACTCCAAAGGGACTCTGGCAGTAGGACGAACTGATAGGACTCCAGAAGTTCCCTCCAACCACGTACACCCCATTATTATTTACATTTTGGTATCATTTATATGCTGTCATTGTGCTATCTGCTGTCTTTTATTTTTTGAAGCTAAAGATTTTCAGTATTCCTCTTCCTTTTTTCTTTTTAGTATGCTTAAAGGCAGTCATTTCACACTGTCCTCAAGTGCAAGATCTAGAAGTTTATTACTGGAAGTTGCTTACTTGCCCTTAAAATAATAAGGGGCTAAACACTTCTTTCCTGCTCTGTGCTTGCTTTCTATGCAGTTAATAATATCATTACAAGGGTGGCAACCATTGCACTTGATTTGCAAAGCAAGAGAGAGCAAGATAGGAGAAAGCAGCAGTTTAGCAAAAATAAATCAAAATCAGTCTAATAAAGACCAATCACTGGAACAAGGAGGAGGGAATGAAGACACACTTTTAATATCTGTTGATCCATTCCTATGAAATTTAACAGAGGGCAGTCGTCCTGAAGATATTAAATTCTCCTGAGCTCTGAGGAAATCTCGCACATAGTAAAACAAGAGACTGGAATTCGCCTCACCTCTGAGAAGAGAAATCTGAGGCTAATAAGTGTTTGCTCGCTGACCAGCCGCCCCTCGGCACCCCAGTCGCCCCGGGCCAGGCAGACGTGCTCTGCACGGTTTCAAGGGGCAGGAGGAACCTGCGAAAGGTATTGTAGGAAGCTTTAAAGGATGGGGGAAAACAGGAACTGGCACTACTGTAGGGGAAAAAGGACAAGGGGAAGATCAGAGGGAATAGGAGCAGAGAGAAACTGGTAGTACTTCTGGTGGGAGGGTTACGGAGGGGATTGGGGATGAAGGGCAGAAATCTGCAGGCAGCGAAGCTTCATTAGTTCCACTAATCACAGAACAATTTGTTTACAGGAAAGTATTTTGGTTTGTTTGTTGTTTCCCTTACAAGGATGAACAGGTGTCTTAATATATTCTGTATGTGGAGTAACAGAGGAACAGCCAATACTGAGAGCACTCTGTTCGGGCTCAATTTATAAATGGAAAAGCGATTCTGCATTCAACAGGAAGGATAAAAACAGTATCCTGCTGTTCACAGTGGGAGACAGAATTTAAATATCCTGTAATATAATTTGGTACATCACCACATGTCAGGCTTGACTTTCCTAATTTACACCAGTAGGTTCTTACACAAGAATAAATCTTTTCAATTCAAGGCCGTAACTTCTGATTTACACTGGGGCAAGTGGAAGAGCATGAGGCCCTTTTTATCTTAATAAAATTTGTCATCTACTGTTAAATGCATTAATGGCAGATATAATCATATGTTAGTATTATATTACAAGATAACAATATCGGCACTGGATTGAAAAGAGAAATAGATTACTATTTGGTGTTAAGTCATTCACACCGTCATTCACAAAAAG
Source organism: Chionis minor (assembly GCA_013398295.1). Classification (NCBI taxonomy): domain Eukaryota; kingdom Metazoa; phylum Chordata; class Aves; order Charadriiformes; family Chionidae; genus Chionis; species Chionis minor. The sequence goes on along the minus strand of VZSF01002843.1, from coordinate 539,955 downwards.
CAATTAATAGGTTGCAGTGTTCTCCAATTTCAGTTGCTTTTTAATTAAAAGAATAAATCAAACCACAACTAAAAAGAAATCGGAAGCTCCCACTTTGGGGAAAGAAGTTTTAAAGGATGGTTTTAACATACACTATGATGTTCCATTTTAGACGATACAAGGTCACAACAAAGCTATCATTTCTTTCAGTAAAGTCAAACCTTAAACTATACGGGGAGCGTTTTTTCTCATTCAGTTCCCAAATTCTTCCAGGGTATAATGGTGTTTGGCCACAGAGACATAGTTTGTAGAAGACAATGCCAACAAAGCACCAATCACAATGCAAATACCCCTTGCCTAAATGATTCTCATTAACATCTAAAAAAAGTGTATTTAATTTTTAAACAAAGATAGCCAATTTAAAGGTATTTAGAGGACAGCTTTCAGCCCCACTCTCATTTTCAAGCTGAAGTGCCCCCTGCTGGCCCCACTGCTCACCCATATGGACATGATTCCAGATGCCTTTGCTCATATATTTTGTATGTAACTCTATTTAAACATGAAACTTAACTAGAAGAGGGCATACAGATTCCGACAAGACATAATTTAACTGCTGAAAATGATTTTCCTTTTTGTGTCAACAGGATCTGCATTAGGGAAAATTATAAATGGGGTTTAAACTTTGCACCAAGAATTGAAAGTTTGTTAGCTCTGCTCAAACGCCCTAGTTCTGTGGATAGATGACAGGGAGACGAATGAACAAGAAAACAACAAAGCTGGTGGACCAATGCTACGGGACACCAAGAGAGCAGGTAGCTACAGACACAAACCAGAAGATGAAATGTATAGGAACAGAAAGTGCAGAAGAGATTCAGCATGGAGATTCAAGAAGAGGGAGTGTACAAAATCCATCTGTGAAGTAACAGTTAGGCAGCTACATCCTTCCCCTTCTCCATATTGCAAAGGGTAATTGCTAAAGGCTTTACGCTGCTTTTGGGAGAAAGACAGAAGGGCTAAAGCACAATTATACAGGGAAAAAGAACATGTTAAAATAGGTTTTGGAAGAGAAAGTATATCCTGGATCAGTGGAGAAAGGCCCGAAGAAAACAAGCGACCTCAAATTCAGGTCCAAGATGCAACCAGGAGAAAGGGAAGTTAGGCATCATGTCAAAGGGGGAAAAAAAAGTAAAAATCAATAAAGACAGACCTTGCATTTGGCTAAATTAGATTTCAGCCCTGAACTTAACTAGGATGATGAAGTCAGATTTCTCCACATCATGACTCCAGTCAGGAGATGGGTAGGTCATCCTTTATTTCTCCTTCTGAACCTTCTCTAAATCTACAGACGCCTATATACTTGAGAGCTGCTTCCTTTGATTCCCTTAAGCTTCGCAGCAATCTAGTTCTTCAGAAGCTCAGCAGGGGTAACAGGAGACTTGTCTGTCTTTGAGGAATGAGGACAGCTTCAGCCAAAGAATATTAGTTATGTGAAGCAGCAATAAACTCCTCAGAGAAACCTGTCTGGACCCAAGGAAGAACAAATTACTCCCAAGCTGCTCTGTTTGTCCTGCTATTACCTTGCCATCTAGATCCTTCATGAGGAAAACAACACAGGGAAGACATATTTTCTTTTCCTTAAAGGTCACAAGCCAAAAATGTGGATTTTTTTTAGGGTAGGGTGTTTCTCTAGTAGAGATGAACAACAGGACTGAGGGAGTAAGAAGGATCAGTAATGCTAAGAACCACAATTAAAACTTAAAATTGATCTCAGGCTGCCCCTATAAATCTTTCATTATTCTTACCATTAGCATTAGTTATACTTCTATAATAAAACAAATATCATCCTTCAAAGGGCAGGTGGAGAAATCGGCTTTCATGCTTGCTAACTGAAAGACCTGATAAAGGCTACTAAGCATTAAGATGCATCCAGATCATTAAATCTTTGTCTTCAAACAATTTTCATCATTAGCCAGTTACTCTTCAGAGAATTTCTGGGTGTGCGTTAAAAAAAACATTTCATTCTCTTCGTATTTAACATAAAACTAAAACTCAAGCACTAGAAAAAACTCACTTTCAGTGTTTTGTGAAATTTAAAGCAGTTTTAGGATTATTAGGATCAATCTTTTAGTGCATCACACGAACTTTAATGTCATCAATTAAAGGGGGGGGGGAAGGGGTGTGAATAACCAGGCTAAATGGGTTTTGCCAAAATACAGGCACTGCCATTCAACCACCTGCCAACAGTTGCAAACTTTCTGGAATAGAAACTTACTACACCATCTCTGATGCTACTGTACGATAAATCTATTTTTTAAAAATTTAATCTGTTTCATAGCCATAAAAAAAATGTCAAACTTACATTCACATAGCTAAAATTACCTTGAAATAATTAGGATGAACAGGTACCATTCATTTTTCTAGTCAATTTAGACATACACATAACAAAAATACTCATTTTGGCTCTGCTTTTCTAGCAATAGATGGCACTATCTATTGTGCACCATATCGTTCTATATTCAAGTGGAACACCTGCAAGGAAACATGGCTAAAGTTACCTTCCATTCTGCTTCCCCTAAACAGAACAGAAATTACATCTTGCAATTGTTTTGTTTTCTGTTTTAAACTGTAATAATGCTCAAACACGTTTTTACACCAGTTAGAACCTTGAGAGAAACATGTTATTGTTCTGAAGAGTGTGCTAATTTAGACTAATGGCAAGGAAATAAACATGCTACATGCTCCAGCATATTAATATATATAAAGAAATAAAATCACAGTTTTAAAATAGGTATTCTTTCAGCTACCTTTTTGTGATCTGTTAAAATAAATAACACTATTATTTTTTCCTTCAATTTCCATGTTTTCCCAGATTTTAGATAACATGCACGGTTGGCAAATAACACATCCTGTCAGCTTTCAAAATAAGCACTTTGCTACTCTTTCCCTTCAACTTGTTGACCACCTTTCAGCTGCTTCTTTCTCCCGAACTCACCAGTTTCATTCTCTGTGTGACATTCGCTCTGTGTGCTGCTATCTTTTCTTCCCCCACTAGTGGTATTCCGGCTCTGCAGTCCTGATTTCACCAAGATGCTTAACAGCTGCAACACAGAGTCAGAACCCCGAGCTCGGTATTAGGAGGCTGATCATGTACATAATATTGTTTTTGAGACTTGCCACTTCTCCGGTGTAATTTTTGAAGTCCCAACTCCAATATAACATGCTTCTTACCTAAGCTGTTTACATAAGGGATATAATTCATAGGAAAAAAAGAAAGTATACCAGACTAAGTCTCTTTTGGATTTTAATTTCTTTTGTTTCAAAGTAAAACGCACTGGAAGCACAGCAACAACTTCTGTTTGTCTCAAAGCAAGGCAAGAATTAAAGAGCAAAGCTGTTTCCTTAAGTCTGTTGGTTATTATGGCAAAAGCATTAAATCAGTCTGAAAATGAATATATGCCATTAAGCAACCTTCTCTTCCTCCAGAGATGAGCCACATCCCTGCAATTTCACAACACTTTCTGATGCAAAGCATGCCCGGGCTCCAGCCACAGCACGCTGACACGACAGGCTTCACTTGCCATTGTCCACTGTCCTCAGCCCCTCATTATCCTGACCGCTGCTCCTACGGAATAACCACACACTTGGCCTCTGCCTGTGACTAACGCATTTAGCTACAGGGCTACTTTTAATTGAAACACATAGCATATACGTTCTGGTTTGGAGCAACAGCCAAACATATAGCAGAGAACTTAACTCACTTCCCCAACTGGTTGGTAGAAGGCAAAAAGTAAGTATGTTTTTAAGCAGAGGGTATGCAGCCCAAATAGAACAGGGCCAAACTTGGGGATTCTCACTGTGATCTAAGAAACTTTGACTCCATGTTCTGCTGTGCTGAAAGATGCCTTCTACCAAGAAATCCCCCAACTATAAAAATTTTAAATAACAACAAAACTTACATGAAATTGCTAGAAAGTTTTCTCACCTTTAAAAAAAAAAACCCACAAAACAAAACAAACTGCTTTATGATTTGGTCCCATATAATGATTTCAATTCTACATAACCAGAATGGATCTTTTTAACTACAGAATGATTTAGAGCTGAGCTTAGCCAAAAGCCAGCAATCAGCTCGTAATTACAGCAGATGCTTCCCCGGCTGAAGTCACTCAGTCTAATTCTCTTACCCAGTGACAAGAAACCGGACATCTAAGACTCAGGACCCATCACATTTCAGTTCTCAGTAATAAGGAATTACTACTAGAAAAGTTATCAGGCTTGAAACCATCACACATTTAAATGAGATGATAGCTTTGAATAAAAAAAATATTCCTCAAAAAAGGGCAGCAGATTTTGTTTTAAAGGCTTCATTAGAAAAAGTCTCAACTGCAGAAATACTCAGCTCTTTCAACTGCAGTCGAGCAAAGGAAAACACACGGTCAAGACATGTCACTCTCTGGCTAACAGAGTAGCAGCAGCCAACATGCACAGAAAAAAATCAAACCAACGACCCCGTATAGTGTCTTGCACTGAACAGAAATTGTTATTTTTAATTAAGATTAATGTCAGAAGTTAGTGATTTTATCACACCAATTTTTGTTTCACTGAACTCTCAGCTACACTGCCTGTATGTCAGCAATAAATCCCACTAATAAATACATTTGCCATTAGAGCTTCAGTTTATATTTTCACATTACTGCCCTGCATATGTTTAATTTGTGTCTTTGTAGCATTTTCTAACACATTCTGGTTGCCCTGGCCCCAGACATAGCCCAAGAGAGCTTCATTTAGTGCCACAAGTAAAACACCCTCGGCGCAGGTGTATAAACACAGGGCACCTACGAGAGCCGTATCCACTCTGCAGCGCTGAGAGGACTCGCACGACCCGCGCTCCGTCCGCCGTCGGTAACGCTCACCTGCAGCAGGTGGAACCAGCCCACGGTCAGGAGGTAACGTCCATCCCAATACCAGGACAGGCTGGTTCCAACCCATGGGAAGAGGAAGGCTGGTCTTCAGCTGCAGAAGACGCGTCTGCCAAGCTGTGAAGCCTGTGGCAGAGCAATGACACCCACTTTGGCTCCAGCTCCCTCCAAGAGCTCTTCAGCCCAGACAGTTCGAAGTCAGCAACCATCACAGCCAACATGGTGTAATATAGCTCAGGCTTGCCTGACTAATATTTGTAATTGCTTTTCATTGTTATCTGATAGATCGCCTAGTAGCTGTACATAAACACATGCTTGTTTGAAGACTGGGCATTTCCCTGGTGTCCCAGTCTCTCCGAAAGCTCCCATCGCAGTGACCCCCCCAGTCTCCTAATAACAACAGCTACCACATCTTCTGCCCCGCTGACTCACAGCGCCGCGCCAAGGTAGACGGTGCCGTCACTCAAAACCGAGAAAGCCGTGTCTCAGAGCAGCGCGCTCCCATTTATGATGAGGAACACAGTAGGTTAAGATTGAAAAGGCCGGCTTCTGCTGTGCAAGAGAAGAACTGTTACAGGAGATACCAATAGGTGTGCTCTATAATAATTTCCAAATTATTGTCTTGATTTATACGAAAGATGAGCACGTACGGCATTACATGTCCTGAATGATTACATTTGTTTACACGTAGATCATCAAGGTTTAGCTGCTAAGGGCAGTAAATGTTGCATTGATCCTTGCTGCAAAGCAAGCCAATCCACATACCTCCTTCTCAAAAACCCGTAAACTAAAAAGACATACATTATCTTCACTGAGCAATTAAAATGAAATTTTATTTATGAAAGTTTGGGTTATTCCAATCTGTTTTAAAAACCAACAAGAGTAGACTGCATAAGCAATAGTCTTTTAGACGACTTCTGAAAATAAACTACTAGTAAATCTTCCCTGCATGTGGAACAATATTAAATTTCAGCTCTGCCTCTAGCATAATTAAGTACCCACAACAGCATAAAACCTTCATTAAATTATGGTGTTTGGAGTGAAATGTAAATTTGTCTTCAGATATGAGGTTGATATTTCAACCCCTTCACAGCCTGAATATCATCATAGCGGGGCCGAGGGGGGGCGAAGCCACAGAATAAGCAAAACAGAGTTACCGAGCACTCCCCTTCTCTGGGTACTGCAAAATCAGTAAAGATAACAATTAAATGCCCATGTCTCTGCCACCTACCCCCAAGGGAGAAAAGAAAATAAAAAACAATCAAACAGAAGCACTAAGCATACTTTTTAACTTCTGCCTCACTAGAAACAATGATTACTTTATTACTTCCTATACCATTCACATGGAAGTTATTTTTCTTGCCATCAACAGCAGCCATCTTCACGGGAAACAAAACCAAAACAAAACAAAAAGCTCTTCCCAAAATAAAAAAGCCACACAAAGGCTCCGTTGTGCACCCACTCAAAGTCTCTAGCACTTCGGTTTGCAAGAGCGCGGACTGACTGCTAAGAGATTGAAGTACAATAGTGGCTGCACTTCACCTACAGCAACAACTTCTGTCGCTTCCTCAACCCCTCTACCCTGGAGGTTATCGGCTGCTCCGTGAGGATCCTCCTCATCTGTCCACGGTGCCTTCAGAGCGCCTCACCTCTGCAGCCCTCCGCACCCTGGATGCGCTGGGCTGAGCCAACGCGGCCAAATTCCTGCATGTGAAACAAACTTCCTGACCTGAACAGCTTCTGGTCACAGCTGGGACCTGCTTAAATGTTTATAAAGGCGCGAGTTTGACACCGCACAAAGCTACAGGAAACCTGAAACCACAGAATCTGATAAATGAACAAAGAAGATTAATTAATTTTTGGTACTGACCAGTCAAAAGTAACCCTTAAGAAAGATCAAGCTGGTTTTCTCTTGATCTAGATTTTAAATAAATTAACAAAGATGACACCGCATCAGGTTTATATAAAACTTGTCCTTACTGTTAAGATTACATTTACAAACCCTTTCATTTGCATGTCACCTCCTGAGTATTAAGCAAAATGCAGGCAGTATCTGACATTTGAGTCTGGGGTTTTGGGGAAGGCCAAGTACAGAAAGGAGGCATAAACACTGACGTTTTAAGCATATCCTTGGGAGCAGAGGAAAAAAAGAAAAAGGGAGAAAGCCATGTACAATGTCACTTCCTGATTTTCTTCCTGTTTAGAGCACTTTACAAATTAGCTTATCTGTAGAAATATGAGATACTAATATGATTTATCAACGTTTCTTGGGTTTTGGGTGTTTTTTTTTTGTTTGTTTGGGTTTTTTTCCACCCAACACATTAGGATTGAACATTAGGATTGAAGGTGCTTCTGGAATATAGATAATGCAGCATGTTCTTCATACAACAAAACACTATCCCTTCAAATATTTCTCTGTCTATAGGTCTTTTGTAGAAAGCACTTTCGGAAAGGTAGTAACAATATTCTGAATGTGCAGCTTTGAGGAAATAAAATACTTCACTTCAGAAAGCCTAGTATATTACCATTACTGTAAAACAATTACCGTCAATTTAAGAATGTCAAGATTCCATATATTATAAAAGCTTAGAAAGATAAGAATATCTATGAATCTGCATTATCACCTCAGCTACTTACAATGTAAGTTAGAACACAATTAGATAGTTTTCTGGATTGTCTACAAATCATATTCTGTTTGAAGCCTCAAAAGACAGTTTACAGCAATCAGCATTTTAGCATATAAATCTTCACCTACTGAAATCTAGAAAGTGCGTACATTAAAAACAAGCTTGTACTATTAAGCTGGAATAATAATGACTTTTCTGTCTTTATCTCCCAATGTTACTACAGCCAAATAAGAAAAAAAGCAAACATTCAAGCACTCATTTACAGACATTCTCTTTATAATGAGAACAACAATAAAAGCTATTAGATGGTACATAGCTAAAGGAAAAAGCTTTTCCTTTAGGTCAAATATATCAGTACTAGCTTGTAATAATCAAAACAGAAAGATTATTCCTTTAAAATCCTTTAATTCTTGATATACTCAGTTCTAATCCTCAAGTCATTGTTGAAGGCCACTTTAATGTTTGTGTTATACTGTTTAAATTTTGGTGTCAAGACTTTTTTTCCCTAATACTAAACCACTCATGCTTCACTTTTGTAATTTATGTCATTTTAGAAGCCCTTAATTTAATTAAAACCTTGTAAAACTAAGCAGGTTTGAGTTAATTTTCTATATGCAAAGGAAGAGGAGCACGTTACTTGGATATTTTGTTTGAACAGCTCATTTCAAAATTTATTATAAGTTACTATCACACCGAGAATAATAAAGATATATTTTTAATTACTTTTGCTCACAAGAACGGACTAATACATATTCCATCAATATTATGATCCCCTTGGATGGAGAGAAGCTAAGTGCTAACCCAAACAGATTTTAAAGCTATAATTACTTGGTAAACAAGGGAATCAGACTAAATTATACATTGAGTTCATATTAAATTAAACTAAAAGAAGTTTTTAAGATCCTCTGTACTGTATTTTTCTGTTTGGCTCCTGTGTGCTGCAGTGTCGCTGAGCGTATCGTTACCCGAGCGAGACAGCTCTCCAAATTGGTTTTACACAAAGCAGGCAGACTCGGCGCAGTGTCCTGGGCTGCCCCACTTCCCTCTGCGCTGCCCACGTACGGGTACGGATCCAGGCACACCGCCACCTCACCTACATCACCGGCAACGGCAGAATGGTGCTTTGATGATGCAGCACCCAAATAAAAAGCAACAAACCGGAAGGTCACCGGGGCAAGGTCATGCAGCAAGATTATTTCTAATCTGCTTTAAAAAATTGTTATTAGAGCTTTTTGTTCTGATGCCCGTAGAAAGGCTCTTTGGTCAGCTGAATGATAAACGCTGCTATCTGTAACATTAAAAAAATCCCAAACAAACAAAAAAAAGAAAAATACTCACCAGCTCTTTAGTCCACTGAGCCATTAAAAAAGCCCTTTTCATTTTCAAGGACTGATGGCCTCCTCTGCAAAATTTAGCATCTCAGTATTAGCAAGAAAGGATGTCCTTAGAAGTCCATGCTAGAATTGAGCGCTGCATCCACGACAACTAGGTTTCTCAGATCGGTCTTTCAAAGACACAGGCTGCAAAGACTATCGATTTCACTAGAACACTTCGCTTTTCTCTTCTGAGCCTTTCTCCCCAACCCCAAAAGACATCAATAGCGAGCTCTGCTAAATCCGCAGGTATTACTGTTAAAGGTCTCCATACGTCATGCCTCTGTTTCACAGTGAAATCACCTGGTAACGTCATAGTTCTTCAGAGGCAGCATTTATCACCTTGCACTGGCAAGAACCTACCAAGTTTCCAGAAAAGCAAACCATCCATTTGTTCCGAACTCAAAGGAACACACATGATTAAAGGTTGTGCTTTTTGGACCTGACCCAAAACTTCCCAAGGTACTTAAAAGCTTTTTCAATGAGTTCACTGGACTTAAAACATCAGACTAAGGCAGCAATGTTAGCAGGGAATTTGCCCTGAGAAAAGCACGAGCGCTGGAGGCCATACCATGGGGCAGTACAGGATATCCATACTCACCCAAATAACTTTGCTTATAGGGTAAGGAATGGTAACGATGTTTTTTAAGCTGCTACAAAGTTAAGCAATTGTAAAATGATGTTACAATTTTGTATTCTGAAGCATATTTTTAATCTTTAATTAGACCAGAGAATAGCAAAGATGAATCACACCTTATTAAAAAAAAATAAATTAAAAAAAATCAACCTTGCCATTAAGCTCCTCTTGCATTCTTAGCACACAGAACATTTCATACACAACAAAACAAAAATGTTCAGCAGTAGACATTGGATTGGTTTAATCCATTAAGTAGCTCGAAAGCACTTGGTCTATGTTAAAGAAATTTGAAATCCTTATTTGAAATGAGTTTGCTTATCTAGCCCAATACCACCATTAAAACCTGTCCCACAGACCAAATCCTAACGCAGGCCCTGACTCAGTCAATCACAGCACACGTGGCCAAATCTTTTTCTCGAGTCATTAACCGTATTTGATAATTATTCCTGCAGTTCTAAAGCTGCATAAGCACTCCGTCCAGGGTAAGCTCAAGCTGAAACACATCTAATCATAGCTCTGCTGCTCTCTCCCTCCTCTGGCATACCTCCTGCAGAACATGGCACCGACCTCTTAAAGGCTGAATTCAGCAAAGTCACCAGGCAGCTCTCCATTTACCTCTAACTAACAGGCATTTCATCAAAATAAGGATTTGCATCTTTTCCCAAATTTAGCTCGCCACAGATAGGGCCTTATAGCAACAGCTACTACCAATAACACTTTGTTTCCCAACAGCCTTTCCTCTCGGAATGTCAAAAGCTGGCATTCTGAAAGGAGCTGGCTTCTCCCAACTTAGTGGGGGATGCAGCGGAAACTGTCTCAACGTAGTAAGACCATGACCTGGGAACATGCGACTACCAGCCAGGTCCTGCTTCAAGGAAAAGCCAAATTAATAACCCCCCCTTTCTGAACCAGTTAATGCTTCCACAGACTACCTAAAGCTTTGGTGTAACCCTGAAGTAAAGTAGTAGTGAGAAACTACAGAGTTTTTTCTCCTGAAAATCTCCCAATTTGACCTTCTATCCAACAAGGGAAAGGACAAGCTGACCAAGCTAGTGAGGCACAACCTAGCCAGACAAGTAGGGGGTAAAGGCAGAAAGCTATTTCCAGAACACCTCATCCCAGAATACTCTAAGGGATCACACTCAAAATACAAGAACGCGTTGTGTTGAGATCTGCAGGGACACGTGCTGGATCTAATGCAACAAACACCTTGACTGAGAAGCTGCAGCAAGGGGCTGGACCCAATGACCTCCCAGGGTCCCTTCCAAACTAAATTGTTCGATCATTTTACAGACTAAAATCTGGAGTATTCACATCTAGAAACAACTTAAAGATGAGAAAGCAGTGCACTGCCGGGCAAGTTTCAAGTTAAAATTCAGCCTGACATATGGGCAAAATGTTTTTGAAAAAAAGAATTCCCGACAGTGAGAAAAAGGGCAAGATTTTTTCTTTATGCAAAAATACTCGGCTGCACACAAACAGATGAGAAACAAGTAATTCTGCAGGAAAAAATGCTGTTGGCTGTGGCAGATCACAAGCTGCACATGAATCAAAAATATCATGCTGTTCCTCACTCTCTAAATATATATAATGTTTATATTTATATCGGGCTGTATAAACAAGAAAACAGAGTCTGCAATAGCCGTTCCAGCCCTGCTCAGTCGCAGTTCTGCACGTAGCTTGCACATTGCACCCCAAGAATGAGGAAAGCCAGACAAGGTCCAGGAGAGTGCCACAAGGACAGTCAGAGAAAACATGACCTACATAAAACCAGACTGAAAAAAATATCTAAAGATTTAGATTCTTAGTCTATAAAAGGAGTTGACAACAGCAGAGGAAGGGGATGGGACAGGATACACTTTCAGCTGCGTACAATGCAAAAGGGAAAAGGAAAGGAAAAGTTTTATTCATAGTCACGTAGTTATTAAGTTCACAACAGTAAGAAATCTAACAGCAGAAACCAAAGTAAAGGTTGCGATTACAAAATACTTTTTAATGATAAAGACAGAGAATGACTTGGGTAGGTGAGACAGAGGTTCCACAGATTCACCATCACTGTAGGCCTTTACAAATGGCTTAGCCAAATACCTGATAAGAATGACATTAAGGAGACTGTATCCTGTCCTCAGGCAAGAAACGAACCAGAGTCCCTCTTAAAGTCATCTCCAGTCCTATTTTTACATGATCCTATCATTTCTGCTTGGCTGGAGGTTGCAATGTTATCTAACATTATATGACTCTGTCATAACTGCAAACGTTATTTGGTTTTGCTTGCAACTCACTGCCCTGAAAATCCTCACCTCCAACAGCGGGGCTCGGGCCTTCCATGGCATTCAAGCGTGCCCTGAATCCCAATAAACCGGTGGCAGTCCTCACGCAGAGAGGGGTTCATGGGCAAAGTCCAACGTAAAGTCCACTGAAGTCACATCCTAAAACTCAAGAGAATGGTGCAGGCTGGTAAAATACACTACTGCGCATTTTTGGATCAGCCCTGATCTGCGGAACAGCCCAAGGCCCACGTTGAGCGTCAGGGGTTTATACCAGCTCCAAGAGGTGTACAGGTGTGCCCGTGGCAGGGGGGGTGGACGGTTTAATCACACTCCTCTCAGAATCATGCAGAGATGGAGTCTTTGCTAGTCTTTACAAAAACATTTTTTTAAAAATTGAAGTCTCCTTTTTCCCTCAATTCTTGCAATGTTTTGCATTAAAACGGTGGGGGTTTTGGTTTTGACAAGATTCATCCCAGACCAAACTGGTTCAGTTCTAAGCGCATCTGGTTAAGAATTTAGTCTGCTCCAAAGCATCGGATCGCTTCAGGTGAAGTCTGGTATTTCACAGAAATCACATCGTTCCATTATGAATTCCTTAGGTCAAAAAAGTTACTATATCAATAAAATCTATATATCGTTTCCCACTGACAATAAGTAAGTATTTCACTTTAATCCGTGGAAAAAAATGTATGATTTATTCACTCTTTTCAAAACCACTGTAACTTTTAACTCGATGGAAGTAATTCAAAGATTCAAGTTACCTTCCCCACCGCCTTGACGTTGGCACAGAGGGACAGGAAGGCAGCTATGCGCCAGCAGAGACCTATACGCTAGTCAACATTCAGCCACATATTTTTCCAACAGCAACTACAACAGCACTGGGTGTGAATCACTGTTTTGTTTGTTTCTGCTTTATTTCTGATTTTCAAGTAGTCAGGAGTCAAATACTGTGCTCAGCCTTTCAGGCATTATGTGAACTCCGAAATAAGAGACAGTTCACCGGTTCGGACTGCAACTTGGAACACGTGCCGCAGCGGTACAGCTCTTCTGTGCAAGCTCCTTTGCTTTCTTCATCTGGGGTCTCCACGTGTAAAATAAAGAGCTTCCTTTTTCTTACTACTCACGCTGTGTGTTTTGTTTTCAGATGTTCAGTTGTCCTTGACCTTCAAACCCCTAGTTTGGGCATGAATTCCACAAATTTCTCAGAGCACACTCCAACCACCCCCATGCTGCTATGGTAGACACAAGCACTCCAAGCAAGATTTAGTTTATGCTCTTTACTAGAATGCCATGAAAAACCTCTTCTCAAAGACATCATTCCCAGTGTCCTATTTCCAAGATTTTCTCTCTTTTTGCCCTAATTCATACAAAAGAACCAAAACCATTCTTCTGGCCTGTCCCACCCAGTTCTACACCTTCATCCTAAAGTTGGTGCTTTGTTGTTACTAATTTGTATGTCCCACATTCCCCCTACCTTAAAGAAAAACACAAATGTTTTTACATGTCTGGGTTGACATTAAAAGGCCTCACATCATATGACTACCAAGTGAGTCCGTATAATAATCATATGCCCGAGCCTGAATCCAGATAAAAGATCTTTAGAGCCTTTTTCAACGAGAGCAGAAAATTCCTACTTGGCTCTGCTTTGTCATGGCTGTATTACAATCTCACACTATGCAACTCCAATTTTCCTGAGGGAAGGTACTTTTTTTTGCTGCTCCTCTGAACATAATACTAATCTCATCATGTATTTGTCATGTCACACTTACGGCTTCCAATACTTTTTTTGCGTATCTGTGCATTCTACAGGAAACAATTACTGTACACTTCACTTAAAGGCTACTAAGGTAACGACCTCCGCAATATTCCACCTGGGGGTTTCAGCAGCAGGACACCCTCATTCTGCTAATAGTCCTGCAATACACGGACACTCTTTTGTTTTGCGTAGCAGCTCAATTCATCACATTTAATGGAAATTTACTCATAACAAACACTAAAACTAAGACAAACAGACCACATCTCATCCCAACCGTGCCACTCCCTCCTTCTACACGCACCACTGCCACACAGATACTCTCTGAAGAGCTGCTACGTAACTAAACCTGGTTTTGGAAGGGGATTTCAAAGCACGCTGCAATTTAACTTAAAAAGGAAATTAAAATTTTGGCAGGGCTGGAAAACAAAGCAATCCAGGCCACACTTCAAAAACCCACAACAAAACAAAACATGCAGAAAGATGAATGCAACAGCCTTTACTTTTGCTTTATTCAACGACTACAAAAAAATTTCAAGTCTGAGATGAGATCATTTTATCTTTGTATCTAAAAATATAACCCCTACTTAAATAGAAAACTTTTTATTCTGGATGTAATGGTAACACAAGCATTACGAGTTTACATAAAGAAAAGATAGAGGCATTTAAAGTCCCTGTAAGATTTCTAAAGAATATTTCCTTAACCTAAATCCACGTTTGAATCATTCTTGAACTATTTCACTGACCAGAGGAGAAAATGTAACCTCGTAGGAAGGGCACAAAAGTTGGCAGCTTCTTGTTGGGGGACACAAACACACCCCCCCACCCCTAGGAATTACCCAGCACCATGAGGGATCATAAGCCGTAAGGACATTGGGAAAAGAAGGGAAAGCATGCGGATCCTCTCTCTGTGCTCTTCCCAAGGTCCTTCTGCCTTTGGGAAGACAGCGAGCGGTGCCGAGGTCGAGGCTTCCTTGTCTGGCACCTGTCAGTCCTTCAGCGACGCTGCCGAGTCCCAAGCGCTGCGACGGCTCTGCATCAGGGCTGATGCACAGAAAGCGCACGGTAAAGATAAAACAGCGGAACAGCAGGGCCTCTGGAGCATTCCTGCCACTGCAGAACACTATAGAGAAGAGTGGAAGGAGCCCCCACGTTTCCAGTACTGTCACAACAGAATTCCAGCCTGTGTGAATGTGAACCAGTTCTTTAAGAACACGAACATCACAACACAGCGCTGTGTCACCCTACTTAAAAGTTCACAGGTGATTAGTATAAGCCTGACAACAGGTGTTCAGGTTCCAACTCTAAATCGGCTCTTAAAACATGTTGAAATAAGTATTCCTGCTTTCCATATCTTGAAAGCAGTTCCCTCCCTATGACAAAAATAAGCTTCCTTCTTAGGCCAACATGTCGTCTTATCACAAGTCACAAAAGCAGTACGAAAAACAGATCTCATTCTGGGAAGCCTTTAATTTATAAGCAAATTTTGCCTCGAACTTAAAAGGAAAAACAAACAAAAAAAAACCCCCAACATTCTAGACTAACATGTTATTGTGCCAAAAAAACTGACTATTTAATTTGTCTAAATTTAGTATGTGGAAAGAAGCGCATTTAGCGAAGCCTAAAAATACAGCTTCAACCTTAAATTAAAGGGACAAGTTATTTCCCGTAAGAATTACAACAGCTGCACCAGAGAAGTCTGTCAATTTTGCAAGTCAACTTAGTATTTTTTACAGATACAGTTCAAGGTCAAGGGGCATCTTAGTTCATACAGCCTGACCTCCTCCTCCACATCAACATGCTGTGACATTTCACTTGATTATTTCTGGTTTGAGCCCAATAATCCATGTTAAACCATGGAGGAACTCCTAGTCTCCACATAAAGATTCAGAGAGATGGATAATTCACCATTTCCTTTGGTACTCGACCCTAACGCTCACAGATCACTCCATTACTCACTACTTACCTGTTTACACGGGTAAGGATTGTTCAGGCCCCTTCTTGTATTCTGCAGAAAAGTAGCGCTGATTTGTTGGTTTCTGAGTCCTAAAGTTTCTCATTCTCCCATTTCTTATTAGCTTCACTTAATATGCCTTTACTTCTTAGCTGCAAAGCTTAGCGTCTGACTGAATCAGAATACATTATGCTGGAATACAGGCAGGATCAGTACAGACAATTCTGTATTACTCCCTACCCTCATTATTTACCGCTTTGGTAATCTTTGTGTCATTTGAAAATTTTATCACAGTTCCACGTACTTCAGATCAATGATGAAACTGTTAAATGGTGTCAAGCGCAGTGCTGATCTCTACGGAGCTGCACTCTATTATTATGACTAATTTTTTAGGTTTGTCAGTTGGCCAGTTGTTAATCCTTTTAACTTGTGCTTCGCTGATACTAGGCAGTGCTATTTTTCAAACTGGAATGTCATGCAATGGAAAGAACTGTCTGCCTAACAGGGCTGCTACGGCTACACCTTCACCTTTGTCAGCCAAACCTTTGAACTTCTTCAAATACTGAAATAGAGCTTGCTCAAGATTCATTTCCCATAAATCTATGCATACTGAGAACTACATCCCTGTTGCTTATTTCTTTGTAAATCGGTCTTTGGAGACATTCCTGATATCCTTCCCAGGACTGATGTCTGGGTGTTTAATCTGTAGTTATTCCAAGTCTCTCCATGTCTGTCTCCAGAACAGAAGATTTCTGAACAGAAACAGACATGGAGGGACTTGGAATAACTATGGATTCAATATCTGACATGACCATGTTCTTCCTGTTAGCGGTTTTTATCATGTCCTCTCCTGAACAGGAACGGACATGGTAAGAACAGTTCATGGAGCAACTGCTGATGCATTAACGCAGCTAATGACACGACTTTTTGGGTAAAGTCTTAGGACACTGGGATACAGAAAAACACCTTTCAAATTTATGTCCACTGCAGACAAAACAGGTTCCCTGTCAGCTTCTGACCAAACTTTTTGAACCCTATACAAAGGCCACTACAGGATTTTAACATCTTTAGGTCATCTTTAGAAAGGAGACTGTGGTTACTCAGCAATGAATTCTGTAAGAACGTGTACGCTTCTCAATTTTCTGAATGTCAGATGCCAAATAACACCCAAAATCGGCCCTTTAGTATCATTTTTCAGTCACTCATTTCTCATCACTGTGTTTTACTTTACACCGCTGCAACAATTGCAGTGAAGAGGAAGGCCAAAGCGACCACCTTGAATTGTGCTGAAGTCCAGAACACGTTGTTCCGGGAAAGGCCGTAGATCAAGTATGTTGCCTACGGGTACTGACCAAAGGGTCGTGCACGTGCCAAAACTCCAACAACGTGGCTCGAGTAACCTTCCACCTAAAACCCCCGTGACATACCAGCCCACGTAGCCCTGCCCGCCGTCCCCAGCCGCAGGTAGCAGCCAAGGCCGGGGCAGTGATCCCCACTGCCGTCCTCGGCCATTCGCGCCTCAACCTACAGACGGGTCTGCTCCGCCGGAGCTCAGCCTGCCGTCTGCCCACCGCGTCCGGAGCTACGCACACCTCCAGCTTCCTGAGGGCAGCACGACCAGTTTTCTGTGAGAACGTTAACACGTATGAAAAGAAAAATTACCATGAAGCTATCTATATTTGATTAATTTGATTGATTCTAATAGTCACAAACAAGTTTTCATTACCCAGCACTGCCGGATTTCTAAACAAAGACCCCAAAACATGCCATCCCTCTTAATGCTGCGTTGCACCTTCCTCCCCTATAATCAACCCCAGGGTAGACCGCGACTCGACGTGAGGGAAGGCAGCAGACTGAGCCCTATGTAATTACCCATTCGATCCTATTAAGACACCAAATTCTAAAATTACAAGGCTGAGGAGTGTGCATTGGTACACTGCCATATACATAGGTACTCAAGCAACTTCAGCCTGAAAAGCTACCTACAGTTAATAGTTCAGCTCCTCTAAAACAAACAGATACGTTACTTAACATAATGCATTACAATAATAGAACTGTTAGGCACAACTTCATCGCTTTTAACAAGGTTAGTGTAGAGAACAATAAAAAGTAGAATTCTAAGACTGTAAAATATCCAAATATATAATTTCTTTTTAATGTCATTAATGAGCACATTAATGCACAGGTATTAATTTGACAGGAATGTATAAAATACATGCGTGAATTAAAGCTACTTTTGAGGAGATTCAAGAACTTGATTTTTCATTGTTGAGTATAGGAAATCCCTACATAATAATTTATAATGAAAATTGTAACAGCATAATCCATGTTACAATATCGAAGCTCAGAGACAAATATTCAGCACCACAGAAATGTATGACAAACTCTTAAGAGCAGAATTTGGCATACTGTGTTAACAGAAATGGTAAGATACTTAATTTACCATCCCAAAGAAATCTGGTTATTTACCTCAACTCATCAGGAAAAAAACTTTATTCTCAAAGAAAGTATGCACATGTTACCACAGCTTTCTGATAAACATTTCTATCAATCATTTCATGCTCATTTATAAGATCCGCTTCTTTGCTAAGTCTCATTAATAGACTTCAATAGTCTTATATTAACATGAAGCACAGAATTATTAATCATAAGTAACCTACAATTACTTTTAAAACTCTTTTTTTCTGCTAAGTTCAGTATATTTGTGCAAATACAGTGTTATATTAAGCATAAAAGACAAGTAGCTCAGAGTCATGTAAGAGCCAGAAAACTTTTAGCAGCAGGTCTCCAAAATTTGAGTGAGTTCCATCCTCCTCCCCAAAGGACAGCCAGCTCCCTCTGCAAGGGGAAAAAGAGCTTGCAGCAGACTCTGAACTTTATGCTCTCTTGATCAAAGGACTTTCAAAGAAATAAAGTAAGAGGAAAAATAGGAAAGAGGAAGGCATTCAGTTGCCACCAGTTGGAAGTTTTATTAAGAATAACACCTCCATGGCTGGAGAAACACACAAAGATCAAGCTATGAGGTAGCTGGGATCCTAACTGCTTACGTTAAAGCCAGAGCCACTCAAATAGCTTATTCTTCTAGATATTCTAAAATGTAACATCTTGGAAAAATACCCTCCATTGATTGCTGCCTGTAATGGACATGAAGAACGACCAACCAAGAAAGAAATTTTTTTTTTTTTTTAAAAAACTAAACCCCAAACTTTCTTCTCAACTGCAAATAACCAACAGTGTTCTTGACAATCACAACTACCTGAACGGATATCCAAGCAAGAGTTCCAAACCCAACACCATTGCTCTGCTGCCTGAGTACCACGCAGCAGCTAAAGCCTCTTGAGTAGGGCTGCAAGATAACCACTTTGATAGGGCGTGGGGAGGGATGATGGGGGTCAGTGTCTGAATCATGATGGGAGAGGCTACTCTTGATTCTAATGGTAATTAAGCTTTTTTTTTTCCCCCACAAAAGGAAAAAGTAAAAATTCATAGTAGTGTGAAATGAATCAAATATCAATTTCAAATTACATTTTTTTGCTTCATTTGGAGATCATCTCGCCCTTTTTAATATTACCAGGAAAATGGCACTTGAAATCAAGTAGTAAAAATTTTAATTATGAAACCATTATTTTCTATTAACCATAGAAACAATATTAAAAATCCCACTCTTTCCTCAAAAAGCACTATCCAAACTAATTTGGAAAGGTATCTGAATGGAGGAAGGAAGAGCGCAAACATAATTCTGTCTTAAAAACTGCCCTGAGGGCATCTTTTGTTTCAGTGGCGAGAATTAAGTTCCACGGGTCTACGGCATACAATGTTAATAATCAATTAGTAAAGATTTTTGTGAATGTTGTTAGACTGTCAAATTACAGTTTTGGTCATACACAAAGACATCGGCAGCATGGAGCGAGGCAGAAGTGCTGAACTCAAAGGCACCCACGTACCAAGTCCCAAAGCCTTCTACCATGAGTCGTCGCAGAAGCCAGCACTGACAGCTTCCATCAGCTGGTCACCCACCATCAGCTGGCAAACCCACCGCTTGCAGCACGAAGCCAACATTTTAAAGAGCGCACACAAGAAGCAAAGCCGTAACACCATCAAGTTGGTACGACGAAGGTCTACTCTTCTCCCAAAGGTAACAAAAATGACCTCTCGGAAAAAGAGCTGTTAAGAAAATGTTTAAAAACCTCTACTACAGGTGTACTTTTTTCATATGAAAGCTATCAAGAAGGTTACACAGATGTACACAGACAATCTGATACTAAACCCTTCCTGCTAGTTGACTTCAATTGATTTCCACTATTTCATATTCCATGTGTTAATCCCTACTCATCTCATGAAGGAACATGAATAGTGCCAGTGAATCTGTGATGCGACTGAATACAACACAATGTTATTTATGATTATTAACAGCTTGAAGAAAGTATGTTGAAATAGAAAATGGGAACTTATATTGTCATGGCTTACTGCAGTGGGCTAACCTAAGTAGCTTTATATTTATATAACTTTGCATATACTGTGACAGTGCTGCTTGAGCAAAGAAAGGATTTGTTTAAAATAAACATTAAAGGCTGAATAATGTATAAAATAAAGCAACATTAAAACAGAAACTTCTCAGTTTAGTTAGTAGAAAGATTAACCAAGAACAAGACATACTAGCACCAGAATTTAAATACAAATATGGAAATATCAGCTAATATGGATCACTGTCAACAGTTAGTGGAAGAATACCCAAATAGTCTGGTATGATACTAGACTTAGTATGGTATGATGCAGCCTTTTTTAAAAACAAAGAAGTCATAAAGTTAAAGAGGTGAGGAGTACCTTGGCGGAATTAAAAAGCTTTGATCTGACAACCAGGTTTCAATTCTAGAAACTGCAACAGGATTTATGACCCATTTAAGACTTCAGCTCTCTTTGTACCAAGAATAATATTAATTTCTTTATTAATGAAACCGCAGCACAGTACAACTGACAAGCATAAAATTATGCAGAAAAGTATTACCAAGACTAAAAGAAGGAAGAAACTGAGAAAACTACAGCTTTACCTATTATCTTAAACAAGTCTACCATGTAGTACAATACAGTCTGTAAATAACGTCCAGCCCCAACTTCTCTCAGAATCTGTCCTTTCTTCACGATGGATGCCTAGGTATTGGTAATGGATATTTGTCTGGGGCCAGGAATGAAGGAATTAACCTCACCACTGTTTGCCTGCAGTTGAGCGTAGCTGGTCCAAACTTTAAATTACCTAAATCCAGTATAAGTTCCTTTGGAGCACGGCAACGCGATAGCCTCTTCAAAGAAATAATAGAAACACCCAGTCTGTCCCCGCCGGCCCAAAGCAGGCGAAGAACCAGCAAAAACGTCACAGGTGGAACAGACACCAGGAACAGCCGTACCGGGGCAGCAACTAAGCGCAGAGCGTACGGATTTGAGGTGCACTTCAGTGCGATGCAGTGATCTTACAGGGGTAAACTGAGCATCTAACTTCAGCTCACAGAGTTCTCTCCACTTTAATAAAAATGGGAGAGGGAATATAGAATGTTAGCCTGACTCTATGTTGAAAGCTTACTCTATAAAAATGTCTTTAACATATTAACGTGCTCACACTCTTGTTTGGTTGGTTGTTCGTTTTTTTGTTTGTCGTGGGTTTTTTTAATTAATTCAGACCTCTAAATAGAGAATTAAAAATTTGGGGACATGGGAGTTTGAAATACTCTTTGGAGCACCGTACGCAAACCAGTAGGTGAAGCACATTTGTCCCTATCTTTGACAGATAGCGTAATAGATACTAGTTCATTTACTGAGACAAATATTATTTAACATTATAATAATACTGTACTTAATGCTATTCTTCATTTTATTTACCAGTTCACGATGCATAAGCCAGAAGAGTCTGGGATAAAAATTGAGAAATTATTAAAGAGAGAAGAGAGTAAAGCAATAATTTTATCTTCTGATTTTTGTTACGCCTGGCAGATGATGGGTTTATACTTCCTCACATCAGAAAATCCTATTACGGGAATTTCTCCCATGCCCCCATAATTCACCCTCCTTAACATTTCCCACATTGCCTGCCTAAAAGTTAAAATAGGAAAAAATAATGAATGTGGTCTCTCTGTCCTATAAAACTTCCATCCTGCTATACCCTCACAGCAGAGGCCAGAGAGGAAGACCTGGAATCTGGTGGAATGGACTGGAGTGATGCTTTCAGTAGCTAAGTGGAAAAGATCAAGTACGCCTTATTTTTTCAAAGATGCTTTTCACCATCTGTGCTCATGACAGTTTTATACTGGGCCAACAAATGGCCTTTTTTGAAATGTAAAATTAATTTGCACTGTGTTGATAAAGCAGACTGAAGAACAGACACTTCTTCCAAAACCTTCATGTTATAGTAAGTATTCTTTTTTGTACCATAAATCAATATAGACGGTTGTCACAGAAGTGAAACATCAGGCACTTACAAAAAGACACGTAGATCACCACACAGGAACACAAGCACTGGATATTTTCTGCCAGGAAAGTGCTATTTTTCAAAAAAGGAAGATATTTGCACATACATTCACAGAGAGAAATACAGACGTACCAGTTCAGTGGAGGGGAGAAAATCATAATGTCATTTGCCACATCTCTGTGCTAGAACATAATCCTTTTCTCAAAAAGGCAAACTTAAACTCTATCTACCACTATCCTGAATATTTATCTACTTTGCAGTCCACAGCATTTTTTACTTTTTTTTTTTAAGCAAATGTATTTTTCTATGTACTTCCGTTTTATTTTTCTGTTTTTTAATAATGGTAATAGTAATAATTTCCGTTTTCAGCAAGTACCAAATAAACCTCCCATTGCTCTGTCACTCTCCATCATTGGTTTATAGCCTGTATAACCCAAAATAACTTTCTGTTTGTAGAAAAACTGTACTATAAACCCTTAAAGAAGAAAAGTTTAAAACTAAATCCATACATTTCCAAACAATGTATTTGAAACGTTCTTTTTGGTTTTATGCGCAGACCTAAACTTAAAATACTCTGTCTCCCTAGCAAAAAGAGAGATTATCACTATCACTTAAATCACCACAAGAGATACTGCTCCAGTTCTACTTGGGTGTTAGTGATGTTATCAGCTCCTACAAAGAAAGAAGATTCAGGTGTGGCGTTTGGCAAGCTTTATTTTAGAGGTTTTTACCATTAAATCTTAGTATACAGCTCACAGACTTGATTGATCAATTGAACTGACTAGGCTTCAATCCTCAGCTAAATCATGATTAAAAGACAGATGAGAAGATACAGTTATACTTGTGTTACAGAAATTCAAGCATTTTTGTCCAAAGAGTAGCTATCAAATATTTTATTTGAGTTTATCCATCAGATACAGGAAATATTTATGTGAAAGTACTAATAATATGTAATAGGAAGGAAAACAAGTTATAGGACAAAATGTTACATTTCTGTAACATATGATTGTGGAGCACTATCTTCCAGTAGTTTCACGTCATTAACACAATCTCTTTTTCATCAGAATATGAATTTTTATGATGAAAGTCTTTATGTAACACTAATCTTTCTATTATGACCTGAGGGAATATACTGTAATAATATTAGAAATCTTCATTTGTTTCTTCATTCAGTGATTCAAAGACCATGTCCTGGTTTAAACAGAATTAAATGACTAAAAAAAAATAAATTGTACTTATGGGCATTATGCCATGCCCTTTTAACTTCCCCTACACAGACCAACAGTACAACTCACTCACTGGAGGAAACCCATACCCTCTGAAGCAAACTCTCTCAGTATTGTAACCCTCTACCTGTTATCCTAAGGTCTCAGCAAAGGTGGTGCCCCACGGAGCAGTAAGTCAGTGGGAGCCCCAGCCTTGAGGACGCGCTTCTTTCTGAATGCTGGACAGCTAGTAAAAGACTCAAGAGGCAAGAGAAGAGCTCTTGTACTAGAAACATTAGCTCACAAACCTGGAATCAGGCTAAAAATCTGTTAAATAACAGCAACCATCCCAAGGACAGATTTTCAACGCTGTAAAACTCAACTCTTGTCATGTAAGTGTCCAATGGAACACCAAACCAACCCAGAGCACAGACATGTTACTCCGCTTTCAGAGCGAGGGTGAAGCCCATGGCTGCTGCTTAATGACCTTTGGAGAATTAAAGAGATGAAGAACACCAGTCCCCTGCCCCATTCTTGATAAAATGGGGGAGATGGGAACTCCGTGCCCTCCTTGTTCCCCCCTCGCTGAGCATGAGCCTGGTCTCTTCAAGGAACATTGAGCCCCACCTCTCGTGCAGCCTTCAGACTCGCATCTGCCCCAACAGCACTGTGAATTAGCAAAGTCAATTTGGCCCTCAAAAGGTACGTATTTGCAAGGGTGAAAAGAATTTTCAGGATTTTAAGTCATACTTTCCACTGGCTAATCATTACTCAGCTTGAACTCCTGAAGGTGAACTCCTTGACACTAATGAGCCCACATCTGTTCCTCTAACTCAAAATTACTTTGCTCTATGAGCTACTTTTATTAGTAGACCAATGACCATAATGGATTTTTGACAATGGATGGCTATTCAACACAAATCAACTTAAGCAATTCTTCCATCAAGTTTAACGGTATTGTGTTAGAGGAAGCAATTGATTGCTACTGTAAACCTGCGCCTCCCAGGCAAGCTGATTTCTTCTCACGCACAATTTAAGTAACCAAAATGCAAACAAATAAAAACCCCATGCGCTGGTTGCGGATAGCCAGATCTATCTATTATCGAGTTAGCAAAAAAAAATAATTTGTGTTTCACTAAAAGTCACAAAGTTAGGCTATAAAGCAGCTTAATTAAACAAAACAAAAATACAAATACTAAAAGCAATCCTGAACTATCTAATCAAAACAACGTACAGATGTAAAGATAATAATTGGTGCCATCTCAAACCTACTTTAAGTAAGAATGCATATGGAAGTCCAAGTGCTGCTTTTTCCCCAGAAGCACTGAAATGATTTGGCAGCTGGCTGTAGAGGATTCCTCCCCTCCTGCACAGCTTTTAACAGTAGCAATACTCACACGAACAAAATGGAGCGACAGGAGGAAAAAAAACATTCTGTGCTTCAATATACTCAGCCAGGACTTCAGAAAGCTGGTAAACGTTATGGTCACTGATAAAGCCCCAAAGTTGATGTTTTCTCTCTCTTGTTTTGTTCAGGTGACCACAAATGAGGTGGTAACACCTGGTTTCTATCAGTTTCAAGTAGGCTTTAACCACTGAAGTTTACAGATACACTTCTGATGTGTTATGTACTTAACAGCAAATGAAGTAACAAATAGGTACAGGGAAAAAAACCCAAGCTGTGTGTCTTGTGATACATGAAATATGGTATACATTATGCCCTAACTTCCAAAGGAAAAAAGAAAGAAAGAAAGAGAAGCCTCTCTAAATTCACCCACAGCTTTTGATCTCCAAATAAAACCATTTCCTTCCCATCTTAATTATCTTAGACTCCCCTTTATGCCCCAGCTGTAAAGCACAGAACGGTGATGACACTTCAACTCCAAGGTACAGACCCAAACTCAAAGGCAGAACACGAGGTGAAATTATGGGTCAGATAAGTCAAAAATACCTTATGAAAAAATCGTTTCCTCTTACCAAAAGTCTCTGAAAACTCATGGGCATTGTTAGGTAAATCCAAACCACAGAGCTGATCTGGATATTTATTTACATACATACTGAATATTATATGTGCAGATTGCTGAAATATGTTTGTGTAAAATGCAACCTATAAACCTCCAAGACACAGATACTGCTGATGCCTGACACTTGACAGGGTCTAGAACAGTCGAAATAAAGGATTCCAAAATTTATTTTGAGAGCGTTTCATAAGATGTCTGAATTTAAAAAGTCATGGTTACCAAATAGGCACCTGACAGTTATTTCTTGTGTAATGTATTTCAGAGATAACCTAACACGATCACAGTATCTCCAAACCTTACATTCTCATTAAGAAGTGAGCAGGTGGGTTTCAGAGTACATGAAAGCACCATGCTCCTAGTAGAGGTAACCTTTTTTGTCCTCATTAGGATGAGTGATGACAGCAGTGAAAAAAAAAAATGAAGCATTTTCTCTTTTCTTTTTCCTTCCTTTTCCCAGTATAGTAACAATAACCAGCAGAGAGGATTCTTTGCAGCAGATAAAGAGATCCACACTAGTTTCATGGCTTAGTTTATTAGACAAGAAGTATCCCAGGTATTTCTATCTTGTGTTGGACTCAGAATGACATAAAAAGAAAATGCTGCTTGCTACTGCAGCATTTGATGCAAAATTCTTCTTTTACCTTGCTCTTCTAACTTTGCATTTTGTCTTTCCTTCCATCATTCTTTCCAACAGACTGCAGGACGCAAACCCAACAGCACACCGCCACAAGGGCAATGGCTGCAAGATGAATAGAACACACCAACAATCCTACGGCAGAAGACAGAAACTGAAGTTAGGAAAGACCGTCCTTGAGTAAAATCAGCTGGACACCTAACTCAAAGTGAAATTGTACGGAAATCAGAAAAAAACTGGTAATTACACCAAAAAGCACTAGAATTTATACTAGACAATCTTAACCTTTTCCACGACAACGAGCATTATCAGAAGTAAATACATTTACACCCCTCCCCCCCAAATGTGCTCTCCTGGTATTTCCACCTTTCTACACTAATCCTTACATATCGCTTCAGTAACACTCCTGCCCTCTCAGAGACTGGTGAATTTGGAAGGCGTGTACCCGTTGGACCACTGCTGGGCTTACTGGATCGTTCTAGTCTGTCAGAAAAGACCCAAGCCTACCACCTAGAAGTCAGCATAAGGAGAAAGGAAAATAACACCATACTGTTTTGCAGGTTAAAACCCCAGAAGTCGTACTTCCTAATCTCACTTCAATTTTTTCCTATTCAGACCAATTCCCTGTACAATTCCTCTATCTGCTCTTCAGTCCTCCCGTAAATGGCGGAACAGAGAGAGTTTTTGTACCATCCCATGGCTTTTCATGAAGAACACAGCCACCGACGACTGGCTGCAGCAAACTCTGCTGACTTGGAAGCAGTAACAAACGCAAGGACAGGGAGAGCTTTTACACCTCTTCAGCGGTGGAAGCCAGGGGCGGTCGTGGCCCGTTCTTCGTGCCCTAGGGGAGCAAAGTCCAGGGGCTCTCTAGTTTGTTGCAGCCACGGGTACGGCAAGGGAAAGAAGGGGGAAGAGTACAGAGGAGCTGATTCAGTCTCACAAATCCTCCATTTAAGACCAGAGAGGAACAGCCCATTGCATTTCCATTCATCATTATTTAATTCAATCTTCCCTCCGCCAGTTCTTCTGCAAGCAGTAGGCTGAAAGGTCATGTAAGAATATACGTGCTGCTGCAAAACTTGCAGAAATAAAGGAGAGCCAGAATCAAAACAGATGAGCCCCAAAATCAGCAAGAACTCAACTATGTTAGAGTACAACTGCACCTGATATGTAAACTTAAATTTTTGTTTACAGATGTTTTTGATTCAAAGATTCACAACTAATATTGCACCTTCAAGAGCTCAAAAGGCAAAACCCCCAGCTCTCTGCACCATGATGATAACAAGAGGTCTAAGATATGTCCAAAAGACTGAGCCTGTACACAATGCCATGGTAAGAGAGAACCAAAACGGTTCAAAGTCTTGAAGAAAAACATAGCTGACATTAAATACTCTGTAGCCTATGAAAGGCAAGGAAAAAAATAACTCTTAGATTTACTAATGCCAAAATACAGTTCTCATTTAAAATTTCTTGTGACACTTGTTTTAGGTTTGAAAAACAGACATATTTTGTTTTCAATTAAAATAAAAAGCTTTCATTTTGTTTACAAACCGCAGTGAAAAAAGCAAATATTTGCAAAATAACCATATGTAAGAAAACAAAATAGGTGCTAGCATTAATTCCTACTAACACAAAATGTTAAGTAGGTTGCCTGAAATTAATTTAAAAATATTAGTTACATTCAGTCACAGGGCCATAAAATTAAGCAGTCTAATATATCAACACTTGAAAAATACACTTAAACATACTTCCCTAGCGAGCAGTGGTCTAAGCTATCAGCTGCTGTGAAATTCAAACGCCAACACCTCTATCCACAGAGTTTCAGTGACGGCACTTAGGTAACTGTTTAGGGAGTTAACAGCTACAACACTGCTTTCCTCAACCCACGGACACTTCCAGCACTTCTCCTCTAGCTCGGGATATTGGCAAATATGAGAATGAAACAACCAACAAAGACTACTTTCATAGCTCATAGCAACATGTGGGAGGTTTTGCAATTTATTTTTTATGCTGCAGCTACTGCTTCAGAAAGTCATGGGGTTGGACTCAATTTTTCCTTGAGAGAAGCGGAGAGAATGAGGAAAGGAGAGAATAGCACACCTATCTTTTCTTGCCCTCAGCTACAGGCAAGAGGCTTTGAAGGGGAGGGTAAAGACATAACAGTAGTTTTGCATCCTCACAGATTTTGACTGGAAGCAGAGGAGGTCATTGTGCTTTTCCTGAAGCACCACATTTCTCGACCACCTACCTGCCTGAAGCGGCTGTAGAGGCTGAACTCATCTTTACAGACAGCACACAGTATGTCCAAGGGTGTGGTACGGTGGAAACACCGCAGCACGCTCTCTTCTGATGGGAGGCTAAAGTCTTCATAAAAAGTACTGTTTCAGAACTTACCTGCCGTCCACTTCCACCCTTTTCCTCCCTTTCATCTATTTTTGGCCAAGTATGCCAATTTTCTATCCCAATAAATAAGAGTACCTCATACATAATGCAGTTACCGGAATTTAGGGTTTAACTAATATCATTTCAGGTCTTGAAAACCCAATCAAGCTCTCGGTAACCTTTCCTTTTCTATTTACCACATTACACAAAGTTCAAAACGTTGAAGCTAAAGCTTCAAGTTCAAGGTTGCAGCCCATCTTTAATCTTCTATTAATATTCCAGGACAGCAGTTCTGGAACATTATGGTCCTTTAATTATGAAAAATTACTAATGATTAGCATGGCCATCTTTTACAAATAAGACTGTGCTCTTACTTCTGCAAGCATAACCGACAGTGTTCTTGTAAAATTTGGTTTGCTAAATCCACTGGAGTGGAGGGACTCGATAATTCCCTTTTAAACCTACTTTTACAAGTTCCCAGCTGTCTAGTTCTCTACATTTGTCATGACAGACAAAGTTAAATTAAAAATTCTAAACCATCACCCTAGGGCAAAGCTTGACAGAAAAGTGTAGAGCAATACTCTTTAAAACCAGTAACAAAATATATCCCAACAATATAGAGAAAACACACTGTAATTTTTCTGCGTGCATTTACTACCCTGGCCCTTTTTAATAGATGCAATTTTCATGAAATCTAATCACAAAGCACAACTCAAATGGGTGTCTCACACTATTCTTTTTTTGAATAGTCTAATTCAATCGGTCACAGCAATGGAATCTCATATTCATGAAGGCATGTGTTTAGGCACAGAGGTTAGATGTCACATCTGTGATTGATAATGTTTGTTTTGTGCTCTGCTTTTCAATAACTCTTCACTTTAAGCAGCATTTTGCTTCTAAACAGGAGTGGGTGTAAGGACACTCAGCATAATGGAATGGGCCAGGTTTAATTCCCTTAATCACTTGGTCAGGGCAACAGAATTAACTGTCCACATCTGTTCCCTCCCAGCACACGTGCTTAGTTCTCCCTCTTATGCAATAAAGGAGTGCGGGGTCACGATGCCACATCCAGCCTGCCCTTCCCTCCAAAACTGAATCCGCAGAGAGACCCCACAGACTGACTGTGGATCGACACTGACTAATTTTGGACCGCAAAATACTTGTGATGTGGCAAAACCAGCTCCACCTTAAGCCTCAAGAGTAACTTTTTCTCCAATACGCTGTATGTGGCCAAAGGAAAAAGCAGAGCTGTTATGCCACTTGTAAACAGACAGACAAACAAAGATCCACACTAACACCCAGGGGAAAAATAGTTACTTATCAAAGGTGGTCTTGACAGACCACTGAAAATGGAGTGTAACTGCACACATAGTCAAGGTGATCTGTTCAAACAGGTTCATAAGAACCAATTTAACCACAGTGGTAAAGATGATGTTCAACATCGTTAGTCTCACTGATAAGAGTGCTTAAACTCCAGCGAGGGTCAGATTCAAAAGAATTTCAAAAGCTATCATTTAAAATGGCAATTA
Source organism: Chionis minor (assembly GCA_013398295.1). Taxonomy (NCBI): domain Eukaryota; kingdom Metazoa; phylum Chordata; class Aves; order Charadriiformes; family Chionidae; genus Chionis; species Chionis minor. The sequence continues at coordinate 510,215 of VZSF01002843.1, read as the reverse complement.
ATTCAGACACATTGGTTCATGCTTCTGCCTCGCCTCTGAAATCCTATGTCTCCGTACCGCCAAAAGCAAGAGGATGGAGGTCAACTGCTCCAAGCCCCTGGTGTCCACAAAATGGTGATTATCATGGTGCTCAGTCTCAATCTGGAACCAGTAATGAGCCACCTACGCTCGTCCACTTTTGACGTTTGTATCAACTATACTTGTTTAAGGATGAATAGATGCAGAAGTATTAAGTTCAGAAAAAACCCAACAGAGTTCACGCTGGGAACCAAACACTGACTCACCAAAAGGGGAAGGGAGGAGTCACCAAGAGCCAGGTAAGTGCAGGGAACAACCCAACAGACAGGGATCTTCAAGCAAGCAACACAACCCATTACTTTATAGGAACAGTTGCACTAGTTTCTGGTAAAAGAAATTTATTTTTGAGAGAAAGAAAACAGCTTTCTCCTTTAAGGCTAAGGACTCCACAACAGACTGGCAGTAAATGCTATGTTTCACCAAGAAGTTGTTCTCTGCAACAGGCATCTTAAGATATACTGGATGCAAAAGGAGAGACTGCCAGGAAAACCTACAGGTCAGCTGACAGCAGGAAGGTGAGGGAGAATTTCCTGAATTTATTTCATTAAAACTGATTAAGAATCTTTTTCCTCACTTGCACCCTTTTCGTTCGGACGCTGTGACTACTTTCAGTTGGCACTTTGTCCTTCGCCTGACCTGAGCTAAGGGTGCTTTCAAGACAGCAGGTTAAACACAAAATAATCCCTTCTCAAGGCTGTGGCAGTCTATGAAATGAGGCAGGAGGTAAGACACCTCTTAACTCCCCAGTACACGATATTCCAGAGGGTAATCCATGAAACTGGAGGCTGCCCGTGCCCCTGTGGAAGCCCCACAGACCCTGGGAACAGGAGAGCAGGCGGCGCAGTTCCGAGAGTGGGGATGAAGCCCCATGGCACCGGGGCAGCAGGAGCACACCTCAGCCCCGGAGCCCCTCGGGAGCTTGTCCTGTCAGCGCTGAAACCGCCTCCTCCTGGCAACCGCTTCCACTTTCCACAGATGCAGAACCCAAGACAACAGCACTTCAAAACTGTCTGCAGACCTCCGATTTTATCACTGTAGTAAATAATAAAGAAGTGCAAATGAGGATGATAATATTGCTTGTTTTACATGCAGAAGGTCAGAGAGCATGAATTAGTTACTCTCCTGTGTAGGCTACTGCTGGCGCTCTGATGGGGAAGAGCAGACTACAAAGGACACCATTTCCTCTCTCGGAGTTAAGTAGAGACACGTGGTGCTGTGATTCTGCCTCGTCTCGTCCATGAGCCCACTAACAGCCAAGGAACGCGTAGGAGAAAATAATCAACTACTGTCTGGAGATAAGCAACATATTATTTCTCCAGGGAGCAAGTGGGAGAACCAGGATGCAACAGCTGTTTTCAGTCACACTATTTCTGCCTTGGACTGCTCCCACTACATACGCTGCCGTAGTACGGCTTGAAAGGAATAGCTTATATTTATAAATACAGAGAGATAAATAGATATGTCTGTGCGCGTGTGTGCATCTGGTTGTAATGCAGAAGTAAGGAGAAAATATCCTTCCCACACACACTAATGCAAAAGTAAAGAGAAAATACCCTTCCTACATACATTTATTTTAAAGTGTGTGCGCTAGCATATTTTTATTTTAGAAAACTGGTTACTTCATCATTGGATTGTGTCCTTACTGCACTTAGCAGTTTGGGAAAAAAAAAAAAAAAGTATGCATTCAAATGTAATTCACAGGACAAACAAGTATTTATTTGAATTTTTAAACAGCCTGGGCATTTCTCTTCTCCATTTCCTACTATAATATACAGCATGTTAAATGGAAAAATGTGTTACGAATGCAAATCCTCCATAAGTGAAAGTGCATGGAAAGAGAATTAAGGTATTGAGCAAAGTCTAAAATAATTTTTTCTACCAGCACAAATGAAAAGCAATGCTGCCATAAAGCAAACATACCTGCAAACCCAGATTTAGGTAATAAGTCAAATCCTCTGACCTGTATATTTTTGTAAATTGATCTAGAATTAACCCAGTGAACATTCAAAGACAGTGCTTGAAACAATAATTTTTTTGTAACTGGAGCTTTTAGAAACATTTGCTACAATATTCTGATGCGTACCTAAAAGACTGATACATTTAATAGCATTCAGTCATCATATAATTACACGCACTGTATACAGCAACCATTTAACGATGTAGCTAAGCCAATTTAGGACAATATGCTCATCCTCTAAGCTATTACAGCTTAGAATGACATTCTTATCCACTTTAAAGTTCAACTTACCATTAATTGTTTAACACTAATAGAGTTCTGAATAAATAAAGTCAACAAATTAGAATGCTATAGTTAATTGTAATTAATGTTGCTGTGTGTAAAATCCTACTTTCATAAAGAGTAAGATGGCAAAGAAGACAGCTTTGCATTTTGCTAATGCAGTTTGAATTCTTCTACTGCAAAACAACTACTTACCATTACCATCTTCACCCAAATAAAAAATGGTCAGATAAAAATTAAGTATTAACAAAGAACCTACTTTTCACTCAAAAAATACTCTTGCTGTCATTATTTTCATAGCAAGGGCATCTGCATTGTAAGCCATTCCACACACGTATGTATAGACACATAGGCAAGTATCTACATAGTAAAGGCAACACAGCTTCTTAAGAAACCCGATTTATACATTTTCTGACTGCAATTTACTGTCTCCTTTTCCCAAGTCTGTGTTCTAATTCTTTCTCTCCAGTTTCTATATTCAACCCAAATCTGGGAGGGAAAAACAAAACAAAACATTCCACAACAAAACAAAATCAAAGCCAAATAATACAAAGGATTTTCATCTTTATCTATCTGCCTGTATCTCTTGGTTATATAATCACAGCTGTAATCTCCAGTAAATGCAGATGCAATCAGACGGCACAATAATGCTGGGGAAGATCTCTCAAAGCTGGGACGTGTTGTAGAATCTAAACTGACTGCTAAAGCTTCAAAAAGTTCCCATCAAATGACCAGATGGGGATGCAATCCTTCAAATCTTCTACAACAGTAAGTGTGGTGAGACCATGAAACGTTAGCTTCTCGATCATCTGTCTCGTAAATACAGGGAAGGAAATCCGAAAGAGAAACTTTTTCTCATCTGTTTCTCCAAAATTACGCATATGAGACTGTACCCAAACACAGCCTCTTTGGTCAAATAACAAGTACTTGTTTGTTCTCTGTTTTGCAAATCAATTTTATATTTACCTGGCTACAATTAAACGGTGAAGTCTCCTTGTCTATGGTTAGAGCATACGCATTTGTCTTCCTGAAGACAATGCAATCGTCTGCTGACATTTGCAGGTCAAGAAACACTTTGTGAGGTTTTTAGAACAAATTTACTCCATACAACGTGAAAACTATGGTCGAGATGTATGATACTACCTGATTTTCAAAGTTGTAACTTAACAGACTTCAAGTGGAACTGTGTCTCCCAAGTTATACCAGGAGATTATCTCATCCATGGAATTAAATGGCAGAAGTTTGGAGAAGAGTCCTGAGCATGCAAGAACATGCAACCTAGAATAGAATGGCGAGTGCTACCTTTATCTGCTCCATTTCTCCTGTGCTACTGGAGAGCTGAAGAGAATGAAGTGTGACCATTAAAGAGAGAAATAAAATGTTAACGTACATAATGAAGTGACTTGAAAACACCAAGGCACTTATACTGTATGAATTCAAGTCGTATAAACAAAGATATCCTCCAAATACTGGTGAACTCGATGGATAGTCAGAAGCAGCACATCCCAAATGGAGGGTTATTAATGCTTCTCCACAAAGTACAGGCTATAAAAGAAGACGCTTTCACATAGTACTCGCAATTCCTAGACATCAAAGGGATGCAAGTTGCCAAGAACTGGTCCAGATGCAGCCTTACTTCTTTTTAACCAACAGACTGGTTAAAAGTGTAATACACTCGTAACACTCTGGGGGGGAGGTGGGGGTGTGTGTGAAGTAAGAGTAATGACTTTAAAGAAAACAATAAAGTAACTACAAGAAGGGAGTAGACCCAGCCGCTACGGTTCATACACAAAGAACAGGGTAGTCCGATCTTGTAGTGGTTTACTTAATACTGGATTTAATCTATTTTCCTTCTGTGAGGCAGAGCTATTTTCCATATATTTAGATGTAACACCAGGTGTTTGAACACCACTTGCTAAGCATTCTGAAGACTCTACATTAGGCTGCTCATTTCTATTCAGCAGGGCAGGAATCAAAGCTGACTTAAAAATCCAATATAGCTATCATAGTTTTTTTTTTCCCCTTTTTTTTAATGTATTATGAAATAGTCTCTTTGAGAATATATTTTCTGTGAACTGTGAAAGAATGAAAGAAATCCGTCGTACTTGCAGTCTGAATCACACACAGAATCCATATTTCTTGCAACTTTTTGTTTCTGAACTTCATCACCTTTAACCAAGGTGACAAAAAACCCACCTGTTATGACCAAGCGCCTCTGAAATTACATGCTCGTTATGCACACTTTATATGATACTTGCAAGTGGCCAGGATAAAGAAATGCCTCATTTTCTTCAGATCTATCAAAAGAATTGGCTGCAGGTGAGATTAGATTTTTAAGTCCATTCATGGTATTTGCTACACTTACCCCATTCTTTGTGAGAGAGAAGTCGTGGCTAACAGGAAGCCTGCATTTTCAGTTGAGTACAACTATCTGGGCTTCAATATTTCACTGCTAAGAATATCAGATAAACAAAAAGCCCATTCCCACAGAACATGGCAATGAGAATAATGGGATAAACCTTGCTTCCCTGTTCCACACAGCCTGGAAAAGCCCAGAATTCAAAGTGCCAGCAGACTGAGATCAAGAATGAAAGTTCATAAACTGTCCTGGAAAGACCTGCGATAAAACACTTTGGCTTAAAAAGTTCATTTACAATACTTTATACATCTAATTAGGAGATGCACAGGCATATCCACACAAACGCAACCATCCCATGTACTTTTTCCGCACTGGCTGCTGTCATAGACAAGGTATTCACACCCAGACAGATAGATACGTCTGAAGCAGAAAGGCCATCAGTTGTCTCACATTCTGTCAGCTTGTCACAGATTACAAAGTGAAAAATCTGTTCTTAGGTATTAGGCATCCACTCTTTAATTCCTCATACCGGGTACCACACCAAGAAAACAATGATGGACCACACTACTGCATCGGGGAGTGAGAGGAGATGATAACAAATCTAAGAATCAGGGCAATTCATTCGCTTAGTCCTTCCCACCAGAGCCCCATTCGAGGGCTAGACCCCCCGCTGCAGCACTGCCGCCATTTCTCTTATGACAGGCATGGATTATAAAGGCAACAGGTCCCAAAATACAGTTAGTCTCGCTGTCAGACAGCACGGACCCAGGCAGTTCTGCCAGCACCCGCAGCTGGCTCATGCGGCGCCAGCAAAAGGTAAGTATTAGACGATGACACCCTGTTATGCAATTGGTTTTGAGGTCATTCGCAAGCAGAACTCAACAGACAAGACAACACAGAGAAGGAAGATCTTGGAGATTAGGACCATAAGCAATTCAGAGCCATCAGGACCGCTAACTCTGCCCTCTAACCTGCATTCCTGCCATTCCGCATGGCGGCTAGAATCAAACGTACCTGGGTCTGCTGTGGATTTGTACCTGGAGTGCAGCAGCTGAACAATGTACAAATCTCCTTCTTAACATCTTACCTCAGAAAGCTCCACAAGCACCACACTCAACATATTAACCACACAAGAGCTATTCCTTCTCAAACGAGGTGCTAGATAACTTCATTACGTTTTCCCCACAACACAATCAAGGATTTAACAGTCATTGCGCACAAATAATCGCTACGCTGAAGATGTATGAGAAATCTGTTAGGATAGGTTTTGCCCCAAAAATGCATATTGTGAAAGTGTAACAGAGAAGCAAATTAAAAAGACAAATGTTTTAGAAAATGAGAAAATAAGTTAATAAACTTTTAGGAGTATTTTTTTTTAAATTCTCTGACATACTAAATTTATTTAAGGCTTGCAGACTGCATATATTTATTTGCCTACTTTTGTTGTAGCAGTTAAATGCAACTTTATGTGGTACACACAGATTATTTTTTCCCTGCAGCAGTTCTAACCTGCTTTATTTTTAATTTTAAAAAGTAATATTAAAACAATATTATGCATGTGTAGTACAATCAAGTACTATATTGTACTTTCTACTATACTATGTTTTGGTCTTAAATTTTGAAATAATACATAACCCCTGTCTCCAATACACTGAATGGAAAAGAAGTTTTTTCAGATCAATCATTAGGAGCCTTTTAGTATCTGATGAGGATTTAGTATTTTTAAAAATGTCAGTATCTGTATTCCTTTCCAATTTTCACATACAGACCAAAACCGGGAAACAATATTTTGGTATGAAAAAGCTAAGCAGACAGGATAGGAATTATTTAATTCAATAATAATTATATAGTAAAATACCTCCTCATCAAGAATTTGTTTCAGACTTTCTCTTCCATCTTCATGGAACCAGTAATCAGAAATTTAACTTTCCAGACTTACTTTTGTGAAGGAAATCATACGTATATGTGCATATGCTTCCAAAAGTTGAACAAATTGATCTCAACACAGGAACAAAACAGCCTGTACGGTATTGTGCTTTCTCCAAAATAGATTCTGAGCAGCAAGGATTTTGTGAGATTGTCTGCCAAGTCTTAACGTGAACTGTACTTTTGTAGTATTATCCTCACTTTAAACTACTGATTCACAGGAAAAGGCAGTTTCATCATTTTTCTTTCAATAGTCAAAGATTTGAGACTATTTTTTTAAACTTTTGTTCCGTGTTTACTTTCAGAGAAATAATCACAGTTTTCTAATGTTTCATAGATGAATGTTTTGTAGCTACCATAACTAGGCTGTAATAGATACCAGTATGCCATACCCCCAAAAAATTACTTTGTAGAAAGCTAACGGAAATTCGCTTACCACAGAAATATCACTGGCTTATGACAAACAGATGAATGATTCACAAATGCAAATGAGGAAAAAAATAGTCTACAAAAAGAAAACACATTTGATTTCAGCCACAATTTTGAAACGTGTTTACAAGATGTTCTAAGACTAGACACATTCCTTCCAATGCCCCTGTAAAAGTCCTCTACCTGGGTAACGCAAAGAGCCGTAATCCACTCGCACAAATCAACAAAACTACCACTGCAAACTAAAAAAAACCCCTACAAACTCACAAAATCAATTTGTGGTCTAAAATTTAGATTATCTTGTATCACCCAGTAACTGATTTGGTCATCTACGGTAAAGACATCTAGCGGAAAGCATTTACTAGTTGCACAGTGACAGACGCACTCTGCACCACGCCACAGGGCTGCCCGGGACGGCTACAACCGGCGAGTCAAACAGCAGAGCGGCACTCCACGCAGTCCCGCTTTAACTGGCAGGCTCAACAATGCTGTTGCACCTAAAAACCCTGAAAACCAAACTGGGCTTTGGCATCACACATCAAGCTAAGCACATCAATTCTCTTCTTCCAAAGCCTAATAGGCTAGGTCCGTTCTTCCGACAAATCCACTGGAATAGCTGTGATGATCACGGCTCTGTCATCAGGGGTCAGAAAGTCTGCCTAACAAAACCTGAAAAAATTATTGCAAAGTTGGACAGTTTTTTAAAACTAACCATTCAGCAGCCATTTGCTATCTGACCTTCACTTGAATCTTCTTCATTATCATGTTGCAAAAATCTATTACATTACAGACTGAAGCTATTAGTCATTAGAAAGCCACTACCATGTTCCCCAAACTGGGGAACCATCATTACCATTAATTTCAAAGGATACCATTAAAAGAGACAATATTCAATATTTTACTCGCTAATTCCACTGTAATTTATATTATAAAAGCATGCAGGAAGGTTATGCCAGCCTGGATAAGCGGTCATTTTTTCTGAACCATTTCATTTTCCAGGGAAAGCCTCTCTAGTATTTAGGGCATCTGGGGATACCTCAGTGGAATTCTGAGTTCAAGGAGCCGTTCTGTAGTACTGATACAGAGGTAGCTACAGAGGGCACCTATTTCCACATTTAAAAAGATCAGTACTCAGGCAATACGGGGAAACAAGGAGAGAGGCAGGGCATTCCCTCACAAAGCTATTATAGCTTGCATCTTTCATCTTACTCTATTTCATGTGTGTTCCAGGGACTACCATGAAGATTTTGCTCCTATTATCCTCTCCTCACAGTATTTCTGTATCATCTGAAGCATGATCTGCTTTTCTGTGCCTTTATTTCTCTCATGTTAGGTTCATTTACCAAATAAGTACACTCATCTGCTTTATATCATATTTGATGCAGCCTCATTTGCTATTTGGGTGCTATTCTTAGGATACGTGATGCCAAATGGATTTCCTGGAATGTAAAAATACTTATTAGTGCAAAATTTCAACTATGGAGTTAGAAGGTTGCTACAGCACTTGCAGAACAGCTCAGCGAAACAGCTACCTTATTCATGATCTTAGCCTCTTTCCATACATTAAGGGCTTCCTTAGACAGGAAGCCTTAAAAGGGAAAAACAGTTTAAGAAAAACAACACAATATCCCCACCTTGTAATGACAAGGAATTCTGTATCCAAGTCACAAAATCTTACACATGGACGCATGCACAGATACATATATACATACCTGTTTAATTTCAATCAGCACTAACTGCTATAATCCATTTTTATCATTCTCAAACTCCCCAAGTTTTCAGCTGTCCTAACTCAAAATTCCAGTTCAGTAACTTGAAGAATACATAACATTTTTAAGAAACATACTTGGGAAAAAGCTGCAGGGTTTCTGGTAGACAGCTGTTTAGATCCACCTCCTCCTATTATAAAGTGCTAGTCCAGTCCATTGCAGCAGGCATCTCTCCCAGCTGTGTTTTCTGCAAAGTCGTCTAATCTGTCCCCGAACTGCAAGACAGCATCAATGGTAATGCTATCATCCTAGATGGATGTTTGCCTAGTCTGTACTGTAATATCACTAATGGTGAGGATTTGACAGCCTCTGCAGATACACTCTTCCCATGCTTTACTATTGTTATCATTTGAAAGGGGATTTGGGGGTTTGGTTTTGTTTGTTTTGTCCAGTTTCTAACCTCAGCCTCTCTTGATGAAAAAAAGATTCAAGCTTTAAGGAAGTCCTACGTGACAGCTGGGTTGTGCAAAGGGTACAGGAAGTGAAGCACTGTGGCAACTGTGGAAAAGAACAAATAATCTTTCTGGGCTGGAATTCCTGCCAACAGGTGGGAAAACAGAGAGATGATAAGGTCTGAGGAGAGGTCCTGTGGACCTCAAAACTAAGACGAAGAGAACTCAGAAGTTCTTGAAGTGGTAGCTAGGAATTGGCAAGTCAGGCTGAGGTCTTTTGTGGCTACGTTTTATAACTAGGTATAATGTCATTGCCATTATAAGTCATGGCACTCAAAAGAGCAGAGAACCGTGTCCTGGCAGTGAGCTTTAACACTAACACACACGCACAACGCCAGGGGGGATGTATATGTGGAAAGTCTATTGAGTGGTGAGAGAAGCTACTCTGCTAATAAAACTGGGCAAATTCATCTCGTGAAGTCTTCAATAACTCAGATATATCTAACAGACTTAGAGACACCTATAAATAAACCGCTGAAGAAAAGCAGGTAGCTCCAAGGTATAACTTACTCAGTTTTCCCATTGAGACACTGTATTCCACTGTAAGACACTATATTCCATTATCCACAGGGATAACAGATTAAGTCATATAAAAAGACTGAAACAGTCCTTGCCAGGTGTGTCCCAGGAGTAAGAGGAGCTCAGCTCTTGTATTCCAGAATTTCAGCTTTTAATCCACACAGATCTTCAAAGACAGCAAGGAAGCGAGGAAACAAGACAACAGCAGGATTTTAGCGCTGCCACCCAGTTTTCATTTGGGGGAAGCATAGGTGTTTCTGCACTTTGCGACATGGTCATGGTCAGCAGTGAGGTCCCTCTGCCCTGCTCACCAAAGGATTTCAGTCTTAGAGAAGTTTAAAGAGAAGGGCTAACCTGGGCACTCGTTACTCTACTGAACCTGAGCCTTGGTAATTGAAAGAATAATGTGCTGAAAGCAATCAGCAAACAGGCCACCTAGCTACCATATATTTGAAATACAATATAGCCATTTTAGTGATTTCAAAAGACTCTTGCCCACGTTCAGACTAATCACAAAGGGAGAAGATAGTCTCTGTAATAAAGCTGTTTATCTGAAATTGAAAATTGGATTAATTTTCCTTTCTCGCCTACACCACTGGAATCTCATCCAACTTCTACCATCTTCCAAAACACTTCCTAATTGAAACGTCTGCACTGAAAAAAAAAAATTCATGACAGCAAAAGTTGCACAATTAGCAAACCTAAAGACATGCATCTTTCCACAAAGCTGATAAATTTCAGACAGTAAAACCAGTTCCCAAATGAATCTACTATGGCAGGTCTGGAAGGAAAGTGCAGCACCTAAGCTGAGTCACTGAACTGAGAATTCTGTCTACTGTTCAGAGGCAACGGATCCAGACCACCATTTGCGGGACTGCCACAGTCCTTTTTCTAAGCAGAAGATAAACCTGGTTTTCAGTGCGTTAGCTTACCCTGTACCACTGCTTCCTTACTAAAGGAGGGATTGTTTTCTATAATACAAAACGCTATTACAGACTTACTCTGTGAGCAAACTGATATGTTGAATAACTGCTAAGTAGGGAAGATGAATAATAGCTCTATGGACTTCCAAAGTAATCAAAGTGGAAATAAACATTCATTTATAACACTCGGCATTTAGCTATAATCTATTGGTAATAGACACAAATACGATTTCATATACAACAGGAGAAACTGGAACCAAGTATTCATACAACTTCTGGAAATAAGATGATTAGTCAACATTAAACCGTACCTGTAAAACCTTCCCCTTCAATGTCATGGCTGAGGGGAGCAGGGTAGGGAAGGGGGAGGAAGGAAGGTGGAAGGGAGAAGTACCACCACCATCCAACTAAAGAGCTTCCTTTTAGGATCATGGCATAAATGTGATAAATTCACCACTCAACCACCTGACACAGGAAGCAATATTTTAAAATACACAGCGATATCCACACCGTGACTTCTGACATGGACAGACCTGTTCATAATAAATCTGGGGAATTATACTCCAAAATATTCATGAACTGACCGAACCAAGTCAAATAACCCTTCGTCATGGAGCTTATGTCTTGGAGCTTAAAATACAGGTGTGCCAGAGTTAAGTTTTGAGCAGATAAGTGAACGGAGAAGGAAGACGGCAAGAAAGATTTAAATCCACACTTTTGCTAGCTAACCACCTGGACCCAGGGACAGCACACCGGCCACAGTCCTTCCAGCCTGCTAATATTCCTTTTGGCAAACAAGGTAAGGCACAGAGTACCACAGAGCTGCTCTTAAACTACCAGGAGAGTCCCTGGTTTTACTTCTGTTTGCAGTACCTGAACGGAGAGCAATCTTAAACCAAACACTGAGTATTTTTTCTTTAACCTCGGCAATTTTTTGGGGTGTGGTACCAGGCCCCATCTTTTTTTCCTTTTCTTTAAGCTTAGAAACAAAGAAAGCTAGCCTCCCTACCCAGATAAAAAAGTAGCATGTATAAGTAAGGTTTGATCCAAAGTCACTACAATCATTGTGGGGTATCCACTAACTTTAGCTGCCACAAATTCAAGCTGTTGCTGCTTATACAGAAAATAAAACTTGCTAGCTATAAATGATAGGTTCTGCTGTGCCAATATTATGGCCTACCAAGTACTAAGCAGCATTTCATTAGCAAAATTAAAGTGACATCTAGCCATCTTTTAAGTGTCCTTCTTTCAAACGCATCAATTAAACTCTACTGCAAGTGGACGGCAGTGGGAAAACCGGGTTCTAGCAGAGCTTGCCTTCAGCAGGTGATCCTTTCTCACACACAGCCACCTCAACAGCAGCAGGACAAAAATGACTATTCACGGGATCAGGCCCTAATATCCAAACGCAGCCAGCTCAGGCTTAACTATCATTATCTCTCAGTACTGTTATGTTGCAAATTTAAAGATGATCCTACTCTACAATTCATAGGGACAAATTAGTTGTTTTCATTGCAACTGCTTAAAGATTTTTGGAATACCCACCAGGTTCCAGCCTTACTAGGACTAACCCAGTCTGACTATACATAGGACTTCTAACGCTTCATTCTAGGGGCCAGGAAATTTTCAGTAATCAGAGACTCTTTGGTATCCAGGGCTAGATGGAAAACCTTTAGCAAACGGAGGCAGTACAAAGCAGCAATCAGAGCAGCTTTTCAAAAGATCTAAACCCCACACCTCATACTGCTTCTTTTCCATAAGTGCAAGGGAATGAAATCGTATTGTGGCTCTCACCTTTGCATGGCATCACCAGGGAAGAAGTGAATGGCCATCTACACCAGGGAAGAAGGGAATGGCCATCTACATTGGGAGTATCAACAGAATCTGAATTTTGACTTTCCTGATGAAGACTGCAGAGGCAAACAGAATGACACAGCTCTCCCTAACCCAGCACTATTGTGCAAAGGGGAAAGGCCGTCAAGAAGCTGGCCTTAAACTAACTGGGGTACAGCTATAAATCTTATAAATTCCAGATCTACAGAACCGACAACGTATAAACTCCGATACTTGCAGTCAATAAGGGTTATGGGCAAAGAGTGACAGGCATTGAAGAAATGCATAAGCTGCTCCGTAAAAGAGCAATCTATTAAGGGCTTATATTTTGGACAGTTTGAGAAACACAGAGGGAAGTGATTACTGCTCCTTTAAAGGAACAATGCAGGAAAAAGAGAGGCAATTTTAGCCTGGAGGTAGCTGATACAGAATGCCAGCTGAACTAGAAGAACCCATGGAGACCCCTGGGATTGCTGGAGAGATGGAAGAAGAGTTTCAGTTAGGTAATTAGAGCTTCAATAGAAGAATAAATACTCCACAGGCAATCCACAGGTTCTTCTCACCTCTCGCCACTACTTCTCTCCAGCAGTGACAGCTGCTTGTGAAAGCGAAGGGAAAGGTCTCTCTCATTCAACTCATTAGTTAGTAATCCTCACTGGTAATACAGCAAGGAGCACAATACCAGGAGGAGCTGCCAGCCCTTCCCTCCACTACTCCAAGGCAGAACGCAGGGCTTGAGGTCTCGCAGGCGCTCATCCTAGTAACAGCGAGGCAGTGGTGGAGCCAAAGGACACAACTATGCTTTTAAAAGAGAAAAGACACACTTCAGGGCAGGTGAGGCAATATTCAGGTCACTTCTTTTCTGCGTTATTCTCCTGCTCCCCGCCTCTTTGTGCCCAGAGGGAAAGAAACTGCTGTTTGTAGCCAGGCTCCTGAAGCCCGAGGAAGCACCTTGCTAGGGAATGATCCTGAAGGAGCAGGAGGAAGAAAGCAAAGACAGCGATCCACTGAGCATTCACTATTTCAGCTTTTTGCTGTTACAGTAAGATCAATTACCAATGGAGGGCATGTTGGTTATCAATGTCAAGATCTGAAAGACACTACTTCTCTCCTTTGCCCTGCAACGATGAAACAATCAAAGTACCATGAAGATATTGCCACCTTCCAGAGGGCATATTTTAGAAGGACTGCTGAAATAATTGTGACCTTGATTTCCTGGAAAAAATGCTGCAGCAAGTTCTGCTGCGCAGCGAGCCACTTAGGCATTGGTCCTGATGACTGACATGATTTCCTGAAAAGATATGTCCTGTGCAGCTCCACTCTCATGTCATCTCTCAACTTCAAGTAGGTTCCACAGAAGAAAGAAGGTGACAGTGTTCTGGATTTCAATCAGCATCCCGTAGCAGGTAGGAAAGCCAAAAGACAGCCACACAGCTTATTCTTTAGTCCACAGTCGGGGCCATTGGTGTCAGCTAAGATTTGCACTGGAATACCATGTACTTCAATATTGGTTAATAAAGCTGTGACCTCCAAATTTAGCACTGCACTGAGTGCCCTTCTCCCAGACTGCTCTGTGCCCACAACAAGCAGTTGGAGAGAAAGGGAAAAGGAGACGACTTCGGTTAGTCTCTATGCAGGGGGACAACTAAAGCCAGCTCACTTCTCAGCCAAAAAAAGGTTTAGTTCCTTTTGTGACCAAGGTTGTATCCAAATCTTTGTTACCATACCTTGCTTTTCAGATTATTATTAATCTACTTGACAGTCTACTTCTCATAAATCTTTCCTGAAAAGACTTAACCACCAAATATATGCATTTATTTCGGGTTCCTTAACTGAAATACCCAGATGCAGGTTTTTTCCTCAAGGATTTTCTGCAGCTACAGATGCAGGATGAAATCTGAAGGGACATTAAAAAAATTATCTTAAAGTGAGTAAAACTAATAGGAAGTTTTGATCATCTCATAGGCACCCACTCATCTCTAAACAGTCAACTTTCTTTAAAATCTGTTTTCTATTCCTTCACTTCCAATAGGGGTCTGCACATTCACAGTTCCCTCAGCAGCGCTTGCCAGTGTTCTTCAGCTGATATTTAGGCCACACGTTCCCAAACCAGAAGGAACTGAGCGAAGCCATTCACCACAGAAATTTTCTATACCTTCATTGCTAGCAGACCTTCATGTGTCACATGAGCATTTACATAAACTCAATCATGGTTTAGGTAACTGTACACACGTAATACAAACAAATATCAAACTCGGACAAATCAAACCCTTACAAGATGATTAAGATTAGAGATCCACTTTCAAGGTACTGTTGTGTTTACTTACAGCTATAGTTACAAGTATAAACTTTCAACTCATGCAGATACTCTCCTATAAACTAAGATTTGTCTAAAACTTCCCCATGATTGGAAGGAGTCAGTCAAAACAATTATTTCTCTGCAGATTGATTAATAATCCTTTTGACTTCAGTGCCCAGTCAGCTATGTTGGAGTGGAAAACTATTTTCCAATCCTTTTATGGGCTTGTGTTTTCTATGGATGTTTGCATTTGTATGTTCTCCTGCAAAACTAGTATACCAGTCATAGCTCACTCTCTCAAAACCCACAGAAAACGATAGAAATATTTTCTGCGTCAAAACCATGTAGAGAAAATTTAGAAGCAATGCCTGGACAAGAAAACATGCCGTAAGAGAATGTTCTATGTTCCAGGCCATACTCTGCCAACTCCTGACAGACCATGGCTTTCTGAATGTCCCTAGGCACAAACCCAAAACCAAATGCACCAAGGACCTGCCCACACGCACATTCCAACCTGCAATCTATGTAAATATGAACTAAGATGAAGAGTTATTTTCTTTAAATGCCTAACTATTCAGTAATGGTGAAAGTAGGTATCTACACAGTGACAGCAGAACGAGGCAAACAGTGTGCACTGATAGGCATTTTTAATGAAATTTGATTTTTTTTTTTTTTATATTAAGTGTATTAAGCTGCATATCACTTGGTTGAATTTGCTTCAAATACTCATTTAATGTTGCAAGTATGAAGCAGGTAACATTCCTCCCTAGAGAATGTACTTTTATATACTGTGATGCATCTAATATGTACCTTTGCTACTTTATTTCAATTCGTGTAAAGCCAATACCTCATTTTTTCCCCAGAATCCAATTCAAACACAGTACTTCCTATAACACTGGCAAGCTGTCTAGCAATTAAAGTGAACTTCATTTTCAAGATCAAATATCTTGTCTCTAGTGTCACGATTACATTTCTACATCAAGTATCCTGCATTTCTAAATCCTCAACTATTTTGGGGGGTTTGTAAAAGGTGCTTGCCATTATTTTAGTATGCAGTACTATGTTGGAGCACACGATTATGATAACTTATTTCACTGGAGAAAGCTGCGTTTTAAAGAGAAAGTAGAAAAGTCACTAGGCAATCTATACTTGCAAAAAGCTTTGGAAAACACTGTTGTTTACATTTAATAGCACTGTCTATATTTTACTGGTTTTACATGTGTTCACGTGTAAGCCCAACACTACTACGTCCCAGTAGCTTCAGAACAGAGTTGGTATAGGTTCCACTTACATACATTCATCCACACCCCTTTAAAATTACATTTTCTACAATATAGTTTACATGGAGCACTGTACAGCGCCATTCAAAAACACATCAGAACCAACACTCCCAACCTCTTCTGTTTAGGAAAAGCAGCTTTCCTAAACATTCTGATTTTTCTCCCCTAAAAAAAATAATTCATGTTTGAGAGTTCAGGGAACACACATAGAACTTCCCAGGAGGCATCTAGATTCTCACACAGCTGCCACAGAAGTGCACACACGGAGACAGGCTCCGTTTGCTCTGGTACATACTCGCACTGATGTAAAAAGATGACTCGAAATATTAAGGTGCTACGCTAAAATTTGGCAGACCTGGACTCATACCCACACTCAGAGCTTCTCCGGGGTCTCTCAGACTGCGGCTCAAGTGATTTAGACTAGCTGCTAGCACCGTGCTCACAAAAGCCTGACACGAACACGGATAAGCAAGAGAAGACAGTTGTATTCCCATCACTTACACGGCTTCCCCCAAACAGCACCCGAGCATAACGCCACACGCTGTTCCTGCTTCCCATGCCTCCTCTGCACGCGCCACCAGGGCACCAGTACAGCACTGGGCTCCACGCGCTGCCTCGCCGCCGGCGTCACGCGGTGCCTTCCACAAGGACCTTACACAGATGTTACTTCCATACTCTTTAAGTGTTTCACCGATATGTTCATTAACGACTCCGATAGGCTCACGTACCCCTCTGAGTGATCCCTGCTGCTTTCCTTGCCTGTGTGGGCTGGAAAACAACAGACAAATCTGGAGAACTGAGATCAGCCGAAAGCTTTAAATGCTCCTACTAAAGACACAAAGGCAGCTACAGTGCGCCCCAAGCCGGCATGAAAATCCTTCAAGAGCAGCGACTCATATAATTTATACAATTTTAACGCACATTTGTAGTCCTGAAGGGTTACAGTTAGTGTTTTTGGCTAAATGCACACATTTATATACCAAAAAAGTTCCTCAAGAACAAAACTAGAATGAAGACTCTATTATCCAAAAAACAAATAGGGTGATACCTCGTTCTTATTTTCCCCATACTACTTGAGTGGCATTACAGTTAAAAAAAAAATAAAAAAAAATAACCAAAAAAGAAAAAGGGACACAAAAAAGATCCCCAAATCCCACAGCCAAACTCCCCATCTCAGGGCAAATTTGCTTTCCATTCATCAGACAATAAAACGTATCATCTACAAAAGCTCTTCCTGAGTTAAAGAAGTGAGACCAGTGAGTAAGATCAGTTGTTTCCTCAACTATTACCCCAGAACGTGTCTGAATAGTGCCACTGGTGTAAGGCAGTGTATGCATCATGCATCCATTCGTGACCTCCTCCGTTAACCATAAGTCTGTAATTCAATGTTGTGCAGCTTGTTGCTAAAAATCTTACAATTACATCCCTAATTGGATGACTACTAGGTTATTAACGTTCAGCAATAAACATGAAAGTAGACAATTTACTACTATTTGGCACTGGATGTCCATCAATTCAACCAAAAAGAATCTATTTAAAAAATAATAAAAAATGAGTAATATCTAAGCTTAGCGTGCTTCCTGCTTATCCGAAAAAGAGTATCTGATAATACTCAGTTAGTCAGCAAGGTGGATTTAAAGCAATATATCTGAACTTCAACAGCATTATGAGATCCCACTGCAGACCAATAATTGTGAGACAAAATTCAGCTAACAGAGAATGCCCCACAGTGTCTTTTAAATCCGTACGTGGATTAGATGAGACTGTACTGCAGAGAGCATCTCCCGTGCTGCTGGAGCTGCTCAGCTAAGTGACTCCGAGTAAGGATCAGAACAAGGGGCTCCGCTCCTTGAGGCTACACAGATGACCAGGACACACATTTGGGCCGGTCTGTGCTTGGAACAGCCCAACGCAGCCAGAGTCATTGCATAGTCTACCTCCTACATAAACTAAAAGTATACTGTATAGTAGCTGTTTTGTGCAGTAAAGAAGTAGGAAGATGAGTCACTGTCAGTTGGTATGAAGGCTCTGAGATGTGACGCCTCAGGTCAGAAAGCGTGGACCAGTTCTGCATATGTTTAATATCAGAAAAACTACCTTTTCTATCGTAGCACAGGAAGTATTATATAAAACTGTTTTTCCTGATAAAGATCTTGTGACCTTTTACGTGAAGGACAACTAAAAAAGAAAAAAAAAACACAAACAAACTGGAAAAATCCCTGTCATTTCCATTAAATGCTAATCTTCTGGAAAAGGAAGTCAGGACTAAAGCAACTCTTATCAATCAGTTTAGCAGAAATGAATTTAATTTCTATTCTCAGGCTGTATTTCCTGTTATGGATCCGGGGCAGGGGAAGGCAGACTTTTTACACTACCATTTACATAAAAGAATATTATTATTTAAAGGATCAGTCCAGTAATTTCTTGGTCTTATCTTTCACCATGGAGTTCAGTGGTGCTGGTCATACGTGTGCCTTTTGCCAAAAAAATTAAGGATTGGGGGATTAAAATCACAGTAAGCTGCATACAAAAACAAAACAGCTTTTCAAACATCAGTATATTGACTTGAGTGGTCTAACAATGGCTTGAGCTTTGCCTCCATCTAATTTGACCTTCAGTTTAGTTTGACCTCTTAGACAAGAAAGTCTAGACATTGACCTTGATTGAACTGAACAAACATTGTCCCTTTTCTATGTTGTTCTAAATAATTTTAAGCACAAGACCACTAATACAGCTTGTACCATAACTTTAACAGTAATACCGTTCACAAAAAATCTCCTTTGACTGCAGAAACAAAAACGATGGTATTTGACAGGAAAATGCCAAAGCCATGAGCATAATACATCTCAAGCTGATCTGTAGATATATATTGCTGTCTTCCCCATAAATAAATGTGTTCTTTAAAAAGGCATAGAAATTTAACTATTAGCCAGCCCCCTCAAATCAATGCTCCTACCACTGTTAATCTCTGTGACCTAACAAGAGAAAGTGCCTCCCCTATTTTGTCGTGCAGCCCACTGACTTACAGTACAAAATATTAAAAATAAAGTTTAATTTATTTAGAGGAAAATAGCACTAGTGATGCTCATGTGTTAATTTTCCCCAAGCTACATAAACAGTTGAAATCTAATGACACAGAAATGTGATTATTTTATTTTCATTATCCATATGAAAAATAAGCACGTAGAGAATTAAAAGATTATTGTTTGCATATAAGCACTATCTTAGTAGGAAATGTTTAAAAATAAGCAGAATAAAAATGCAAACAGATTATCTGGATCAAAACTTTTTTTTTTTTAATATGCTGAATATTTGTTAATAATTGGGGAAAAAAAATACTTCTGTGAGTTCTTAGACTTCGCCATGACACTAAGAAACCACAGCTAAAAAAGTTTTCCTCTCAAAATGAATTAAAGCTCAGACCTCACAGCTGGCTTCCTGAATACCACACAATCTATAGCAGTGGAATATATGAGGAGTTTTTATTTATTACTCAGCGACTGGAAACCTCAGCATACGGGCCAAGCTAAATTAATCGTCAGCCTGGTTACTGATTTGCCAATGCATGGGAAAACAATGCCCAAATACATTGTTTGTATATATTTTAAACTCTCACAATGCAAGAAATGCCACCTATCTTTACCCTGTCAGCCCCTTGTAAAAATCCACTTTACCTAGTACTTGCATACACCCCTTAGAAAATTACCTATCATCATTCCATACGGTGGGGATTCACCAGTTTCTCAAGTCAGTATAATTTGAATGATAATACAAACGTCTTGAAGACAGAACCACCTCTCTCTCAATTCTTCTGAAGTTTGAAGAAAAACTTTTGAGACTGTACAACCAAGGTTATCTACTAAACTTGCATAAAGTAACCATATTAACAGGTGATATTACTTTTTCATTAACCGTGCACTTCACAAAGACTACGTTTTTAAATACACCAGATTTTAAACAGCACTCCTTGAAGTGCTTTATGAGGATGTTAGATAACTATACAAGCTTATTGACAGCTTACATCCCATATCGTTTCAGTCAAGCTTTATTTTCTTAAATTGCTACAATACTACTACTTCTGGACTTTACTTCTCCAGGATGCATGCATTTTGAATTCCTTTGATCTTATACAATCTGTTAACTATACAACTAAATACTATAAACAAAGTCTCCTTTAATTCTGTGTTCCTGTATTTCAATTCTGCTACAATACCTGTTTTCTCCACGTAATACAAGGTTTGGTAAATTTTAAACAAGTACAAGCCAAACATTACACATATAAACATATAGGTATTTACGTACACACACACAGACAATACTTGCCATTACACTTTGAGCCTTTTAAAAGGACAGAACACTTAAGCATGGAAATAAAATTTAAAAAAAAAAAAAAAGGATAAAAAGCACATATTAAGACTTCAGTAGTATGAAATCATCTGAAATTGCTACAGATAAATGTTTACACTAGCATTCACAAGCATCCTAATGAGAAGTGTTGAAAAAAGACTCTGGTTCAGAGATGAAGAGTCAAGAGCTCCATTCGCATACATTAAGCCTTATTTAAATTTCAGTTTGGGTGCATGCAAGAAACAAAACAGTATCTTGTCAAACTGCCACTCCGCGGAAGGGCTAAGAAGGGCTTGGGCTGGTGCTAGCCCAGGTGGGTACATGCCTCGGCAAGGCGTGCAGTACACGCCAGCAATCTCTTCCTCCACAGCTATGAATTTATTATTGAGTGCAATTTCGAAGCAGCTCAATCGCAGGGCTATACGTGAAGCACCAAACCGCTTCTACGTTTATTATCTTTGCAGACAACATCATATTATTGTCCCTTACTGCTTCCTGCAAACCTGCAGCAATGATGCAAAGCAGCAGGGTTTTTTTTTTTTTTTATTTAATTCCCTTTCGGAATACAAATGCCTGCCTTCTCTTCTATCTGCCGGCTCCTACCCGAGACGCACTGTGGACAATAGTTTCTGAATCAGCGATACCGTTCCACACTGTTGGCAAAAACTGAAGACAAAAATATAATTTGTACTTCAATCCCAGAAGGAAGGGGGGAAAAGGGGGGGGGAAAAAAAAAAAAAAGAAAATGAGGCAGCTTAAAGAACAAAGGCAACACTAAAACACCGTGAAAACAGAAGAAATACCAGCGATGAAGGATGAGAATTAATGGGCAGCAAAGCAGCAGCAGCAGCACTTAATGCAGAGGCAGAGAATCCCCTTTCCCTGGAACTCCCGCAACTCGTGACCTCTCCAGCTGCTGAAGGAAGCGGCTGCGGGAACAAACCCCCGGCTGCCGCGTCCCCGACACGCACCGCAAGTTGTCAACTCCCGCCAGGCAGCTGCGGAGCGGGGGCAGCAGGGACGGCAGCGACCGCGAGCGGAGCGGCAGCAGCTCCCGGCGGCGGTGCCCACGGCGGAGCGGAGCGGAGCGGCGCGGTGCGGCGAGCCCGGCGCGTGGAGGCGAGCGAGAACGGAAGAGCATTTACCGGCACCGGCGGCAGCACCGGCGGCAGCAGCAGGTTGAGCAGCCCGAGCGCCTCGCGCCGCCTCCGGGAGGCAACTTAGCACCGGCGCGGATTCCTTCACTGGCGAGGGACACCCCTGCCGCGCCCCGGCCCGGCCCTCCCGGCGGAGCGGAGCGGAGCAGCGGGAGCAGCAGCGGCCGCCGCCTCCCACCGCCCCCGGGGAGCGGCGCGGCNTGCGCGCCGCGCCCGTCCCTCGGCGCAGCAGCCGGGCGGCCCCAGGCGAGCGCTGCCGCAGAGGTGCGGGAGCGGGGCGGGCCCCCCTGGCCGCCGCCGGGAGAGC
Organism: Chionis minor; assembly: GCA_013398295.1. Lineage (NCBI taxonomy): Eukaryota > Metazoa > Chordata > Aves > Charadriiformes > Chionidae > Chionis > Chionis minor. The sequence continues at coordinate 488,298 of VZSF01002843.1, read as the reverse complement.
CGGGATAACGGCGCCGGGGGCACGGGGACGGGCAGGGGAAGGAGGGAGGGCCGCGGCCCCTGCCGGCCCGCTCCCGCCAGAGCCTGGCCCCGGCCGCAACAACGAAATCTCCGCACCGCAAAACAAAACAACCAACCAAAGCACAAAAAAATACCAACTGTTTAAAAAAACAAAAAAGCATCCGTCGTTTTGCCCCAAGTTAGAGATGTTTCAACAAAGTGCTCTGCGCTTCTTCGCAAAGGGACTACTTGAGCTATCCTCTTCCCTTCTCAGTGACCCGGGCGTAGGTGCCCCTCGGCCACCATGTTGTGTCTGGCCATGCTTCCCAACGCCCGGCAGAAAACTTCCCTTTTCTGGAAAGTCTGATTAAACATCGGCCGTTATTCAGCCTTAATTTTTCCCCTCCCCCTTTGCTACACCTCCATGGAAAACAGGAACGGCACCACAAAAAGGAGCACTACGGCAAAGCAGATGAGGAAAGGAGGGAAGGGCAAACTGCGAGGCACCAGCTCATCCCAACGGAGGAAGCTCCGGCCGCGTCCTGGGCAAGGCCGGCAGGAAAGCGCCAACTCGCCCGCACCGGGATGTACAGAAGCGGCGGCAAAAAGGAGCCTCAGGCAGGGGTGGTGCTGCCAAAACACAACCGTCTTCAGGGCTGTATTCCACAGGAGAGCAGATCCGGGCAGAGAAGGGGAGTCGAGCGCACTGGAATACCTGTAGCTGGGAAAAGCGTACTGTAAACGTCTGGTTAGAGAGAAACTACAGCAGAGTTAATTTTCCAACTGCAACTGTAGTTCTGTAACTGTCAACAGAGAGCAGGAGTTTTAAGGGGCAATCCAGAAATCAGCAGGGAAGGATCTCTCAGCTTTTCAAGGTTAATTGAGAGGAGGGGAGAGCTGAGTGTACCAGTAGAGCTCGGTAAATTACATGCAAGGCTGTAGCTTGAGGACTGCATCTATTCACAGGGGTGAAGAAGATCCACGTAGCCACAACTTCTCCCTGGCCTCATCTTTTTCTATGGCATTTCGCAGATTTCAAGATGTGTCCTTGTCTCAAATGCTGTGGTCTAAATTTTAATGTAATATGCATGGTGGTATCTTGATTCTGCAGAGAGACTTTCTGCGCGGAGATAGTCATTTTACTGGAAATAATCTCTCTGCTTGAAAATAAACTAGATTGCAAAAATGAATGTTAGAGATGTATTAAAAAGATTGTTGCAGTTAAGTAATGACTTGTCCCCATCGGGAAGAAAGGCTGAGAATTACACCTGGATGGGAAACAAATCTTGTCAAGTTACATTTTCATGCAACACAAGTTTCAGTGAAGAAGGTAATGGAATGTCTGTAATAGCAGTCCATAAAGCACGTGACTCGATCCTTATGATGATTAAACAGAAATTAGCAAAAAACAACACACATTTATCCCACACAATTTTAAAATACTTCATTCATTGGGAGTATTTCTAGTGGTGACATACAGAATATTACAAAGCTACTTAATATACCAGTGATTGGGGAAAGAATAAACAAACGGCTGATTAAATGCCACGCAGCAAAGATCTGTCGATGGTCAGTTATGATGGATACGGGCTAATGGCATAGACCAATTCAGATGCCTTGGTAAGGCGGCCTCATCTGTTCAACAGAAAGGTTGAAGCCAAGGTCGGGTATCCAGTGAAAAAGAATGTGGGTTACACTTCAGGTGGGGGGATTGTTTTCTGGAAGGCAGTTTACAGCAAACAGCATTAGTCTGTCCCAGTGAATCGGTGAATATATGCTCCCACTCTTAGGGGTTAGTAAAGATGCCAGCTGTGAGCGGATGGATAGCCGAGAGAGCACCGCGGCAAAAATAAACAAAAAACTACATGTCTCGGCATTGTTAGTGTCTTGATTTGAGCGACTAATTTCTTTCCTAATGCTTGGGAAAGCTCTATTTCTGGAAGACTCTCATGTCTGAATTTGTGAAGATATTTCCTTTATGTCCAGCTGTGGCATGTGAGTTTCAAGGTGTCAGTGTTTTAGAGCTGGCCAGGTGCAGGGATGAGGAGGAGCGAGACCTGGGCACTTGCCCCAAGCTGGCCAACAGGATTATTTCATACCATGAACGGCACATTCACTATAAATTAGAAAGTTTGCTGCGAAGTTGGCTCCCCCTTGTTCGCTCTCCCCCTTGATGGCCGCGATCCAGAGGACTCCTTGCCCCGGTGCCAGATTCCGGAGCCCTTCCCTTCCTCCTGAAGCTGCAGCACTTGCAGTGTCTGACATTTGCTGTCCCCTGCTGGGAGTGCCTGGCTTCCAACTGATACAGTTGGCTGAGTATAATCCTTGTATAGTATATATGGGTATTGGGATCGATATGGGTTCTTTTGTGTTAGTACTGTTAATTATCTAGTTCTATCCTATTAAATCTGTTTATCTTTCAACTCCTGGGTTTTCTTGGTTTCTTCCCGATTCCCCTTCCTGGGTGGGGAGGGGTCATCGGGTGAGAGAATAATTGTCTAAGCGACAATAAATTGTTATGGGTTTTCTCAAACCGTGACAGTTAGTAAGACCAAATTGGGAATACTGACTTTATATTCCACACTTAGGATTAATGATAACTGCAAAAAATTAGAATAGCTGAGAGATAATTAATCTATGTTTTAGAAGGATAACCATGTCTTCTCCCTGAAGGGAGAGTCCTAACAGAAGACAGGGAGCCATGTTCTCTCTTCCTCTCGTTCTCTATTTAAATCGACCTTGGATTCTTTTAGATGTGGTGATACAGCTTCGATGGAAGAGGTTTGTTCCCGTCCCTTTAATCTGGTGGTAAGGGTGCTCTCCTGGGAATGGGAGATGTGAGACTGAATATGCATGAGGCTGAGGAGAACAAACCAAATTCCTCATTTCTTGGGTTATAACTCTAGCTACTGGATTAGTAAGTAAATGGTGACCACAGGCTAGTTCTCCTCTAGCACATTTTAAATCCTTTAGCTCTTTTTAGTTCTTTAGAGGAGAGAATCTAAGTGCCTTCTTTCAACAACAAGTTCCAAGCCGTGAATATAAATGTGTTTCTTCAGACTTTAGTAAAGTGCCTTGAGGAATGGGGCTGCAGAGGTACCGCTGCCCTGTTTCCTGCTGGCTGTATTAGTTACTGCTCCACGCCTGAGATGCTTAAAAGGTGATACGCAGCCTAGAACCTGCATGCTTCATTAGCTTCGGTCCCCAATATCTTTGGAGTCTCTCTCAGTATCACCTTGTCACCTACAGAACCTGCTGACATGAGAACATCTTGTCCACTTTCAGAAGGGCCGGGCTTCTCTTTCTCATAGTTCTTTGAAAAATTAACCTTCAGCATGATTTGAAAGGAAAGGAAAAAGGAGACAACAAAGAAGATTTGCAGTTTACTGGAGATAAATGCTGGCTGCTTGTCCTCTTGCCTTTTAAGTATGTGTTTGAATTTTCTAACCTGGAACTGCTGATTTTTCAACGTGTCCCTATATATCATTATTCCTCTATTAGTATGGAGCTGCTCCACCACGCACATTGCTATATCTTGATCAAAACAGGCATAATTAAAGACAGTTCTGGAAGCTGATGCTGTGTAAATGCAGTGTACAATGAAGGTGAAATTTTAATACTGCAGCTAATTAATGACTGGAACATTTTACCTATGGAATGTGAATTCTGTGTTGCTCGGAGTCTTTAAATAGAACCGCGAATCTTTCATCTGAAAGAGATGTTGCATCTCAAATGTAAGTTATGGGACTGATGGAGTGGTTACTTGGGTGAAGTTCAGGTGAAGTTCACTGGCTGGCATTACACAACAGGTCACACCAGGTGATAAGCATACTTTTTTCCAACCCTGTAAGCTATAAATCGTGATATGCAACGATCCACCGTATCAACATAGGACTCGACTCTTTAGAATAAAGACAGAGCTTATCTTACTCAACGACGCCTCTCAAATGCTTTAACACTTTGTAAAGAGGATTATTTTAATTAATTGGTACAATTTCTCACATTTGCTGTATACACTAGAATATCATTAGTTGCACCTGATTTAGATGTCCTATTTTCATTCTTAATCCTATGCCTGCAATTGCATAGTAAGAAATACAACCTCCCAACAGTAGTCTGGATTATAAAAAGTTAGAAAAATAAAAACAATTATGCATGGGAGTATATATTCCAAGGAAGTAAGCACACGGTGGTACAGAAGAAATATCCGAGTACCATGCAGTGAGCTACCAACAGAGGAGGAGCGGCAAGATACAGAGTTTTAACACACTGGAATTACCATCTTCAGTAATTCAGTAAATGTGGTGCATGGTTGACATTAAAACAAGGGAGTTTGTGTCACCTCTTAAGTATTGCCAGAAGCTGTCTGTAATTTGTCAAACAAAAAGAAGAGAAGGGTGTTGAAATCGTACTACTATTTTCAGGTGGTTTCCAGTCCCTTTAGTCTTTTCTTTCCTTTCCTTTCCTTTCCCCCCCCCCCCCCCCTTCTTCTCCAGCCAGCCCATCTACGTTGTAAGAATTATAGCCTGTCTTTGAAATGGCCCAAATGGAAGTACCAAGCAGGTAGAAAGCTACCTGCTATATGCTTGAACGGCTCCAAACAATTCAAAGCCATCAACAAGTTTGCAGCTCTGGGAGAAGAAGAGGAGGAAAAAAAGATGGAAAGTCTTTGTAGGTAATACCTGCTCAATGGAAAGTAAAGAAAACATGCAGACTCCTATCGGCACAGAACGCCGTTGTACAGAAAGGGGGATTTTTTTATTTTTTTTTTTTAAAGAGAAATTGCTGTCTGCAAATGAGTGTATTCGGTATGCACAGTCATCCCTAATGAAACCCGCATCCCCATGCAAAATTCAGGAGAATACCCCCTGTCTGTCCTGCTGCATGTCAGCAGTGTGTTCTACATACGTGAAACTCCAGACTTATGTACCTGAGCCCTTTTTCCCCTATTATCTCTGCTGATCACAAATATTTCAAAGGAACGCTGAAGAACATGGCTGCCAACTTACTGTTAAAGGTGATTAGTGCCATCTCTAAGCAAATGATGAGCCTTTGCTCATCTGGCGGATCAAGAGGAGAATTAACTGGGCTCTGAGAAAAAAAAAAGAGTGTTCAAATTGTCCAGCTGTCAGGAAACGACACTTTGCAGGTACTGAAATGAGGCATCGTTGCTGAAGAGTTGGTGGGATGCACTGCTTCCACTGTAGTTACGCACTGAGAGCGCTTATGTGATAACCCGAAACTGCTAACACAAATGTTAAACTAAATGCACGAATATCAGGGCAATTCTTACTCCTGTGACTCAGGACCAGTCTCCTACCTTCTTGTGGCCTGTCCAGTTACTGGAGTCATACTGGTTTCTAATACACATTTTAGATTCCAGTTCCCGAATACTGAAATCTGTATTCTCATTACTGTTGTAAAAAAACCGGAAGATACAGTTGTTAACTAGTCCTTATTTTGCTTTTGCAAGGTACTGACTGCTATTGAGTGTAATTGCAAGCTATTACAATGTTAATTCTCTTAGCCATTTTAATGACTCTGACACCACAGAGGATGAACAGTTTCACTTGTCTTCCTGCCGTAATTACTAAGAGGTAGTAACCATTACATTAAAGTAAAAAGTATATGTTTTAGGTAGTTGTCTGTATATAGAAATGCCTTTGCAGTTTTGGTCTGGGAGAAAATACTACACGCTGATTATGATAAAAACCCATGGTGGTCAGGGAGCATTCTGGTTAGTAACGACGAGTTCACTGACAAAGTGAACTAAGGAGAAAATAGCCATTTATTTCTGGTATCATCAGGATTTTTTTCTCAGCTCTGCATGAAGTGATACTGGTGTGGATGAGGTACGCCACAAATACACACCCTGCACAAGAGAAAATAAGCCTACATTTAGGTAAATGGCACCACACAGAGACACTTCTAGTATCTAGTCTAGGTGAAAGCTCGGTTAAATTGTTATAGCCACAAGAAGTGGTAGAATAATGTATCTGGAACAGTACACAGGGAAGAGAAAAAGAAACTAGCAAGGTGTAAAGGATACAGTAGCTATTTTGCATAATATTGAAATTAGTTCAGTCAGTACAAGATTTAAAGTCTGACTCAAAAACAGTGTTAAGTTAGCAGTCTGCTTCAGCGGCAAGCATGTCGAAAGGTGCAGAGAAATCACCTACTGGAAGGTGCACGTGAAAAATGTAAAGAATGATGAGAACAAAAAAATAAAAATAGACATGTACAATACATAAAACAGGGCATGCTATCTGTGAGAGTTTACCTTTTAAATGAGGCACTTCTAGCCCCGCACACAATGCCAACGCAAACTTCACTGACAACGTTTGTTCCTTTTCAATCCTCCAGAGACCACTCTGGAGATTGGGGGAGGAATTAGAGGGGGGAAAAGATGAATTTGTTACCCAGAAATACAACTATATATCATGAATCTTTTAACTTTACATAGACTCACTTGGCATTAGAAAATACAACAGAGCAATGTTTTTTTCATTTTCTTAGCAGGCAAGAATTACCAAGACAATGAGAAATATTAAATAATAATAAACCAACATGAAATTCTCAGTGTTGGAATAACTTTTTTAAAACAGATAGCATAAATTCTGTGTTATTGCGTAGCATTTTAATAAAATAATAAAACAGACTATGTAATCAATGTTTAAGTACGCTATTAAACACTTTTATTTTTGATGTGCTTAACCTTAGCTTAGCACCATCTTTCATGAGTCATTTTTACGTTCTGTGCCGCCTTCTACCGTCTTTTAATGCAAAGTATTTTCCTTGAAAAGAAGTTCCATACAAGCACACAAAAGTATTCCCTTGCTTTATTTATCATCTGACGAAATCCAACAACACTATTCAGTATCAGCGCCCCATTTTTGCTACTGACTAAACAAGATGACACAGTCCTTTCTCTGTGAAGGTCATGGTTTAAGTGCCCGATTTCCTGAATATTGTATGAAAGAAGGATGATGAACTTAGCTGTTATCAGTTACTTTGTGTGACGAAAGGTGCAAGATAAAGAGGAAGTTTTCACACCTGATCTTTTCTCATTATCCCTTGTGTTAAACTGCAGCGAGCAGTCCATGAGAAGCCCAATATTTAATGCATTGGCTAGAACAGCGCTGGGCAATAGATCTCTAAAGTGATATGGTATACACAGTTTACTTGCTGTAAATATGTATAATGCAAAGAAACATGTTCATTTATCACTCCTACCAGTAAGAGCTCCTGCAGTGCAAAAAGAAATGAGGGCAGCCATAGAAGAAGGGGAAGTTAGAGCAGGAATTGTATTTGCAGGGACGTATAATCCAGAATGTCTGTTATAAGATTACAAAAATAATGTATTACAGTGATAGCTAACAAAATACTTAGATTCCAAAACATGTTCTTTTAAAATGCAGATAAATCCACAACAGAAAGAAGACAACAAAACATAATAATTTGAAGGTTTACTATGTCTACATGTTTTATGAAGTTGAAATTTAATGTGCTGAAAAAGGTAAGAGAAGAGAAGGCAAGTAACCCAAGGAGCAATGAGAATATATACTGAACTATGCTAGCTTAACGGGTGTTTTCTTTTCTGTTGTTTTCTTACTTTAATTTATAGATCTCATTTAAAAAAATGAAGTCATGTTTGCTACATAAAATCTGCCAAATTAGTGAAATACAATTTCCTTCTAGTTTTAATATCACTTCATTGTTATTTTTCTGTATTTTGGAACAATTGTTTAGTTTGCTGTGCTCATTAAAGACATCATTTCTTTGTACCCAAAGGAACTTGTAGTTGCTGGTTAACACACTACTACACCAGGACTTACGAAGCAAGTTATTCTATCGTTTCCATTCTCTTCCAAAGACATATAGGTATGCTTCAGCTACTTAAAATAATTGCCTGAGTGTTCTCACATTATTCAGTGTAAAATATGAGAATGTCAGAACTTTCACATTGATACATGTTTGCAGAATTGACATTTGTGAAACCGTATTTCGATGTTCTCTGCATTCTCCTGTCCTATTAGTGTTAGTGTCGTAAGCTATTCCCAGGCTAATTTCTGATCTCAGAAAAAAAAGGTGTAAGCTGAGACTGTCAGATCCTCAGTGCCAGTGTATAAAATGGGATATAAAGGTACCCCAAAAAGAGAACTTTAATCAATAAATGTTTAACTAGGAACCTAAAACGTAGCTTACAAATACTAAGATTACTTTTTTGTTTTAATTACCACTGTTGAAATAGCAAACTGAAATAGAAACTCTGAAATACAAATGTGTTAAATAGAAAAATATGTACAAAATAAAAATAAATATATAAAATCAAATGCATTTTTTACATTGCTAATAAGATTCTGCAAATGGAATTCACTCATCATTGAGTTCATCATACACAATCATAAGAAAGCTGCAGTCTCTCAGGTCTGATGACCTGCATCACTTACAGAAAGTAAAAACTGACTTTTCCAGCATTCCAAATAAATATAACTTTAAACATAATTAAGAATATATGCCTGTTATGTAAGAAGACACAATTTGTACTCAGTCATTAATGCGTTCACATTGAAACTTCAACACGTTTCTAACAATGGGCCATAAAAAACTTGGTGTCTGTCCATGACACCAATTATTACTACTGGCATAATTAAGCTTGCCTCTCGCAATTAATCACCTTGACTGCCAACAAATAGTGTATTTATCTTCATTAGCTTCCTACATGTGAGTCTGGCCTGCACGCTCTAGAGCAGAAGCCGACACCAAGTTTGGCCGCGGAGCGGAGGGAGACCGCGCCGTGCCGTGAGCGGAGGCGCAGGATGCCCATCGCACCCGGGAGCCTGAGGAGCAGACCCGGCCTCTCACTGACCGCGTCTGCACAACAGGCACAAAACCAGCCACGGAGAACCTCGGAAGTAAACGAGAGCGCGCCCGTTTGGGTAAGGAACTCCGCGTATTTGAGTTTAACTCTACACTACAGCCACACGAAACAGGAGTACCTTTAAGACTATGATTTTATATTTTCAGCTTCCTCGTCTATTTTAATTAAAGACAAACAGAATTACGGACAGTACAAATTATTTTTCTCAAATGAGAAACAAAAGAGGGGATGCCAGACTAATTCATTTGCTTTTGTTTGCATCTCTTTTTCCATGATTATTTTAACAAATGAGTTTACTAGCAGAAATGTTTAGTAAAATAATGAAGCAAATATTGTTAAATATTGTGATTATTCACAGCAGAACCTATAAGTTATGTTTCTCCAATTGGAAAAGAGAAATGTGTTGTACGACCTACATACCCATTCAAAAAAAGCTTGAATATTCAAAAAGCTCTGCTTATGAATGAATTACAGACAAAAAATTATGCATAGATATTATTCAGCAAACAGTTTGAACATATACATCAGAAAAACTAGTTTGTTTGGAAAACTTGCAAACAGAAAATGGAGCAAAGAAATTATTCATTATGAATTATTTGCACAGCATCTGTCTTACTTTCTCATGTTAATTGCCTCTGCTAAACCACATTTTCTCCCCCTCAGTATGTAAATTTAAATGATTTTGCATATTCTCTGAATACCCAGTAAATGCAACTTTCATTACTTTACTGCTTGTATCTTTTTTCCTCAGCCTAATTATACTAGAGTTTATATAATTTTAAAATTTGACCTACCAGCTTCCTGTAGATTGCAACCTCTTCCTCTGGATTTTGAGTATTGCTTAGTATTTAAAAAAAAAAGAAAAAATAAAAAAATTATAAACATGCCCATTAACTGCATTTCTGAAAGATCTTGTAAGTTATGCGTTAGTTCCCACTGTATTTATATATATTGAAAAAAACCAGGATTTGTTTTTAATCACAATATGTTTAATGTAATTATTATAAATCTAGGACATGACCCACAATCAATTTGAATTAACACAGAGAATTTTACTGACTTCTAAGAGCCTACAACAGATCTTCCCCTAGAGTAACAGGCCAATGTAGCTCTGTGTCCTTTTGTGCTTCCTAGGAGGTACCACTCTAGTTGTATACAATTATTCTTTCTACAAATGCAAGCTTGTACATCAGACAGTTTGATCTCCTCTAAAAATAGGGGTTTTTCACCTGAATTTTCTGACTTTTTTCATTCTTTAATCACTGACTCACATTGTCTCTCCATGAAACACCACAAGAAGAAAATGTGCACATTATATCATGTCTTTTCTTTGCAGTAACATCATGCCACCGATACAAATGAAAGTGTCTTATCAAAACCTGTGCCGGTCTTAGAAATTAAATGCAAGTTTAATCCTCCAGGCCTGTTAACAGAAATGCTCCCCTCCGCCCCGGGGCAAATCTGTCCCACTGGGTCACAGAGAATGTCACCCAAGTAAAGCCTGGGGATGGGTTCAACATTAGCAGCATCTATACTTCATTACAAAGGCAGACCTGCAGAAAGCACTCTATATACCTAGAAACCACACACTTCGAGCAGCACAAAGACAGACTTTTCTAAAGGCATAAAACCTTCCGTTTAGGATTCCATCTTCAATGTACCACAAAATACATAACCCCTGAAATGATTTGGGTTTTTGTATTTTATACTGAGGTTACAAAACAATATATTAAGATGGGTAGCACAACTGGGTAAAAGCGTGTTTATTCATTTATTTCTGCTGCGGGCAGAGACCTGCCTGAATGCTTACATAAGTGTTTTGCGATAGCCATTAGTACATTGCCAAGGCACGGTAGGTAGATGTTATTACCCGCACATCTCTACGGAAAAATCAAATTTTCTAGCATCTTAATGGATTACAACAGGGGGAAAGGAATCATGATTCAGTTTTATGATATAGTTGGTGTTGCATCAATACGAAATTTCATTGACTTATGCTCTACAGGTGTTTGTTGGTCATAACAGAATTTCTATCTTAAGAAATTCCCCAGTGCGTCATGGACATCTCAGTACTATTTTTTGCTCCCAATCCACCTACCCTTCCGTTCTGTGATGCACCAGGCCTGCACTGTGAGATGATTTCTGAAACGAATGGCACCAATAAAATTGTGGGCCTTATCTTCAGCAGCTCATTTTTTCGTGATTTTTTGTAATATACCTTTTGGCTACAAAAGACATCTATAGGGTTTTCCTCTCTACGGGATGTGCTGTCCTGATTCAAATGAGCCTTGAAATGTTAAATACAACTTGTAATATCAAAGGTTCTCATATCAAATAATTTTCTTCCTGTGGATCCTAGGGAGATTAAGGACTCGTGCAGGAAATAAAATGTCCACTACTCACATCAAATATCTCAGCATTGGCTGTATCGTTATCTGTTCACTGAAGGAATGGCTGGAAAATATAGCTGCGGCACTTCTTACCTCATTTGTAAACCAGGCGCAAGGGGCGTAGTATTTGGCCCATATGGCAAAGAGAGAATGCTGTATGTTGAGTAATGGTGTGGCACTGCGGCACAAGTCTTCACGTACAACCTTGAGGTGATGTTTTCTTTGCAACTGGTGTAGAAATTAAGTTTTGGCTCAGACAGTAAACTAAATGCAGTACGGCTGCACTTCGATTTTTCCCCTAGTCTGGTTATCTCGAAGCCCAGAGAAAAAAGTTGTCTCTTTTTTGTTGTTTTTCTGGTTTTGCATTCCTATCTTGCAGCGGGGTCTGTTTGTAGCCTGCTTGCCTGCCTTTACTTCTGAGCTGAAATAAGATGAAGTAGGGTTTGAATCATCCAAAATACCAGCCCCCAAAACACTCCTGCATTTTCTGAGTTGAAGAACAGGAACTGTCAAGAAATTGCCTGCTTCCTTCCCACCCTTTGCTTTGCAGATGCAGAAGAGTTCCTTGGAGAAGAGTCCTGTTTGAATTTTGCATCTTGGATCTGGTCTGTTTATCAGTACAGCCGCTGTATGCTTTCCAGTGTATGACAACCATACCAGTGCCGAGAGGCCAAGCTGGATCGACAGTCCTAATTCTGGCACGTTCTTAATGGCACACATTTTTGTACTATTAATTAACTTTAATTCTCATATCATAAAGCAGGAGTATGACTTCTATCTATGCACTTCATGACAGTCTTCTAAAAAACAAATATTTTGAAAGGTAATTAGTAAGTAACTCAGTGTGAAAAGTAGGGAGATTGTGTTTTCCAGGGCTGGCACTCTAATTGTAAATGTAGTCACACACGGAATCGAATGTTTCTAAAGATGCTATTTGACTAAGAATGACAACAGCATATAAGTGGGCATTACTCAATATTGCCAACAATTAAAGGAACTATAGTAGGATATAGAAAATAACCCCAGATTTATTTCAGGATCATTATTTAAGGAGAAAATGTGTAGTCTTGATACCACTGCGGAACAACTGTTAACTGCGTAATGACAATCACACTATACAGAAATGAGTAGGGAGTATTTTAATGGAAAGCATATTGCCATTTTCTTTGCATTAAAAGTCAAAGGCAATTAAACCGTAATTTAATTAAGAGAATATCTTATCAGCTGTAAAAAGTAAAATTGATTGATATGCAGTGTAAGGATAACTTGGCTGCTGCTACTTGTAAAGTGATGGTGAAGCTGACAAATTAGTCGCTTGTTTTTGTTATTTGATAATTTCATGTATTTTTATATTTTCTTTCACCACTGAAGGCATTTTAATTAGCTAATGTTTGATTGCTCATTGTTTGGAAATGGAAAATATTATAAACAAATTGTGAGCTGAAGGGTTGTTGGCATTCACATTAAGCATCTAGCATGACTATATCCTACTCTCTCGTTACTACAAATACTTATCTGACAATAGAATTTTTCTTATGATTCTTTCTGTCTGTATTATTGTCCAATAAGATATTTTACTCTTCAGCTTAAAAATCACATGTAGCTGGAAACAGGTCAGCGTAGCTCACAGCAGCTACAAATCAGTGAGCAATCTCCTCATTTGGAAGAATCCGTATCGCTTACCCAAGGGCTGAATTTGGCCATGCGAAGAATAACTGATCAGAAGTGATGAACGCTGACTTAAAAAAGCAAATCTATTTCTATTTTAAAAACACACTAAAAAAGATTAGCCAATTTTTATTTTTTTTTAAAGCACTCTTACATTCATTAAACCAGAAATGTGTACTCAGTTGTTACTACAGTAAAAATTGGAAGGGTAGCTAACAAATATTAACAAAGTATTTGGGTATCTATTCTTTTCTATTCATTTTATTCTTTACAAGTGAAAGAGTCGATGACATGGTTTCATCACTTTTTGGCTATTCCTTGAGTTTTGTACTAGTATTTCTCTTCTAATGACAGAGTATCAGCACACTAATGCCTACATGGATTACAAATTAATGCATTACTTCAGAATGAGCACTTCTACCGGGAAATCCTAGGACACTCTGAAAGGACTGGTAAATAAATTAATTAATAAATAATTTAAATTAAATTGGTCTGCAACACTTGACTACAAACCAGATGCTAGGGCTTTAGCTGTAGAACACCTGAACTTTGTTTATAATCCTTCTGTCCACAGAACTTCTACAGCACTTGTATAGATTGCCTGGATAAAGAAAGAGAGAAAAATCCTTTGCTTCACTAAAATAATGTCTTCAAGGGGTCTTTTGTTTTTTTTTTTTTTTAAAGGTTTCTGGTCCTCTTTTGCAGATGAAAATCCATTCTTCCTGGGTCTATCAAAACCTTTTCTGACTGCGTCAGCTATGGGTTTTGCCTGTCAGGAAAATGTGTATAAAGGCACTTCTATGAGCCTAGTTTTCAATACGGACTAACTTTTTTCAAAGTGGAGAACCATAACAATTGAATGTGATTCATAAGATAATTTCTGCTTTGGTCAAAGAAAAGAAATCACTGTACATGTACACCTTTTTATATTAGAATCAATTTAAGAGGAAAGTTTTTCACATTAAATAGGTTATGAATAACAATAGTCTAATTTAAAAGCAAGAATATATATACAATTCTGTTTAAATGTTGGAACAGTCTGAAGAGCATGTTACTGCTAAGTGCACTGCTAGAAAAGTGTATTAACTAGTAACCAGTCTGATCTAGTTGAAGATGTCCCTGCTCACTGCGGGGGGTTGGACTAGATGACCTTTAAAGGTCCTTTCCAACCCAAACCATTCTGTGATTCTACAATTATATGAACTAATACCAGAGAGTAATTTATAAGCTTGTGAACAAAACCACTGAGAAAGCCTCTAGCTACATCCAAAGGAGACGCTTCACGAAAAACAGTGCAGTTACTAGGTCAAAAGCTTAAAGAGATAAAACAGCAATTTGTTATTTCACCAATTAAAAGTAATCAGCATGTGGCAGTTACATAGCCTAATAAAATATCTCGCATTTTGGCCTCATTATAAAATCTCTGTACTTCAGATACTTTCTACTGTGAATTTATTAAAACTATCTGAAAGCACCAAGGTTGCCAAAAAGGTATGATCACCTTTAAACAAGTAACAAAACAGAACCTCAGAAGTTATGACAGGCATGAAGAGTGTTCAGGAACTCTTAGCTCTCGTCCAAATAACCTGACAAGACGCTTAAACCTCACATGCTAATCTATGAGGATAAAACCTTCCACACTCTGTGCGCGAAGTTACCTTTGTTTTCCTGACTGCTGTTGAAAATATCACAAGGTGTAAAGGGTATAAAGAATTCAGCAAAAGTGCTTGTTCATGGACTTTGGTTTGTGCTTTCAGCGTGTTTCATACACCCGGGTCTGGGTGCTATCAGGGCGCCTTCAGAAACAGCCCGCGCAGGGGCATTCACACCATCCAACTTCAACTTAAGTAGCTCTTGGCACAGAAGCTGCACTGTGAGGAAAAAAATAAGACTCCCAATTTAAAAGATCCAACTGTATTTTGGAGTCTTCATTACCATTACAAGGAGTCCTCTTAGAGCTCTGAGATAAAAGCCTCCTCTCTTCAGTTACAAGATCTCCAAGAGGAATATCTCCACTTCACTTTATTTTTTTGTTTTGAGGGAGGTTTTGTGTTTGTTTCTGTGAGTTTTATTTGGGTTTTTTTTGTTTTGTTTTGTTTTGTTTTTTACTAGGGACATAACGAATAGTTTAAGGAGCATATTACAGAAATTAAATTTAAAGAAATACTTCAAAATAATTTTATATATTGATGATCCCAAATAATTTTTGTTTAGCCTAAAAATTCCCCTGAAAAAAACAGGAAGACTAATCTGTGATGTAAAGTAAAGCCATATCTTTAAATATCTATTGAAAACATAGTTGACTACAAAGAAACAATACATCCTGGGAATGTAAGTCTCTTAACAGCCTAGAGGAGGTGGATAATTTAAATACAATCCCATTATTTCAGGGTGCCACTTTACATCTGGGAATCTGAAGAATGCTGGCAATGTCCACCTTGGGAGCAACAGTTCAAATGTATGTTTTCCCCAATCTCCCTTTCCTGTTTAAAGATCCTTCTCTGACAATCTGTGCTGCAACGCTAGCAGGAACGTATCACATGTTGTCATGGATTAGCTGAAAGAAGATTGAGAGGAAGGGTCTGGGTGGTGTTAGAATGCAATTTTAGTATATAACGTTTCTTTTGAAAATGGCAGAAACGTTTTTTTACTAACATAACCAGTATCTTGAAAAACTGTTAAAACTTCCTAACAACAAACTATAAATAAGAAAATAAGGCAGGCAGTAGTATATTTTTGATACATATTTCACTCCAAAGAATCCCAAAGCCCAACACAAACACTACGAATCACACAAAACTATAGACTCTAGGATAATCACTGCCATTTAAAGGAACTTAGCACCACGTTCCCAATGACAGGTTTCTAATATAGTAAAAGAAATCCTCAAAAGTTCTTTTAGGTGATGGTAGACCTGACAAAAATGGTAATGGATTTTTGGCCAAGAAACTCAATATAAAGGCAAATATAGAAGAGATGTGTTAGTCAAACATAAGTTATTGGACTCAGTACAGAGTAAATGGATGAAATTATATGATATGCTATGGAGAAGGTCAGGTTACACAATTTAATGATCCCCTTTGGCTTTAAAGCCTGTGATTCTGTGAAACCTTACTCCTGCTGGAAGTCTGTAATTCATGTACCACTATTGATTTATTTATAAGAGACCATACACAGTAATAATACCTGTGCATGATTATTCACAGTATTTGTCCATGAATTATGTCAGCAAAAATGTGTTTAAGTAGAATTATGACTTGCATGTTTTTAATTTCATGGTGCGATCAAGGCCTGAGGAGGAGAACAGGCATATTAATTTCCTAAAGGGAAAGCATAAAGTGATTTTTTTTGTCCACTGTGTCCCACTGTTGTTATTACCAGTATAGCTTCTCTGCAGTAACAGAGAGCTGGAACAGAAAAGGTGCAGGTGCTGTCACTGTCACATCCAAAAAAAGGGTTTTTTCAGAGACTTGCACCAAATACTGGCACTTTTCTAGGTGTTAACATTCACATCATAGCTCTCACTACAGGTGGGTATCACTGGGAATTTTGATAAGAAAAAGTCCATTAACGTGTTGACTCATAACGATTTATAGATGATCTCCATGCAAATCAAAGTTTTACAAAGAAATCTAACAGTGTAATCCAGTGTGACCACCATTAAGAGCTCATACATTTCTGATTCTGAGTCCTGATTCTGTAAAATGGACATTTATTTTGTACTTCATAAAATGATGCAGCTGCCTTTTTGTTTTCAAGCATCATTAAGAAAATAAGAGATGTAGTAAATTACTATATAAATGCCATAGAGCACTAACCATAAAGTATTATAGTCTAGTACAGCCTAGTGTTCTATGCTTGTGCAGTTCATTTTATATGAACACATATAAAACTGGTGTCTAAAGAAATCAGTGTGTCACTTAAATTTGTAATATCAAATCTTAGTTTTGGATAAGAATAACGTGCAAGGAAAAATCCATCAGAACGTATGGAAGAGAAAATCTTGCATTTTTATTACATATATCCTTCTGCTCTGACAAATATTTTGAGTATTAACAGCTTTTCCTCATTATCAACTTTTCAAAATAAAATCCTGAAAGATACCCGAAGCTGTTCACTAGTACACAATTGTTATTTGTATGACATTTCCAACTTTTTATTATAATTAATCCCAGTATAATGATCTTTGGGGGGAAAAAAACTCCTTCAGATATGTATCAGAAAACGTATCATCCACTTACTAAAATAAAATGAGGAAAACTGGTTTTACTTTCTAAATATTTTATCTTCTATAACAAATTTCCACATTCAATGTTATTAGTATCATTATTTGAGCCGTAAATATCATTTTAGCAACCTGCCCAATAACTTCTCTATCCTCTTATTTGCAAACATCCCATAAAGTGAATTTTGGTTAAAAGAAAGTATTTCCTGTACATACTCCTACTGTATCAGTTTATGGTTCATTATTCTTAAAATGGTGTTTGCTTTGCTTAGTCCTTGCCTTCTTGCTATTTGTTATTTAAAGCACAGAACAAATTGGAGTCATGTGATAATGTCAGAGCTGGCTGACATGATAAGTAAAACTACAGAAATGGCCACTAAGGCATGAATTGCAAATAACTGTCTAACACAAATACACACTTAGCATATGAATATAGGTTACATTTGTGTCAACTTACACCAAAAGATTCATACACACAGTGAAATCAAATAAAAACTAGGAATTTTAAAATGTTTACCAATGTAACTCTAACAAAAGGTGATACTTTGAAACTAGTTATTTTCTGTTGGTGTGTTCTGAGTAACGCCATGTTATAATTCATTTTTAAAATATTCTAACATTTAGTAAACGGACTAAACAGTGTTTTCCAAATGACTGGTCAATAGCTTTTCACCCTGTTTAGCTGCCATTTCTGAAGGATCGCTCAGGTAGTTTATTCATATGTTGAGTGTTGCAATTTGTAACCATTTGACTAGATAAAAGCCTGTAAATTAAAAAAACATACTGACTAAGCATTTACATCTTTAGTTTCAGAATTAAGTATCGCTTTATAATTACACTGACAATGAAAACAGGCAAGGTAAGGCCTGTTTCTGAAATAGTATTTTCAATAAGACCAGCAAACATTATTAGTAAAAGTTGACGGCCTTGTGGCCATACAAGTCTTTTTTTCAGATCCTGAACCACTGAAAGCTAACAATGTTCGTCGGCCTAATAATAGATACTATCCCTTCTTCCACACCACGACACTATATAGCTCACTGGGAACGCTTGCCACATATTTCCAAGGGAGTTTATGAGCAAAGCTTCCTTAGAAACATTTTAGACATACTGGCCTGAGTACAGATGTGTGATAAACCTTCAGTCACGTCGGAGACTGTGTGAAGCGAGAACTGACCAACCCAACCCGTAACCATAATGAGGAGGAAACTACTTCCTGATCTCTTTGCGGTAGAGGGGCAGCAGTCAGGAAGATTCTAGGAAGCAGCGACTGTCAACTCAGTTTTTTAGAGCTTCCTGCATTCCTGTTGTTATCAAAAGCAAGGCTGCTGAAATGATCTGAGCCAGAATACAGGCACATGCTAAAGTATGTGCAAGCGCTTCTTGAAAGTGGCTTTAAATTTTTTCAAGGATAGGTTACGTCTGTGAAATAACATAGACCTATGTATCCTGTCACCTTTTCCACCTGAAAAGAAAATCATACTAGGATAACTCTACTGAGCTCTGTTACGGGACAGTTTATATTCACTTCTGAAATCTTACCAGATATTTCTGCTTCTCAGAGATAATTTGTCTAGGTAAATGAAAGGACAGCAAATAGTGCTGAACAGCACACCACCTCGAGCAGTGAAGTAAGATAGAGTATGTAAATCATATTAAATCAGACACAGTATGCAGACCCTACCCCGCTCTCTCATGTACATGTGAACCGTTCAAGGACACTCACAAAATGCCACCACGTTCCGCCCTTGCAGTGTCTCTGCCATAGGCTTCCTGAAGGGGCTGGCGAGAACCTTGCTCTTGGTTTGGATTACTCCTTTCTTCCACAGCTTTTAGCTGTGGCTGCACGCTTAGTCATCTGAGCGTCGGAAAGCACAGGAGAGCAACTAGAGGGAAGGGCATAAATGAAAAGAACGTCTGATACCCTGAGGCGTTCTTCTCCAATGGACTGCGAGCATACATTGACCCTTGGTGGGTGATGTATGCTATTTCTCGTTAAAGTCTACTGCCAGGAGGATTCTCATTGCAAATCTTTCTGGGAATGTTATTCCAGAGGCAGTAGATACTTCACTGAATCTCATATTAATAAGCTACGATGTTAAATAAAGCACCAAAAATCTTAATCAAAGTTAGGAGTATCAACAAGAAGTGAAGAAGTAGCTAATAGAAGATTAGCTGCTGAACAAAAGTTTTCTATGATTAATTATATTATAGTGCAGTAATTTAGTTTCTCTCAATCTGTAACCTCAAATATCTGTACTAATTAGTTGCCAACCTACAACATAATAAATGAGATAATGAAATAAAGATGTTTTAAACATCCCTTTCTATTACATGTACGTTTTGCAGCATGTTAACAGACAAGAGGAATTCTCATTTCTTTAGAAGGATATCTTAGCATATCATTATGTACAGGAATGCCAAATAATAACTTTCTCACAAGAATAACGCTCAATGGCTAAATCCACAGGACTTTGGAAATAAAGCAAAATATTGTATATTAGATGAAGGCCGGCATGGGTTAAGCTTCGAGCAAACGTGGAGACATCACACCTTTGTCCATCACATTTTCACCTGCTCATGTGGTGCACACTTCTGCTTTGATGGAAAATTCCTTTGGGTCTTGGTGTAAAGCTGTTGGTGCTTGCAGCAAAATTTGCAGCGCAAGTGGTGAATAGAGAATGTTTTCATTTGGTTCTTAAGCCAGAAAAATATCTACAGCATTTTTCACAGTTCATGAAAGGGACCATCACTCTTCTGTTAGCTTTGTTCAATTTGAGAACAAGTTACACAAGCTTTTTTCTTTTACGAATTTGTTTGGGAAAAAACAGTTCTTTTTCTGAATTTGTTTTAGAAAACTGCAGTTCTTCAGTTCCAAATGTACACAAAAGAAATTTGCAGCATTCCCCATGTCAGCTGAAGAAGCTCTTAAGAGGCATTGCACAGACTGAGGCAGTATTATTTATTTTCCTGAAAGCAGTGATGACAGTCAAAGCACGAGCAGCGTAGCTTGTTTTATATATCAACCTTGCATGTTTTCCTGTCAGCTTTGCAGTTTGTCACCCACAGCTTAGCCTCCAAATGGCATGAACTTTGAGGACAGCATGCTGAAATGAAAGACTTGCTGCCTCCTGTAGAGAAGAAACAAGGCCACCAAGGCATAGCAGAGTATCTGTTTATTCCACTTTCTGTAGCCTAAATTGTGGAAAAATATTCCATTATTAGTAGAAACATAATAAAATTCTGTTAATGGTAGTATAATTTGTTGCTACTATTTAGAGTGAATCTGTGAGGAATCTAGCTAGTATAACAGATGAAATCATAAAAGAAAATACTAAACACAAAATCTGATATACAAAAGCAACGAATGAGTTGGAGCAGCTACAACAGCTGATTATAAATACTTATCAGAATTGTTCAGCCAGAGCACTGTTTGCCAGCTGGAGTGCAGTTGTTCTGAGAGGAAGGTGAGATATCCCTCCTCTCTATGTGGAGAAACAGCGCAGCTAAGTGAGCATAAATGCACAAAATGGCATGGGATTTTATTACTGGGCTGATTCTCAGGGACAGAAACACGTTAGACCACTTTATGGCAGTGCTGCCAGAGAAGTGACTAGACCAGTCTGGAGCGCACTGATAAAGTTTAGTCTCCTATCACTGCAATCTTTTTATAAACATTATCAGTTGTTGGGGATTTTTTTCCCCTTATGGGTGTCAGTTACAGCTGTGTGGTCAGTAAACTCTGGGTATAACCTGCACAATTTTCTCCTAGTTCTGTCAGGAAATTGAATGGCTGGGAATCGTATGTGTCCTGAGCAGCTACATTTATGACAAGAAACTTCCCATTACATCATATTTACAATTTACCTTGGCAGCTATCACGGAGAACATTAGTTTGCAAGGTGGTAAAAATTAGTATTGCCTGAATTAAAAAAGGAGATCTGAACATCCATCAATATTTAAAATAAGTGCAAGAAGGCTTTTTCATGAATTAAAACTGCCATACACGGAGGTTGTTAGACTGAAGGCATACAGCATGTTGGTCATTATGTTATAATCAGTTTGAATATGCTAAAAACACAGCATGAGAGTAAGCTCACATAGACTTGCTGTTATACCGGTCAAACAGCACTAATCAAACTGTTTTATTTGAGGTTTGATCTAAAGCCCATGAGAGTCTGGCTACTGCATCCAGCGGGCATGGAGTTCAACCCTTGATGAAACCGAGCACTTTATCCGTGTATAATTCAATTACTTATGTCACTTGCTGAATATATTATTTCTTAGATAATTCTTTACATGTAACCACCAACAGGTAGAAATCCAAAAACCTCAGAGCACTTATTTTTGTTGTTTTCCTTTTCAACTCTTTCAAATCCTATTTATTAGTGCCTCCTGCTTCTGCTGTCACCAGTATCAGCAAAAAATAGTTGTTTTCCTGGAACAAGAAATATTTATGATATTATTGTGAAAGGCTTTCACATGCTTTTAGTTACAATACACCACATCTCTTATGTTCATTTTAGAAAATGATATTTTAGCGACTGGTATTTTATTAAATTAACTGCTGCAGTGTGGCTGTATTTTACTCTGAATTGCAGGTACTCGATACAGTCATGCACGTCCACGTAAAGGTGGCACCAGGGCTTTTTTTATTATGCTTGTCCACGTCTGGTGAATTTGACCATCACCATACAGAGTCACACAGAATGGCAGAATGGCTGGAGGTCATCTAGTCCAACCCTCCTGCTCAAGCAAGGCCAGCTAGAGCTGGCTGCACAAGACCATGCCCAGACCGCTTCTGAGTCTCTCCGAGGATGGAGACTCCACAACATCTCTGGGTGACCTGCTCCAGTGCTAGGCCACCATGAAAGTAAAGCGTTTCCTGATGTTCTGACAGAACCTCGTGTGTTTCAGTTTGTGCCCATTTCCTCTGGTCCTGTCACTGGACGCCGTGGAAAAGAACCTGGCTCCATCTTCTTTCCACCCTCCCTTCAGGTATTCGTACACATTGCTGAGATGCCCCCCGAGCGTTCTCTTCTCTAGGCTGAATAGGCTCAACAGTCCCAGCTCTCTCAGCCCTTCCTCGTATGTGAGATGCTCCAGTCCCTTCATCATCTCAGTGGCCCCTTGCTGGACTCTGCAGTAGCTCCAGATCTCTTTTGTACTGGGGAGCCCAGAACCGAACACAGGGCTCCACATACTGCAAGGGTCACGTCTGGGAAACACTTCTTCACATTAATGCATAAACTAAAGCATAATGTGAAAGAATTATGAGAACCTACAGTTTAAAAACATTAAGAAAAGTGGAATCACAAGTTTCTACATACAGTCATCACTAAATGAAGGGAATGAGATTGCAGGTTCTTAACTGAGTAGATGAGTACAGAGAACTTTTTGCACTCTCTAAATAATGGAATAGTAAGCACGTCTGCTGTGGAGAGGATGAAACATGGCAAATCATCCATTAATAAGTATCTATTTTCCTTGACAAATGCCTAATTATTCAGCAGAGTAATTTAATGTTCTGTATTAAGCTAAGAGGCACATGGATTAAAACACCCACATCAATGGGCTCTGTTCAGCATTCCCTAGTCACTCCCACCAAAACATTCACAAACCTCATCAGGGAATTTTCCTGAGAAGATCAGCGAATAATGTATTGTACCCTGCAAATGAGCCCTTAAATCTCTAAAGTTGGTTTTTGTCTACCAAACCACAAAACTGTCTTTCTCTCCTTCTTCTGTCAGGAGTCCTCCCTGCCCATGTACCGTACCTCTCTCTGTATGCCAAGACGTAACTCCAGCTATTAAATCTAAAGAATGAACATACCTCAGTTTAAAGGCAAAGCAAATATTTAGTCTCATAAGGAGACTCAAATGAAGCCAACAAGAAGTGCTTATATTTCAGGTGAAATAGAAGACTGAAATTTGGAGGTATGTGGAAACACTTGAAAAGCAAGTAGTCAAAGCCATTAAAAAACCAGTAAGAAATGCTTCCCGGCTACCAAGCAGCAAGCCTGTAAGAGAGACAGTGGATCTACTGGACCAACAGGAATGGAAAGGAACCACTATGTACAAGAGTAGCTAGATGACAAGCCTGTAGAGGTCTGCCCCGAAAATATTTGAACAAAATACCTACCTTGAGAGCTAATGGGCCTAACCTTTTGCTCGACGCCAACAGCATGAATCACGATGAAATCAACTAAAGGAAAGGGACTTGCAATACTATGAAACCAGGGCCAATAACTAATTATTTTATGGTATTTTTTTCATGAAAATAAAGTTGAGGAAGATTTAGCCATACTAGAAGATACTGTACCAATTAACAGAAAATTGCTAATTGCAGTAGCTTAGAAGTTACCTGCAATGAACTTAAAAAGTAAGCAGCTAAACTTCTCACAAAGTATGCTATTTATAATTAAAAATCAGTGAGAAACGGGGAGCCAAAATGTAGCTGTCGTTAAAAGTAAGACAAGCAAAGCCTGCATCAATAACAGGTAACAGACTAACATAGCGATTAAAGGAGAGTAAATTCATCAAACACCAAAATAAGTACACTGTGATAGGGTCAAACATCTTTAATCTCCAATTTACTGTATGAAATGAAGAAGCATTCACTTGGAACATGCAGAGAGCACATTCCACATACTCTAGCACGTTAAATGTCAGTGGAATTAGCTATGAATCTGACCTAGAGAAAAAACAGTATATGCTTAAAATTACAGAATATCTAAATTTACATGCTAATCCTTTTTTTTCTCACCTGATGTCAAGTTTTGCTTGCGTACTGTAGATACTGGATCCTAATGACTATATGATTTTGACCACTACAGAGATTATTAGGCAATGCCTCCCCTAGCATGGTACAAAGAGAAGGGAGGGCTATTAAGAGCCACAGTTTTCTCTTAAGCCTTTTTCTGGTTTGATACATGGCCTATATACATGTTTTTATGTGTTTATACCTATCAAAACAATGCAGCAACACCACCTGTCAACTTCAGGTTGACTTCAGTTTCTTTCATCCCACAATCTGAAAATATTTCACGTGCCTTAATTGAGTCTCACCCCTACAGAAGTGGGGGCGATAGTGCTTTCTATCTTAAGGCTAGACTCAATTAAGTACTTACACACCTAATTTGTAAGGATTTTACTAGACAGGAGGGCAGAGGTTACACTTGGGCCAGGCATGACCACGAGTGTGTCTAACCTGATCCTCAACGTGCTTTTGGCCTAAGTCAGCTAGCACGCTCGCAGACAAACCCTGCACGCAGTTGAGGTGACAGCATTGGCCAACGACCACCACCAAGCCTGTTTTGGCTATCAGAAAATCTAGCTGTATGTGTGAGAACGATGTCATGCCAGATTTGGCCCCATTTTCTCCACTATACAGAACCCTATCCTCAGGTAATGCATTTTTGTCCAATAACCTCTAACATAGAACACAAAACCAGTCCAGAGAGATTGAAACTAAAAGGAAGAGCTTCCTGTGCTACAGTCCATGCTACTTCTTGTCCCCTTTCTCACCAGCAGAATAAAGCTCAAATTCCCTTCTGCATCATAGCAGAACTCACTCATAGCATCACAGAACTCACGCTGGAGCGTGAGGAAAACTTGAGAGGGAAATCCCCCATTAAAAAAAGTCTCTGAACTCAGGCCCTCCGTTTCCTGGGAGAGAGCTCTCTTTTACAGCAGATAAAGCAATGGCATTGTTGTAGTCATGATAATCTAAGGGTACAAGCAAAGTTTGAAGGCAAAGTTACTCTCTTTCTAAGGCTAACTGATGCAGTGAGACAAAAACCTCACCTTTTTTTCAGGTCTGGAGGTTTGTTAGTAGCAGGACAAGCTACTACTGTTGCCTTCCAGTGGGCTATGAATTAATACGGAAGGTTGTCAGAGTATATCCACCAAGGACAGGGCTAGGAAGCAGGACAGATCACCCCCAAATCATCATTCCTTTCCCCCTTCCAAATGATTATACATCATCATCTCTAATCACCTCCAGACCAGTGATGAGCACGCATTAAGCCCACTTATGCAGACTGTATTAAGTATGATTACACATTACACTACAAGGTTATATGAAATATACGGATCGATGTATGGCGAGGCTCCACGTCTAGGCTCAAACATTCTTTTGACAGCTGCAAGGATTTTTTTTACTTTTTAAATTTTTGAGGTAAGGGTAATTTAAATATAATCGCTTAGCAACAGGGCACGCTATCCTAACAAAAGCGGTGGTCTCAAACCTGGGGAAATGCAGTGCTCTCCGAGACACTCTCTCCAGCCTGTTTAAAGGGTAACACAATACACTTTGGTTCAGCTAAAACTTGTCAGTCTGGGAGCTGGGAAGATGAGTCTGGAAGGAGGGAGAGCGTTCCACTGCTCAGCACCGCCCAGGAAAAGGCCGTAGCTGGCAGCAGGACTGTAGGGAATACACCTGAACTGACAGGCTCAGGGCAGCTCAGCTCTCAGTCCCTGCTACAGTTTGTGCAGAGTTTGCTCCAGTCACTCCGAGCCGAGCGGGTATCCAGAGACGCAGAACCGACGCAGGAGAAAGGAGGAGGGAAGTAAAAACAACTGATGCAACCGGAAAAGTTTTTCACAATCTGAGCACAAGTTTTCAGGAAAACAGTTTTTTGTATTTATATTCCCATACTTTTAAGTTCATTACTGGATTTAGGGCTTAGGTTCTATTTTCTGTTATGAACAATAACTTATTTCTTAACCGGTCTCTCCTGCAATCAGTAACTATTGCCTCTTTTGTAAACTGCAGTCCCCCTTGTTGCCAGTAATATGTGTTTTGGGGGAACGATTTAAATGACAAAATGCTTACTTGTAACAACAAAAGAAATGATACAATATAAGCTAAGTTTTAATAACTGCAAAGATCTTTAATTAAAATTGCTTTCCATTCAGGGGCTAGCGTTTTATTTAACCAGCTGCCCTGTGAAAGTTATTACCTGGAGTTTTCATTTTCCCAGTACACAGCTGCAGAAAAGATTTTATTCTGGTGAATGAAGGGCTGTACAACAACAAGGACAAAGCTCACTTAAACTAACAATGGAGCCATGGCAAAAGTCATAACCTTCTGCTGTCTTAGGGGAAGCACACTTTCTGAATGTAATCTCTCTGATTATGCCTAGTATGCAAAATGCAGTTTTATATCTGCAGCTCAAACAGATTTCAGTATTACCACTGAACACTAATCACTGATGCAAAAAACGTTCTGCTCCCTCAAGGCATTTCAAAAATCTTGATTATTTAATCAGTGCTCTTGATTTATAAGGCGAGCTGGTTGATGACTACCAAAATGTGACACATTGGACACTATCCAGATGGAATGCCAGTTTTCATTTGAGGTTAAAGAGGTAAAACTCTACAAGAGAGGTTTTCCAGTATCCTGGACTAGAGCTAGAGTTATATCAGATGATAAATAAAACCTGGCAGTTTGGCTTGCACATAATATTAAAACAGAAACTTCACTGAACTGTCAGTTGTAAAATGAAGTAATCAACTTTCTTTCTGATTATTCTCCGTTTCCACTATGGACTTTTTATTTATATCATGTCTTCAATATTAATGTCCTTTTATCTTTTTAAATAGTGCTACTTTACTTTTTTACAAATACGTAAGCAGCAAGTGCTGCTTTTTCATAAGCACTAATTTTCCAACCAGCCGGATGCAAAATTTGAGTTCGGTTTCTTTCCCCCATAATTAAAGGCATATATATATGTATTTGAAAATAATCTTGCATCTACATCTCTATAGATCAGCATATGGGTAGGTATATACAAAAATTGGTTTAATTCCTGCTTTAAAATGCAATGGCAGTGTCAAAAATTGTTTAAGATACAAATGCCTAAGTTACAGTCATTTCTAAACAGGTTTTACTACCTAAGTTGCTTGCGATTTGATGACAGTCCCATCTCCGTCTTTAATTGTTAGCAATGACATTCCGTTAAAAGACGGTTTCCCTAAAAAATTTCCAACAGTTTTCCTATTAAGACATTAAGGAGCAGAATGACTTCAAACTGAGATAGCAAAGAATTAAATTCTTATTTAGACACCTCCTTCTAGGCCTGACCCCTTGAAGTCAGCGAGGCGATCACTTTATGTACGTGGCTACATGGATATAGACGCCTAACATTTCCAACTAACCTTGAAGGCAGAGAGTCCTTATTAGAACCAGTGACTGGCAGTTAATATTCAAAGCAGAGTTACAACGACAGAGAATTATTTCACCAAACCAGTCCTTTGTCTGCGTTCATGCTGCAAGTGGGCGGCATAAGCGGAGCGCCTGGGGGCACCCGGAGCTGGCGGCAGCGTCCCCGAGCCGGCGGCGGTGCAGGCTGTGCCAGCAGAGCCGGGCTCCGTGCTGCGTGCTGGGGGAGCCAGCCTGTGCTCTGCACCAGGGCTGCTCTGTCTTCACTACTAATTATACCTGAGCTCTCAGTAATAAAGCTAAGACATCAATGCAGATTAACCACAACTCCGTGGCAAGTGGTCAGCAGATCATTTCAGCAGAACTGAACAGGCACCAATCTATAAGGATAACCCCCGCAAACGTACAAGGAATGTGAAGACTAAGAGGCAACCTAGAAAGCTGGATTGGAGGTTAAGAGGATCCTCACATCCCAGTGCAATCCTCTCAAACCTTCTAAACCAAAATGACTAAAATTATAGTCAAAACATGGGAACTGGATGGAAAGTTGAATTATAAATAGGCATTAAAAGTTTCAAAAGCCATCATACCAACACGCTGCAAAGTTACCTCTACATCAGAAACTATGGCTGAAGTAAAAGACTTGCATTAACCATCCTGTGCAGTGGGTAAGAAGCTTTCCTGGGAGTCCACGGTCACGCGAGGGGGCTGTTACCATGGAAATGGCAACGGTCCCTCTCCCAGGAGTGAAGATGAGTGCAGGAATTCACCTCATCCAGCCAGGCAGAGAAGCAGGCGAGAGACTCCCAGCCGCTCCCACCTTGGCTTTGGGAAGGCGCAGCTCGGCTGCCAGCAGCGCAGCGGTGCAGGCTGATGCTCAGGCAGCGTCCAGCCCTACGGCAGTCAGAGGTGACACAGCCTGGGCAGTCCCTGTGCCCTCGTCCCCTCACTCTCCGCTAGCCACGCTTCCATGTCCTGTTTTCCCGTACCTAAGTAGCCAGTGATCCAACCTGCCCTGAAGTCTGCAGGCCTTGGCTCAAGCTCTCAGGGTGCATCGAGGAGCAGGCAGCAGTGTAACACAGGGATGCGGTGCTAAACTTTACACTCGCTCACTTGGACACAAGCAGCAGCCCCGGCCGGAGCAACATGAGGAGCTGCAGGTGCTGCCTGAGTTGGGGCAGCAGCCCCGGCAGTGGCAGCACAGCCGTACGCTCACAAACCACCTCCCACCCACCGCCTGCGCGTCTTCTCCCTTCAGTACCAGCCAGCCTTGTACTCACATAACACTGCTTCCATTCCTCGCTTTAAAAACTTTGCTAGGAATTTCAGCGCTCTGTATTGCAATGGCACAACAAAAGGAAACACGGAGAAGCGCGTAGGGTGCCCAGAGCCCCCAGGTGTCGGTCCCCACTGTCCCCTGCCATGGCAAAGGGGGCCATGCACGGGGGGCTCTGCCCACCCCAGCTGGGTGCCGGGCAGGCAGCACCCTGCATGCCAAACTGCTCCCGAAGCTGTAGCGAGTGACAGCGTCACCTCCGCAGAAGCCTCGCATCTAGGTTTTGGCAAAATCACAAATTTGTATTCTGTTACGAAGCCAAAACATTTTAAAAACTGCAAGAGTTCACTTATAAAATCTGTGTTGTTTGGGCTTGTGCCCTTTATCATTACATCCCTTTATCTTTCTCACGTGTAGACTTGTATCATCTGAAGCTTTTGAAAGAATATCTTCCTCCACTGGACTTGTGGGTAAGGCAGTCGTGGGGGAATTCAAATGGCTGCATCATTTCAGTGTTCTGTCGGGAAGCCAAAACATCTGCTGGAAACACAGGCGGCTATTTCCCTGTCAGCACCTAGCTCCTCACCTGACCCCCTCACCGTCTC
The DNA here is from genome assembly GCA_013398295.1 of Chionis minor. Classification (NCBI taxonomy): domain Eukaryota; kingdom Metazoa; phylum Chordata; class Aves; order Charadriiformes; family Chionidae; genus Chionis; species Chionis minor. Next base: position 459,090 of record VZSF01002843.1, on the reverse strand, counting down.
CACTTCGTTCTCTCTAACAGTTTCCCCTGAGCAGGGAAGCTTTTGCGCCTTCTTCTTTAAGAGAACAGAGCCACAAACTGCTAAGTGAGGATGTTTTGATCGTATATGAGAATGTCTTAGTGAAGACCGTGCCGCTGGGTAACACGCTGGGTGATTGCCTCAGGCTCTGGGTATTGCAAGTGGCAACGTCACAGACATCACAGGTACCACCAGGCCTTCTGCCATGAGTACAGCATGACAAAAACAGCTTGTAGGGATTATATCCCCACCTTCCAGCCTCGCATGGCAGCAGCCACACAGCAGGAAAAACACCGGAGCCAGAACTTGCCTATGCAGGAAAACAGGGATCTCTCCCCTGCAGGTTAGAGCCTGTGCTGCAGGGGAGACTGCTGGGGAAACCACAACCCTGAAAGAGATGGGAACTGGAACTTTACGCGTAGCAGAAGACACCACTGCCCACCTTGCCTTATCCTTCCCCCATGTCCCACCTAGCCTCCTGACATGTAATCACGTCACAGAGATCAAAAAGAGCCAGGATTTCATAAAAAGCTGCACAGAAAACAGAGTCAAGAATACTCTTCTGCTACGATGCCATTCTGTTTCTGCCATTTACACTGGGGCAAAATTTCAATTCCCCTTCAGTAGACCAAGCTAAGCAAAGTTAAAGCCGGTTCTCTGGGTGCATCTGAACGATTAAGGACTTCTCGAATGGAAAGACCCTCTGTTACACCTCTGGTACAAAGCCACCAGGACGCTGACTCCTGTCAACTTCTCCACATCCTGGATAGACTCATGTTCTAGAATCATGTATTTAATCTTAGCTATGGTCTTAATTCTTCTACTTCCCACTTCGTTCCTATATATATGTTTCTAAAGTTTTGATTTTTCTTTTTTTTCTTTTAAAGAAAGCAAAATAGTCTTGGCAAAGCCTCGTCTTGTGAGAATCATCTTGTGGATGGGGCTTGTGGTTAACAGAACATCTCACAATAGGGACAAGGAAATCATCTGAATAATTCCATGTACGTGACACCAGCAGCAGGATAGAGATGCGTTGGGTCAGCACAGAGAGCTAACACATTTCAGAAAAACATTTGGACTACTACTTTCAATGGGTAAGTGTACATAAAGCTGCAAAAGCCATTATTCTTAACTGCCGTTAAACCAATGACTATGCAAAAATCTGTCTATATTCAAAGAAGAACTTTCGTGTTTCATTGCTGCAACCCTATACTGCTGTACCAGAAACACAATAATGGCAGTGAACTTTTTTTTTCCCAGCTGATGGTGCAGCTCTGGGAGGAGAGATCATACAGACTTTCCATTCTTCAGAGAGGTTGGCTTTAAATAAATGTTCAGCATTTCTGACTCCTTGAACAAAGGACTCGTTACAGAAACAGAAAGCAACAGCCTAATATTGCCTTGCAAAATTCTGCTTCACAAAAATTTCCAATAGTAACATCAATACAGATAAAAGCTGTATGAAACGCATTACACACATGTAGAATTATTGGTGAAAACAATATTAAATTCCTGTTTTCAACAGTTACTTTTATTCCAATCTGTGTCCTACACGTGGGACATGCTATTTGAATACATATAGTAGGAAAACAGACTACTCCTCTCCAAAATTTTTATATGCACCATGTATCATTAAAAATAGTAAGTAGCAATAAATTGACTTTATTAGTGGGAAACCTGCAATTTTGTAGGGTTACAGAAGGGCAGTAACACCTCAATCACAGGAAAATTTGGAACGTTTCTGAAAATATACTGCAATATGTTTATTAAATGTAGGGAGAGATAATCTATCTGCTTCCAGACAGATTATTCTGATTTGCAAGGACAGAGAACTGAGAGATTATTCCTTCAATTTATACACACCTTTGTCAGAACTCGTAGCCCAATTCAAAGGCAAGAAGTTTCATAGTACTTAACTGTGTGGCCTCTAACATGTCATGCTGATGGAATTCATATGATCTTATATATTTGGGCATCAAAAGCCCTTTATTTGTCTTAATTAAAAAACTAGATTCAATAAAACTTGCCTAGAAAATAAATGAAATTCACATACATTACCTCTGAGCAATGAGAAATAGCACTGATTGAACAGGGCTGTTTAAATCTCTGCGGTTGGCAGTGTTCATCAGCGAATTTGTTTACAAAGTGGAAAGAATGAGATGCTGTCAAAGAATGAAAAATAAAAGCTAGATTTCTTGGGAAGGAGACATCTGTCTTTTTCTATTTGTAAATGCTGACGAGCAGGGTTTAAGGAGGGCTAATGTCACCCATTCATCTTAATTAAAGAGTTAATTGCTCGTGTATCCTGATTTGGTTAGCTGATCTTAGTAGCATGAAAAGTGTTTGCTTCTATGTATTTTATTGACCACTGTAATGACATCATCAGTAAGACTCAGGATTTATTCATGCCTCAGCCTAAACTCATAACTTTAATAGCCTCCTACATGATAAAACTTTCAAGAGGGAAGGAGTTCTTTAGCATGGTACAGAATACCGAGAGGTCTGTTCAGACCCTGTTCAGAAACTGTTAAAATGTCTCAGTTCAGCTGTCATTGAAGTATTACTTCAAAGTCCAGAGTCATGAAGATAAGTAAAAAGTAATTTTAAAGGCTAGTTCTCAGCAAATGTATATATGGAAATAGCATAAAACATCTAAAAATCGCATATCAAATATAAGCAAGAGACTTATTACTATTCAATTTTTCACATCTGTAGTCATAGTCAAGTAAGCACTGACACAAAAACAGACAGGCGAGGTTGACAGCATGTTCTATGGATTAAAGACCAAATTGGTTTAGTCATATGTCTTACAGCACAAAGAGGGGAAACTCGGATCTAAAGAAAGACCAGTTAACTAACCAGGAAGTCTGTGAGGTTTTTCTGTACAACGTCTTTTAACATCTACTGCAATTCCTGATGTTATTTCTTAAAGATTCTTCACAAGAATTAAATTACATTTTACACAAGAGGAAAATGGGCAGTACTACTGCGATTTGATTCATCAGCTATGCACTACTTAAAAATGAAATAAAAGAACACATTACAAAACATAATACATGATACTCGCTTATCCTGGTAATGAGTCTTCAGAACTGATCTATTTATGTCGTGCTACTTTGATGGGATCAATTTCTATTGCTAACAACGCACATAACTTACACGAAGGGTCGAACCAGCCTTCAGGAAGCACCACGCACCACATGGGACTCACGCTAACACAGTCTCCTATGCTGTGAGCACGCGCTTGGCTTTGTGTCGGTCACGGGGTAGCTCCTGCTAGAGCCAGAAGGCACTAAGAATAATGCCATAGGGTGCTACAGCTCATCCAGTTTTATAAACTTCGTGGCGGACTTCACTTTGTGTTTTCTTTACGCAGTTTCAGCTTCTCAGCTGACTGGTTCAGAGGCCAGTACTGGCTCCCGCGCTTTCTCTGACAGACAGGAGAGTTTCCTTTTAATACTCATCAGGTTTCTGTGTTTTCTCAGAAAACTTTCTGTAAAATATAATGAAATTCTAATAACCTCTGTATGAGATGAACACAAAACTACCCAGCTCCTCTCACCAAAAAAGCAGCAGGCAAGTCCAGGACATACAAGTGAGTATGGTGCAGTGGGCCCATGTTAGCCCAGACCGAGGTAGCCAGCCCCAGAGCCAGGCTGCCTGTGTCAGCTTAATGCTTCCTCCAAACTAATTAGCCACACTGAGAAGCAGTACGTGCAAACATGGGACACAGGACCATGCTCCAGCAGCTGCTCTCCTCTTAGGTCTCTACTAGGACAGACGCCGTGTGGTTCAGGAACACACCTTCAGCCAGCTCATGCATCTATCTCTCCAATTACACAAGATCGTGCAACGTGTTAAAGGCAGCAGCACTGGAAAGCAGGAGATCTGTTGGCTGTCACCAACTCTAGAACTGCCCAGCTGGGTAACCCTTGACAAGTTGCTTCTGCTCACTCTGTCCCGGTTAGCCCCAAATCACCTCTATCTCTTTTCAGACATGCTTCGAAATTCATTCACGGAAAGGTGCTGAGAGTTAAGCAGTATTATTATTTCTGAATAGTTTGCTACTTAGAAAAAACAGCACGGCCAACATATGGGGTTTACAATCAGAGAAGAGATCAACTGAGGTTGAATGAGACCTCAGGAAGTTGTCTGTCCCAACCCTGAGCTCAACGCAGGGGCTGTTCCAGACTTTAAAAACTCAAGGGTGGAGACTCCACAACCTCTTCAGGCAACCTGCTGCACTGCTGGACTGCCCTCAGGGTGAGGATTTTTTCCTTATGTCAAGGAATGTCTATGGCTATGGAGTAGAAGGCTATCGTAGCAGAATTTCACAGTAGGGTTCAGAGTTACTCATCTTCTTTTACAGCTCAGGCCCAATTAAAAAAATCTTTTTAAATTAAAGATCGTTCCAGTTTTATTTACACTCCAAGCAAACTACTCAGTCAACCTTTCTATCACAGGCTTGTCAGTCTATTTAGTGCAGAATCCTTATAAATGTTGCCAAGAATAAAAGTGATATACCATTCAGCCGTTTGGGCCTCAGGTAGCTCCCAGATCTCTGCACGGCACCCCTCCGACTGACCACGGCGGCAGCGTGGCAGTAGCCACGGAATTGTTCACGCCATGGCTGAGCCTTCAAACCATGCCAACGCTTGCTCTTTCAAGATCTTAAACATACATGTCAATGACCTTGGAAATAGTTTCAAGCAGCTGCACCATTTTTATTAATTTTAAATCTCTTCTGTTATCTCTAGTTTCTTTGTTTTCTCATGCCTATATTAAACTACGAAGTTATTTCCTAAACACTTAAGTGAAAACCTAAAAATGTTCTTTCATACAGACCGTGGACTAGGAACAGTGACTGTCACTTTTGAAAGCTACTTTATGTAACATTACAACAGAACGTGAGTAAAGAGAAAGGCGTAACATTTTGTTGTTCAACAGAAACACTTTGGAAAATGCTGAAATAAAATTTCTAATGGCTTGTGAGGTATTTAGTTCAGTTGTTTAGCAACACCTTTTGATTTGTAAAGCTTCTATGATACTTAAAATAACCGAAAAGAGAAAGTTTTGAAAGTTTTCTTTAACTATCTAAAACCACCTCCTGTAGCTTGACTAGAGAGCAGAAGTTCATAAGCACAACCTTCTTTTGAGATAACGCATTTTTGAATTACTATACTGTAATTTTTGTACACTACATCAGGCTATGGCTAGTGCAACTTCTTACAACATTACTAGCTTACTAATAAACATGTGCATGAAGTGGAACGGCGCATACAAGTTATAATTCTTTGGCTGTGCCTAGTAACATAAACAGGTCTGATACCATCAGTTGAAGAATTGAGGAATTAAACCATTCGAAAGACTGATGTAAAGGATTGGACATGCTAAAAAAAGATGGTGAAAAGAGGCTGATAAAAAAGGGAACAACATTCAGAAGTGAAGCAGTAGACCCACAATGGGTTGTGAATGGAAATAAACAGAACCATGAGAAAATGCTTCATCAACGTAAGAGCCACAACAAAGCTGTGAATCTCAAGATAAGCAAAAATTGTTTTTGAAGAAAAAACCAGCATGCTAGGTAGGACTTCAAAGACTAGAAAAGATCTAATAGACAGAAATGAATAATATAAAAAAATACCAATGAAGAGAGACCAAAAACAATTGTGCTAAGCACAAGATCAACTTACGCTGTGTCCCTGGTATTGCTCTGTTAACCCTTTGGTGCTGACACTCTGGCACCAGTTTAGTGGTTAAAGAGGATGAATATTTCACACCACAGCAGTCGGCTGCCTTCAGCCATCGGCTCCGCAGTTCCCCTCCCGAGCCCGCCTCTTCAAGGCTCCATCCCGTGCTTCGCCCCGCGATGTATCTCTAGCAGCACACCTGCAGTTTACTTCCCGGCTGGAAGGCGCAACAGCTCCCCTGCCCAGCTCTTGATCACGCTGCTCCCCTGCCTACCCACAGAATGCACAACTGCCTTTTCAGAAAGAAGCCACACAAATCATTGTGCCCTGGGTGGAAAGCCCACTCGATATCGTATTTCTAATCACAGACAATAGAAGACAACGCATTCAAAAGAGAGACAAAGAATAGGTAATTAAATACCACGCCGGTTCTAGAGTAGAAGATGCTGCTATTACAAGAAATACTGGTTTGCTAAATTCCAAAACATCCACAGAAATTATTTTTTAACCGGATTAAAGGAAAACAGACAGGTAAAGCTATGGCTTTATGCAAAATACACTGCAGCATTCTTTGGTCTTTGTTGTGAATCATTGACATAGAGAGCATTTTTGTCACTGGCTTTAGCAGAATAGAACTAGCTATTAATGGACTCAAAAATTAGCTATTTTCTTTCTAGAAATTTCAAAATAATTTTGAATGCAGAGAAGATATATAACATCATTAGTCTAGGAGGGTAGGCAGGAAAGGTGTTCAAATGGTGCTGGGGAAGCTGAAAATTAAGTGGCTGCCACACAGAAAACTATGGATAGAAAAAGATTTAAGTGAAAAATCAAACTCTAACACATGCTCAATACTATATGAAAAGAGAAATTAATTTTTTTTAAATTAAATTTAATTTCTAATGTCTTTGCAGGTGGGTTTCTCTTCTTTGGCTGGTTTTCCTAAATTCCATCCTGACGGCTCACTCCACATCTAAGGATGTCTAAGGACAGCGGACTCCAGAAACTTTTCACTGAGAAAATCTTGATAATTATTCATACACTTCTAAACACCTATTTCAATCCCCTTTTTCAAGTGATTTTGGTAGCCATTGGAAAAGTGTGTATTGTTTTGGTTTGGTACATAATACACGATGAAAACCAAATTCTGTTTACAGCAGGACCAGATTATCAGTGATTGGATTTTAGACAGTCATTTCCACAGAAAAGGTCCTTTATATGTCCTATTAATGACCTTACAACCTTCTCTAGTTGTCCCAAGATCTAGCTGTTTTGCAGCAGACCATATTTGACATCTTAGTTTGCAATCTCAGAAAGAGGCAAGAGAATACAAACTGTCCTATCAGAAAAAACAGCTTCAGAATCTCGTAAATAAATTACATTTCTATGGTGACACGATAAAAAGTGGTAGGTTTGAATCAAGAGCATACCTGCTTTGTGATTAATTGTAGATGTCAATACCTAGAGGTACCTGCAAGGCAATTAGCACTGTACTTGCCTAAATGTCACCCCATTGTAAATACAGAATGGAAATAAACAGACAGATTGGCCTAGTGCATGTTGTTTGGATTTGGAACAAGAATCTCAAAAATGTGAATCCTAACCGAGCCAATTTTTTATTATGTGCTGCTGACAAGCTACAAAAGACTTCTCTCTCTCTTTTCTTTTTTCTGGTACACTGTGAGGTTAATGCCACCCATCTCTCAAAAATGACGTGGAGGTCTTTACTAATCAGAACGATCATCATATTGATGAATCCTAATGAAAACAAGCCCATACAAATTTCTGTATTTGTGGCTGTAAATGCTGAGACTGACTCAGGGAGAATTTTCTTCGTCCTTGGAGCCCAGTTTGCTACATTTTATTATATGCTTTACAATGGCCATGTAATTTGTGGATCCTTTTCTGTCCTTCTTCCCCGGTCTTATTAGTCACGTGAACAACTGAGAGCAGAAACACAACTATAGGCTGGGAGTTACGGACCTGCCAAATAGAGGCTGATGTCACTGCTATGCAAGATTGAATATACATTACTAGAATATCTATTAAAACTGACATTTAATATTTTAACTTCTATAAAAGGTAAAGAATAAAGTCGACCACCACCCCCACCCCTTTTGGAAATTAAATCATGTTTTTTACAGCGGATTTAAATCTTCTGGAAAGTAACTGTGTCTAAAGATGGGGAGGGGGGTGCTTTTCTGTTTCATCACACAGCCAAGATTTTTTTTTTTCCAGTATTTTTCTCCTTTTAACTATAACACATTAGCTGCTGGTGGCCTTTGGAAAGCTAGCGGATCATATGATGCTGGCTCTCCTTCTTCCCATCTGCTAGCCTGCATCATAAGAAAACTTAAATGTATATCAAATATTACTTTTTTTATGAAACCAATTAGTACAGATGCTGCAAGAATCTCACATGATCATAAAAGCTTTTGTGACAGAACTTCTCTGTTAAAGTAAAGCTCATCTAGAAAGTTGGAAATCCTTTTCTTTAAGGGTCTTTCATTAGTAGCACACACTAAATAATGATCACTGCTGTACGATGAGAGACAAATTAATGAATCAAACATTACAGATTTCATCACATTGGCTCATTTACATTTAAGCTAGTTTCCAGCTCTGTCATGCATTTGCTTTTAAACGAGCCCCTGTGGATAGTGCTGCAATGTTTGATTCATTAATTTGTTTCTCAGTGTACAGCAGTGCTCACTGTTCAGTATACGGTGAAATACTTTGAAAATATTTGTTTTAACAACCTATCTTTTATTTTAACAAAGAAATAATAACCCTGAAGAAGGAAATGCTGGCCATTTTGTGACATAGTCCCTGCCAAATCTCCCAGTTGCTACCCCAGCCAATCGTTATACCACTGTGATATTATCTGGATTAAGTCTTCACAGCTTGCTTTCCCATATTCTACAATTTCATAAAGCTTTGAGCCAGCTCTTTGGGCTAGTATTACGATGCCCGATTCAGCTCCTGGGAAGTTAAAGGTGGCTTTAAGCCTTTACTCTCTGATCCTTGGATCAATCCCAAGGAGCAGCTTAGATCAGCCTCCCGGATGCTCGGTGACATTCTGCCGCTACTGTGCCTAGTACACCGGTTCCTCTACACTGTAACAGAGTGGGTTGCTTGGCAAAGCCAGCTCTGTGAGAGCTGCAAAACTTTGGAATTGGTTTTTGGTTGGTAACAGCTTGAATTTGGTGACCTTACAGTCCACTGAAAGCACCATCTGTTTTAGAAGAAAAAGAGGCATGTTCCCTAGCTGGTCAGCGCAGGGAGACAAGCGTTTGGGTAATTAGCTGGGTAGTCGAGTTCTCAAGTTCCTATCTGAACCTCAGATTTTCAAGTTTATGTACTCGAATACAACACTAATTATACACGTACAGCTTTGTTGCAGGGATCATTGCTCACGTTTAATTCTAAAGAATCAAATACACGTAGCAAATGAAAAAGATGGAAGCTGTTTTAGTAGGCACTAGGAAGTGGAGAACAAAATGCTTCTCCAGCTAGAACTTCCCTTCGTCTAACAGGGCCATGATGGATCGCAAGGTTACAAAGGCAGCCCATTGGACAAGAGGATACATTTGGACTATGGGATTCATGGAAATGAGGGCTTAATTAAATGTGTTGGTTTTTTTCACGAAGCAGGCAGGTTTTCATGTGTTGAGAAATGGAGTTAAGTAGTACCAGCATATTACATTGCATAGCCATTTTCCTCCTACTTTGCTTTTTTAAAAAAAAGGAATCTCTCTGAGCAGCGCATCATACATGTCGAACAGGAAAAAAATACATTTAATTGACACCAAACAAAAGAAAGCCATCAAGATAGAAAGGTAACATCCTAAACCTATGTTTCAGAGGTCTTAAATGTATATCAACATAATTCTCACTTTTGCTAACTCCAAGTAATCCACAGATGCAACTGTACACTAAAAAAAAAAAACACCTAAAAGAAACAAAACCCACTGCCTCACTGTCAAACGTAACCAGCAAGGCTACAGCGCGCCAAGCGCAACCAACACAAAGTCTACCCTGCAGCCAGAATACCAGGAGAGCCGAAGTGGGCTGCGCGTGAGATGTTGCGCTCTGCTGATTAAGAGATGCAGAGGAAAGTTGTCTCCTGTTTCCGTCACATCAGAAAGGCCCCAGGACAGACTATTCATTTCCAGTGTCAGCGTAGAAAGGGGGGACAAAGTTTGTAAGGGGCGCTCATACCTTTGGAAAGACAGTTTGGCATTTTTCCTAAAATGTATACCTGGTATTTTCTGCAGCAGAAAACTGCTTGGTCTTTCCTTACAAATGCAAAAAATGTCGTATTTAACCGTATCCTTAATTCCACCTGCAAGGAATTATATAATGCTCATAAGGTGGGAAGTACTAAAAATTACGTGAAAGGCTGGAGTAATTTTAATGTTTATTATGAAAAACGTACCTCATTGAAAAACACTTTTTTTTATTTTAACAATAATCTCCACGTTTTGGGTTTTTTTCCTTGAAAAATTGTATTTCACAAAGACAGATCAAATACCCTCAGAGAAAAGCTAGGTTATCTTCATATGAACACAAGAATTTATAAACATTTTTGTGGGAGCTTGCTCAATCCAATTACAAGACAATTTTATACTAAATGTACAATTAGGTCACTCTTGCTTTGGTTTGTAGAAATCTTTCTTGATTTGTAGAAATCACTTGCTTATACTTGTAAGTATGCTGAGTCAAATAAATATGGAAACAAATATTCAGAAAGAGTGGCAGTAAGATGGAACTTGATGTCAAGAGCACGTTAATTACACTACACATTGTTTTCTCCCCAACTCTCCCACCAGCCTCATACGGAGCTAGAGTAGTAATGATGGAGGAGGAAATAAATCTTTTCATGTGTGCAGTGTCCCACTGCTGTCTTAATCAGAAGAAACTCTTTGGCTGTTGCTCTCTAGCTCATGAAATGCCTCCAGTGCACAGCACAGCTCAGTCTGCTGAAACAACTGACTTGGTAACAAAGAATACGTTATCAGATTTCACAATACTTGGGTCTGCTTTCAGAAATCGGCAATTTAAAAAGCCCCCAAAACCCAGCGCACACTTACATTTCCATACCCTTTGTAAGCAAAAGAAAAAAAAAAACCAAAAACCCACCCCAAAAACTCCAAACAACCCAACAGTCTTAAATTGCAGTGAGGAACATTCACGTTAAACACAAGGGAATTAATTTTTAAGGCATTTTGAAGCCAGACTTTTAGCCACCTACAGAAGGTGCCTCTTCTCATTTCAAGGTAGGTTCAACAACATTCCTGACTCCCCACTCACTAGAATACAAGTCCAGGTGACTCCTGTATTTTAGATGGCAAAGTTAGGTGACTTGAGTCCAAATCTAATGAAATCCCATGAAGCTTATTTAAGCACAACAGATTGTTTATGGCACCTACAAATTTTCATCACTCATTTTTTAATAGAGACAACAGGCTCATCTCTGATAGGTATTATTGAAGTAGAGGTTCGTGTTAGGAGGTGCTATGAAAGTTAGCCATCATTCTGGTTAACTCTTCCTCAGCTCTTTCCAATATTTATATCTTCTGGTTTATTTATTCACTAAAGAAAATTGGTGCGGTAAAAACATCAATGTGCAAATAAACTAACAGTCTTAAACGGTGAGCATGAAAGAGTCCTCCCATACTTCTCACTGATATCCTTTCCATTTACAGAAAACTCACATATCAATTAAACTCACCTGTTAATTAAAAGCTTGTCTGGAAAATTCCTCGCTAGTTGGAAGCAAAATAAAGTGTAAAAAGTATCTGAATGCTGAAGCTTTGAATTTTAATTACTTACTCCCAGGTTTGTTCGTGATCCCTCAGGTGTTGGCTGGGCAACAGCAAAGAACTGGAAAAAAGAAACAAAATTATTTTGTAATTCCTGCTGTGGGGAAGAAAATGTATTGAGAAGGCTTCCAATTTTCTCTTCTTATCTTGTTTAGATTTATTCTTTATTAATGTACTTATAAGAAAGTATCCAAACACAAAGAAAAAAAGATTCTGGAAGATTACAGGCAACTACAGTGAATAATTGTTCTACAAATTTGATAGGTTTTTTTTCTTTTCTTAATAATATGAGTTCCTATTGTGTTTCCCTCACAATGGTGAATATCAGTGTAATTATAAAAGGGGGAATAATGCATATAAATTTGGCACAAGGGCTACAGTTTTTATCAGATCACTGATTACATATATATATTAAATTTGATGTGTTGTTTATTTTATATGCATCTAAATAGAGAAGACATCAGCAGATTTAATAAAAATTCTGGAACTCGTAAGAATTTGATCCCTTTTCTCTAGCTACCCATATAATAGTAGCTGAGTTTTTTGACCATTTTCTTTCTTTTCTACATTCTTTAGACAAATGATCTTATTTTCTGAACAGAAAAGCATACTGCATCTTAAGAGAGTCTGTAAACTAAATAAAACTAAATATGGAAGCAGTGGATAGTTTTTCCGCTTTTCCTCATAATCACCGCCCCCCCCCACCCC
>VZSF01002843.1:359868-446826 GCA_013398295.1 Chionis minor | reverse complement strand
CCCCCCCCCCCCCCCCCCAAATCACAGTCTTTTAATAACCTGAATTTTTAAGTGTCCTTTTATTAAGCATAAATATCTGATATTCCTATTTATATCAGTGCTTTCTACAACAAGAAAATTCATTTGTGACATTTTACAGAGGAATTTAAGGATTTCATGAGGTTTCTGATGAATTCTTGCATATGAAAAATTAGGCCATCTGAATTAGACAGAAGATTTACACATTCAGTTCTCCAAGAACTGGAATGAGGACTTTCATTTTTTATGCCATACACACAGCATATGTACATCTGTTTAAAAAAGTTCAATTATCAGTTAAACTACTCTCACAAATTAACTTGCATGCAAGTAGATGACAATAGCATATGCAAGTGAAGTAACTGCATATTATGTAAGTTTTCTTCCTCAACACAGTTGAGTTTCAAATTGTAAAAAAAAACAAACAAAAACCAAACAATAAACTTCAAAAGGAATATAAATGTTAATAATAGTTAATTTACTATGTATATAAACCACTTAAACATACTGAGTGAAAATACCAAGCAGAAACTGAACATGGTTGACTGTGACTATTCAATTCTAATACAGGTTATAAGAGAGTTAAAGCAGCAGATGCTTCTTTGAAGTGCATTTAAGGGACTGGTAATGTTAAATAGCTTGGATTCCACTTGTATTAAGTTCACGACGAGAGTTTCCTCATCAAATGACCAAGACACTATGAACTGTAACAGCACAAGTCATTTTTTGGCTATTACACCCACCTGAGTACTACTCAGTATACACTCAGTTATATATTCAAGTAGAGACTTCTGCTCACTGTATTCAGCTAAAAATTCTGAATATTGTGCAATTCAGTATTTTTAGGAGTCTTAAATCAGTTAAAAGAGTCAAGTGCATTAGGAGTAGATGAAGAATAAACCATAAGAAATTTTGTCACAGTTAAAAAAAAAGGGCGGAAAAAAAGAAAAAAGAAAAGCAAGCAGGCCTCTATCATCCACTTTGTTTTGAAGCTGGATGTCTTTCAAATGGAGACAGTATCTCGTTTAATGCATTCTACTAAGGGACAGGCCTTATGAGCAGAATCTTATTTATAATGGAAAAAGCATTGTGCCAGGAGTAGCCATATTACATTCAAATACTCAAGCTACAATTGCTGAGACATTTTATGAATCTGTAATTCATAAAAGAATGCCTTATGAAAATTCAAGACATCAGCAGGTCTTATGTAGGTTACTTGTAAATATGACTTTAAATATTAATACATATTCTTTCTGAAGAATTAGAATCTTCTCTGAAAAAACGACAATGCCATATGTGGCTGAACTTCAGCATTAAGAGCTAGGGAAGTATTTTGTAGCTAACACAAAGTATAATTTCAAATGTTTTTATTTAAGAATTTATTCAAATGATGGTTATGGTTCTATTGTTATTTATAAAAGTCCTTCCTTCTCCAACACAGGAGGGACCCACCACATTCACTCCAAGGTGACGAAAATACCTTTTAGAATATTTTTACATCCAAATAAAACATCTATTCCAATGACAGCAGAACGGACTGCAGGCACCACAGTATTACAACTCATCCACAAGCATCTAAGACAATAAAGGTGGCAGGAGAGCTTGGATTGTCCAAAGAGATGGATACCACCCACCACTCATGCAAAATACACCCATCTCCTTCATGACAAGTTATCTACAAAAACATAACACGAAACCGTAGCAGAGGAAAAGTTTGTGACATTACTGATCCCTGAGCATCCCCCAGACCAAGGTGCACCAGGGGAAGCTCATCCTGGACTGGAGAGTTTAAGATATAATGCCATTCATCGAACCAGGTTAGGAATGTCTACGCTTGCGTTTTGACCACCTGCAAACTGTATAATCCTTCCACAAACACCAACTATTGCTATATTAGTCTGAGAAAGAGGGAAATTGTTATGCACCTGACACTTGACAGTCACTGATGCAATGAGTAAGTCACTGAGAGACACAAAAGTCTTTTTATTACCCATTATAATAGCCACTGGATTCTTTCATTTCCTCAGTTTTATTGATTCTCTGGAAATGAGGGTGGAGGATAGAAATTTTAGAAGAATTTTTCCAATCGTCAGTTTTTGCTTATATCTGAAGTATGAGGAAACGTTATACATCCTTTCCTGTTTATGACTCAACAACTAAATATGGAGGAACAGTGGGAAAATACACTGCAAGTTTTCCCAACGTTTTGCATTGTGCAAAGCCTTTAATAAAAACACCAGCTGGAAACAACGGTAAGTTCCTAAGAGAAATGGTAAATGCTAAAGATCATTTTCAATCCAATTCTCATGAGTTTTTCTCTCGTTAGCACCAGGTTCCTAACGGTTTTCTTTTTTCTGTACATGAATTCTTGAATTATTCTTCTGTTCATATACACATTTTATCCTTAAAATTCAGACATGTTTAAACAACAACATAAAAACCTTAACCATTTTGACTATTTCCAGGAAGCATTTGTCAGTACACTAACTCAGTTCCAAATTGCTCTAAAAGTGTTATTTAAAGAGCAATAAGAAGTTCTTATTCCTGCAGTCATGCTTTTTTCTTATTCTTACTTGTTGGCATCCAACATGAACTCCAATATTTTCTGCATATTACTGTTAATTTCTGCTTCATGGGGAGTGGCTGTTCTTTTCCTTTATGGCAGCAATCAATGCCTACTTCTCAACAGTTAGGAGACAGAATCCTATATAAAAATGGCAAATCATATTAAGCTTCTATACGAACCTTGATCTTTTGCCAGCATGTCTGATCTACTTCCAGAGTACACGAGCAAGGCTGTGTGCCTTGGTTAATAAGTAAACAGTTCCTGTAAAACTTCTCTTTGCTCCTACTGTCTTATCCCTCCATGTTGTTTGAAGAAATCCATGTCATATTTCAAACAGAGTCTCTTCTCTTTTCTTAAGAGAACATTAATAGTGTCTTAGGTCTGGAACTTTATAAATTAGGCAAATCTCTTTTTGCTAGTGAAGCTTGTGGCAAAATATTTTTTCTGTGTGTTGCACAGTATGTTATCGTCATGATCAGCACAGGTTTTTTAAGTCCCAACAGCCTGGTCTCTTATGAGCGAGAAATTTCACTTCTTCAAATGAAGTGAAAGGATAATGTATGCAAGTTAGAATGGAAATCATTCTCTCACTGTTGAGCGCTCTTCTGATTCTATTCTTGGCAAATATGACAAAATATATGTCATTATGATTAGTAATATACACATATCAACTGAGACATGGACTATAAGCTCCCAAAACAATTTCAAGTTGCCACTAAACATTTCAAGTGCTCAAATTAGAAAATTTCAGCGCCTGCCAACTTGGCCTGCATGTGACGCAACTTCTGCAAGCAATTATTAACCAATTCTTTTAGGAATCAAAAAATTATTTTGGACTTACTGTTATATGTAACAGTATAACATACAAACTGCTGGTTTAATTTCTACATGATCTGCTTTTCTACATTTCTAGCTGGTGTGGAAGAGGGAGTACAGGGACTCTTCCTGAGGACAGCCATCCCTATGCCGAGCGTAGCGGCAGGACAGCACAGGAGACTCTTGTCAGCTGAGCACATTTCACGCCACAAGAGTGCGGGATGGAATCTAAAGCTGCGCTCTCCAGCACTGTGCACGACAGCCTCTTCCCAAATCTGGCTACTTTTCCAATCCTGATAATGAAAGGGGAAACCCACAACTCAGATTGCTAGCCCGTACTGTAAAGTTGTGTAGAAGGTACTTCTGCTTTCAGATGAATGCTGCTGAGATTGGGGGTTGGGCAACATTTTTTTCCTACTGGCATCATGACCTTTCAGCAATTTGTGAATGTCCAATTTATATCCAAATATTACGGTGGTGACTTTTGCTAATTTCAAGGATTTACAAATGAGTACGGAATACTTTGTCAGTAGAAAAGAAAGCACAGATAAATAGATCAGAGAAGGATCTGAGCAGAGCAACAATCACGCTATAAACGTCAGAGCTGAGCAATTTCCACACAAAATAAAGCTGCTATCGGCAAACAGTCTGACTTGAAGCGTCAGACTACTGCTGTGTGACTGTGCTACAATCCCAAGGTCACTTACAGGGAGAGCAGGTGGCGCGACACTCGGCAAGCCAATATCACAGCTCTGCCTTTACGTATAGTTACTCCCCAGGAAGACAAAGCTTTACACTTCAAAGTGACTTCCACGCCCCACGCCCCTTTCACAAACTGAAGAGTTCAAGTCGGGAACTTTTACTTAACAAGAACATGCAGAGGTTCTCTTTTTTTCTATTTAGTTTGTAACTTTGTCTTTCAAGTGGAGAAAGAGGAAATAGGGAAGAGGCAACATTCATATCCTGCAATTTGTTAGAGCCTAGGGTTTCATATCCTCTCACCAGACCATCAGAGAGGTCTGACAACTGACCAGGCTTCGCCTTCCGACACAGACAACTGGTACCGGATGCTGAGAGCATCAGGTTGGGTCTTGCATGAGAATCTGAGGAGCAAATGTGACTCAGTCTTACAATTTGAGTGTTGTGCCACAAGATGAAAATAAACTTTTTTAAGGTGGGAAAGCCAGCTACGATAACAATGCTGGCTTCCCGTTTTTCACCCTGAAGCTGCTTCTTTTTCATGAAAACAGCTCTTTAGTAATATACTTCTGCGTCTCATCTACACCTTGAGATCAACATATCAAAGTCCTATTTACCTCAGATATGTGTGTAGTTTCTTCATGATCTTCTTTACCTAGAGGTTGACCAGTCTAGCCTCCTGTCCTACTGTTCAGACCATCCATGTGTGTTATGTCCAATTAGACATCCCATTTTAATAGGATCTCAATATGCCGTTAGAGTGTCAGTCTCCAGAATCTAAAATATTATTCAGCATTTTTAAAATAGTGTAACATGTATTCATCTAAAAATCTACGAGCCAGCTAAATAATAAATATGAGTAACAAAATCATATATTTGGGGAATTTTAAGTTTAATAACAGTAAATGAGAGATTTTCAGAAGGATTCAGCACTCAAGACCTCCCCCCCATCACTTTTATCCAGACATTTGAAAGCGGTCAATATCTCACATAATGAGAATATTTGAAAGTGTGGCCATTTCTTTCAGTATCTAAATGTTGAAGAAACTTTTGAAACCATTGCCCTGCTGTCTCTAACCACAATGTGCTGGTGTCTTAGGTTAACAACAATTGTAATAAATAATATGAAACTTCAGGTGTGATAAATGAACACCTTTCATGAGCCTTAAATTCCTCAAGACAATAACCTCTCCTCCTCAATGTATTCAGTATTTTCTATGTGAAATATTACTTAAAATTTCAGCTGATCTGTAATCTCTTTTTGAACCATGATGCGCATCCAAGCCCTGTAAGCCTCTACTCTTGTACAGGGTAACCAGAGTTTTTTGACATTTAAAATATCTAGCGGCATGACAAGAGTTTGTATTTGCATATACATAAATTGTGCCAGGGAAACTACATGAGTGACAAACCATCAACAACAAGCCGCAGCGTTGCCTGTGGCTTTCACATCAAGCATGGCTGCATATAAAAATGTTACATTGCTGAGAAAAAGTAGCTTGACCACCACAGCCTCTTTTTTAATACATACTCTTCTGAAAAAGAAAATGTGTCTTTTAAAAATGACTGTAAAGGAGAAAACAGTGTGTTATATTTATTTGAAACCTTTTTGCATTGACGATCAATTGAGGGAAAAAAGTTTCCTTTCTGATATGATACTTGACATAAACTTCTACGTGAGGATTTTCTTTCCCATCCATCCCTGACTAGCAGCAATGGTATCTCCTGAGGTTAAACCAGGCTGTGTGATGCCTATGAAAGGTTCATTATAGCTTACTATTGCATCCCACCGGTGCCTATTCCTTCCCTCACCTGAAGAAGCAGCTACACTGTACAACTAAACTTATGGCTAGTGAGGATTAATGTGACAGAAAAGTAAAACAGGATTTTGTTTTCATGTGACTGATAGTGCATATATTCCTCAGAATCACAGCAGAGCCCAGAGGGACATTTCATGCAGCTGAAACAAGCAACTCATGCAAACCATCTGCAGCGTAACCACATGACAGACCCAGTGGTAATTTCATAGTTGCCAGTGAAACAAACTCCGATCCTCCCGGAGAGACAAATGTTGCCGCAAAACAATCCAGAACGTTTCACACCTTGGCGTATGAGTCTTGTGAGAGCTGACCAAAAGAAAAGAATAAAGTAACAAAGAAACCAGAACTAAAAAGGAAAATAAACTTTTTTTAAAAAGGCTAGAAAGTAATGCACAAACTAAACCCACTTTCATTGCATAACAATGCATGGCTTTGTCTCCAGCGAGTAAGGTTACGCATTGTACCAGACTGCGCAGTAAATGCACGATTGCCAAATTTAGCATTTTGTACTTTCAGCTAAGACTTTTGTACAATGCAAGATAAAAATGGAATGTGGAAAGAGGTATGAAATTCCTTTTCTGAAGATTTTTTATTTTTCTAATGATGTAAAATTTTTTTAAGAGTTGCTGATGGCTCCAAACTGATAATAATGAACATGTAAGAGTTGGAACTGCGAAAGGCTCCCAGGTTTCCCTGGTTTTGGTGAGAAGGCAGTAACTGCTGCCCAGAAAACGCTCCACTCCAACTGCTGGGAGAGAACAGGTTTATCCTCGACCTCTGCACTGCGTTTCTGACTCCACGGACTGCACCTGCCCCGGAACCCCTGAAAACCCATCATAATTACTTCTTCAGAAAAGTCAAGTAATTTAGGCAAATTCTCCCCTCTGTCAATTTATTAAGAAAAGGTACCCAGGAGGTCCCAGGAGCACACATGGTCTCGATGACAGGCACTGATGAACTCGGAAGAGTTTTGTGTCACGTGCTTCACTGACACCTGACATTTGTAAATGAAGAGTACAAATGTATTTAGGAGACGAGAGTTGTACTCCCTACGTCTGCCTGAAGCGCACGTTTTGAAAGGAGGTATGTTATTTTGTGAGAAAGGAGAGCTACATTGATGCATGCTTGGTAGGTCATAGCACTTCTCTTCAGCTGATTCGACAGACATCCCATTACATATCTATTAATCAATCATCTCTAAGTTGATTTTATGGTTGCAAGTAGCACAGTCACATTTCAAGCAATTTCTACAATTATGGAAGCAGCTAATAGCTCTATCCTGAATTTCATTAAACAAAAAATTAGTCTGATTCTATATAAAAGACTGAATAATAGAGGCTCTTTTTCTCTGTATCACTACTTTTAACAAGGTTAACCAGAAGGCCATTTAAGAAAGCCACTTTGTTTTACGCTGTGGAATTGATGGTCATTTTGTCACGTCACCTGTTTGCTTGACATGACCTGATACTCTGCATCACAAGATGACTTACCAGTTCAAAGAAAGAAAACATCCCCAATAGGCTTTATCAGTTTCAGAGCCTCGTGTAGTACACAAACTTGGTTCTAAACCTTCTGTTCGGAATTTCTACCTGGAAGAAGTAGGAAGATGTAGGCTACATCTTCTCAGTCTGTAACTTCTTGTAAGTAATTACTGCCTCAGGTACCAAACATACTTTGCCTTTTTGCTGCTGTGACACACTAATGTCCACGCTGCGTTTGAAGCTATGGATCTCAAGAAAGCCAAAACCATAACTGTGTCAAACTGCCAACTAGTGAAAAATGAGTAAGTGTTAGATCTCTAACAAATCTTTTCACATTCCCAATGCTTTGGTTATGTCAAATCTTCAAAAATGCAACCAGATAACCACTTTTAGTGATGTTTCCATATAATACAATACATATATTTGTTAAAATGCCAATTAAGATTGTTTTTATATTCTGTAGTTTGGGCTACAAATCCGGGGAAGTAAAAAAAAATGCATCTGTTAAGCACCTGACCGACAGTTCCTTACCTGGATGCCTACATAATGGTACCTAGAAAAAAAAATCCTTTTACTAGGGTTTTTTTATTTACAAGTTAGGGGAAAGACTATCTAAACCTTGCAGTTCTAAACTGAGTTGCGCTGTAGTAGCTGACACCTTTGGGGAACGGGCTGTCATCAAACCCAGCAGCCATTTACCAACTTAAACCAGAGAAACACAATGACATAGTTACACAGAAAATATACAGGATAATCTGCAATGCTTATTGGCTTTGTTCTGTACTCTGCAAGCTCCTGAAGGTAACAAAAGTTTAAAGACACGGATTATTACATTACAGCACCCACGGTGATGAAATCTTTGGTGTTTAAGTATTTTCATGCAATAAATTTTCTGTCAAACAAAGGAAGTTCTCTTTCACTAGCAAACCTCTAAGGGCACCAGTCAAAGACGCTCCAAAAATCAGCTGTTTTAATTGTGCTTCGTGGCTAAACTGCAATAAGGGGAGGGAGGAATATTTATACTACCTAGCCTTATGTCCAACAGAAATACCTAATTTAACCATTGGTTATTAACCATTGCTGCTGTACAGCAATGAAAAAGGATGAAAGAGCCTTAACTTCGAAATGAGTTTACCTAGACTTCCCTGAAATGCTTTAAAAATCAAATCTCCTGCCCCTGAGTATACAGATAGGCAGTGACACAAGCTGCCTATCTTGGGGACATCAGCCAAATTCCTAAAAGTAGCCTCTATGGCTACCTGCAAAACTCCCATCATATGAACCTTCCCCAGTTTTCACAGTAACTTTAGAAAGAGAGCTTAAGACAGTATGGCACTCGTGCAAATGGTATCACAGCCACGGAAAGTGCCTTTTAATAGCAAACACCCCATCCAAACGCCTTTACTTTCACAAGCTCGTTTTTTAGCAAAGCAGTACAATATATTTCCAGCTTTCTTGGAAGTCTCTGTGTTCTCAGTTGCTATTTCAAATTAACCTAGATATGGAGATTAAACAACCATTTGGGAAAAAGTGCTAATCAGAGGGAAATAACATTGACTAGTGTTTCTCAGCCAGAGTGGCTTTGCTGTGGATTAAGTCTATAGCACAGAAAATGGAGATGACTCTTAGAAATAAGAAATGAAACCATCTATTTTCTGTGCCCTCCTACAGTAAACAAGGCTTGAGCAGAGCAGCTGTGAGAATCCCTTGCATATGCTGGCGGATGGCGATTCAGGGCTGAGTTGATTTCAGGCCGTATCCCTTGTGAACGACTGAAAAGCTGGCTTACGCCTGTTGTGGCCCTGTTCCAGTTGCCAAGGTTTATCTCCCCAGTCTCGCAATCCTTTGTGCACACAGCTCTCTATAGGAAGTCCCGAATAAAATTCCCCTCACCACCATGCAGCTAAGCACCAAGAATCGACTTGTGCAACCACCCTCCTTTTTCCACCCTTTTGGGTTCACATGACACAGTCCTTGTGGCAGTGGGTCGCAGCTTCCGGAGCGGCTCGCTTCAGGTACGTGTTTCAGTGCGGCACCGAGGTGGAGACTCCAGGTGGGTCATGGTATTAAAGTGACCAAGTGTTCATGAAGACAGCTCAATCGGACTCAGAAGCCCGACGACAAGTCTGCACTGTTAAAACAGCCTTTACAGTCAAAGGAAATGTCATCTGAGGCTCTGGAAGTTGCTGGTACTTCTGGAAAACAGTGATCCTAAAGGTCAGAAAGTTGTATGAATCTGTCACTTTGCACAGCCAGAGACAGCTGAGGATCAGGTAACACCTTCTCCAAATCTCAGCCACCAGCAACTAACATGGAGAGGTCGCTCAGCATCCCTGCAAGGGCTGATGGAGGCTTCCATCCCAGGAAAAGCTACCTACTTCACTTTAATTCCTCTGGGAATTCCTGAAGTGCCTTACTCGTACTTGGAGTAACACCACTGTTCATACAAAGCTCAGCTTACTTAAAAAATAACAACTCTCCTATTTAATGAGCCACATCTCTCACGGCTACCTTGATTCCTGCATTACTTACAAGAAATGTTCATGATAATATTTTAAGTCAATTTATAAGCTTTTTAGCTTTTATTTTTTAAAACTCTGTTTTTCAAAAGAGCACATGAATAATCAAAGCAGAAATAATGAGTCAAATCAGCAAACGCAGTAATTTCTATGTGTAAAATAGTTTCACGTCAGAAATTGAAGGTATACTAATGACAACCTTAATATCCTAACAGGCTCCAATTTTTGCATAAAAATGATACATTTTAAATATCCAAAAGCTTGATGGGAATTTTACACTCTGTTTATGTTAAACCAAAAAAGTAAACTTAAAGTAATCATGTAAATTGAATGATAATAAGAGTTCTTTTATATTTTTAGACTACTTCAAATGAATAATTTAAAAGGCATCAAGCAAAATATTTTATTAACATAAAGTTAATGGTATATTTTTATAGTATCTGATTTTCAAAAATTTGTACTAAGGCATTATCATAATCAGCTCATGTCAGTAGTATGCCATTTCACATGCTTTTATTTTTGACTAGAGTTAATGTACTCCCTGGCACAGACATTAAGTCTAAACCTTATTCCTGAGCTATCACTACTGCTTTTATTAAAATACTTGTAAAAATTGCTAACTTTTACACGAGTCTAAAATAAAGACAGCCTTGCTCTGTGAACTGAAATTTCTACTAGGATGTATTCCAATAACAAAATCAAGGGCTCAACAGTGGGAAATTCCAGCGCTCTCAGACAAGAAGAAAGAAAATAAAAAGAATCAGGCAGCACATGTGTCACAAAGCAGGTATCTTGTTGTGAAACCAAGACAATTATAGAATATTAAGAGATTTCCTCTTCATTCCCTGGCTAGAAAAAGACAAAAACCACCTTGCTCAGTGCCAGCTTGAGGACAGGGAAAATGATCCCACTAGCAGAACGTTTGGGTTCTAAGTCAATGTTGGTTTGGGGGCTTGTTTTTTGGGGTTTTTTTTCTTTTTTTTTTTCTTTTTTCTTTTCTTTTTTCTTAAACAGAGATATACACCTATTACCAGTGCTGAAAAATACTTGAAATGTGATTTTTCTCCCACCGCCAAATGTTCATAGCAGGTGCAGAAGCTGTCTGCAGGATGGCCATGACTTGCAGTAGGTTTCCAGCTTCCAACAGTGGAGCCCATGCAACAGGAAGTATTTTTCGGGATTGGCACTTTCAGGTTTCTTTAGGATACAATGGCCACAACACTTACGGTGTGGCACATATGGGTTTATAAAACCTCACAAGCCCCACATTCAAACTACATTAAAATCCACAAGCTCTACACCACACCTAATTTTCTTAAAAAAAAATTATTACTTCAGCTATCCCAGTAAAATATTTTTTTCTGAGAAAATAGGGATGCCCTTTTTATTTCTTCTTCTGTCTTCCCAGTAAAGGGCATACATAAAACTCTTGTTCTATCCAGACAACTCTCATCAATAACCAATGTAAAACTGACATTTGTTTCTCTGCGATCGCACTTTCTAACGTCCATTCTTTGATTATCTATTCCAAAAATAATACGTTATCATTAACACTGATGATAAATATACCACCATTTAGAACTGGATGGAGGATTGCCATTGGCTTTGCTGTAAATAAATAGAGCAAGCTGAAAAGTAAGTCATGTAACATAATGAAAGACTAAGCAATTGCAGACTTAGGGCTATGGAAACAGACTTGGCATGTTTAATTACCCTTATCAAAGGACTTGATACTTTGATAATACACTGTGTAAAAGTGCTGCAACATTTGAGAATAGTTTGAGTTAAAAATTCCAATTGATGGTTTGTCAAAATAAAATAAAAAAGGGCTATGAGGGTGAATATGTAGCCTCATGAGTCTTCTTCAGTACTTCAGTGTCTTAATAACCATCCAGTAAACATTTGAAGCCCCCAAAAATGTTCAAATGATTAATTTAAAAAAGAAACAAAGCAGGAAGATTTTTGAATGTGGAGTCCTATGACAGACTTCAAAGATCCCTTGAAAAGAGAACACTTTGTGATGGAAATATTTTTCCTCAGGGGTTTTCTATCACCATTTGAAATTTTATATGCTTTCCCCATAATATTTTGCCCATTATATTACCATCGTCTCTACAGCAGCAAGAAAATTATTAAAAGATGAGAAGATGAAGAAAATCCACAAAATTGCTCGGTCTTACAAGTTCTGAATTGGGGGAATACATGATATTTTTTCAAATGAAAAAATTAACAGTCTGTAAGGAAGGCATCATAAAATTTAAGGCAATAAACTCTGCTGACGCTGTGGGGTTTTTTTGAAATTATGAATGACACAATAAAGATTTTTTATTTTATTTATTAAACACTCCTAGATGTACACCGGAGTTCCACCTGGAGTTCCACATTTCTGGCAGTGAAATTTATCCTGTGCAAAGACCTAGTTCAAAACCTGAACATTACTTGAAACGCCCCACTTAGATTTTGAAATCTCAGAGGACTCTGCTCTGCAGAAACTGCAGTTTCCTAAATATACATATTTTTTGGTGTAGATGTGCATCCTTGTATTGAAAATATATTTACAAGATTGTAAAAAAATACTCAAAACCCCCACAGATACCACTTACTTCTATCACTCCTAATAATTTGTTCTAACAAAAATGAAAAACCAAACCCCTAAAGCCCAGAAATTAAAATAACAACAAAAAATCCACAGCCACCTTGTTTGAATGTTATTTAGATATTAAACAGAATAGTTAACAGACTTTATTATTCTTGAGCTATTAGAACCTATTCCAATTCCCATTCAGTTTATCAGCAAATTTCCAGTAACTCATAAGTGAAAGGAAAATTAAACACAATGAAATATCTATCATTTCCAAAGCTGAGAATTTTCCTATTATAGTCATTTCAGAATCTTTTTTTCTTTCTCTAATCCAATGACATGTTACATTAACATCAATTAATCATTGGAAAGAACTACCAAGTGAATTTGTACATTCTCATTTCCTAAAATCTTTAAACCCAGACTGAATGGATTTCCAAAATATACTATTCATAAAAATAAGTCATTCCTCTTATACAGGAATAATTAGATAAAGACCTATCTCTGTGCAGAGATGTAGAAATCAGATTACATGACCTCTCTGACATAAATTCACATATCTAACTCCATCAAAATGATGAGCAAAGCATGCAGAAAAGGGGAGTCCAGAGAAAGCCTCATCCATCATACCCTCTGCACTGTTGTGGCGCCTACGTTAATTTGTGAAACCCCGAGCAGTGAACGTGTTGTGAAAGGACTGTGACGGCTGGGGAAGCCGTGCTGAGCCAGGCTACGGCTGTGAGGATATTACCTTTCTGGAAATGCCGGTGAACAGCTGTGGAACAAGGGCAAGTCTTTAACAAACTCCAAAGTTTCGCTAATTGTGAACATTTCAAAATGATGCAAGCAGAAAAAACAAAATGATTTTACATACATTTTCTTTATATATTAAGAGATGTAAACATCACAAATCATGCCTGCACTCTTAGAACTGGGCTTCAACAATGGTTAAGATCCATGCTGAGAGAAAACTTTCATCCAGCATTGCAAAATTGCTGAAAATTAATCTCCATAGAGAAAAATACCACTGTCGTTTTACTGCTGCAAAATATCGGTATTTTAAAAGTTTGAAAGAGACAGGTTTGCTGTTAGGGTTGGTTGAATGGGCAAAAAATATAAAAAAATAATAAAAAAGAAGTATACCCACTTACTATGTCTCTACTTTACAAAACCACTGATTATTACAAGCATGGCAACATTTTCATGCATTTTTATTCTCTTTTCATTTGTTACATTAAAAGCACCTTCACAAGAAATAATTAAGTAATTCCATTAAGTGTATCAAATTTAAACAGTCCACTCACCTGACTAAAAATAACTGTCACTAGTGTTATATCCAACTATTGACACATGTCCTGTTGTTAACACTTGTTCTATTTTGAGCTAGTAACAACCATGCCCTGGAGATCAAGGATACGGAATGCCTCCTTTCAGCCCTACTGAGAGACTCTGTAACAGTACCCCTCCTTGACCGACCCACTAAAGATAACCTGAAGATACTAATTCCTGAAGGAAAAAGAAAAAAAAGGTCAAATAAACAAACCTGCCCTTTTGGCAGTTTAATACTGTACCTAGTCATTGGCCCCTTGTCCACAAATGGAGAACGATTGTTCTCTGTTACAAGGATTACTATCTCTTCTGGAAATTCTGGGGAACTAAGTAAATCAAATAGTATTGGCAAATGTTCCTGGAGATGTTTTAAGACTGGCTCAGGGTTCATCTCCCATGACTGCAAGTAAAGCCTTGATAATCTAGGAGAGAATTATTTTAAAACTATTGTGACCATCTTGCTTGTGAAAGCAAGGAATTTAAAACCAGACTGCTTCCCCATCCCCCCCCCCCCCCCTTTTCTTCTTTCTTTCTAACAAGAAAAGTCTCTCACTGAAAGCGATTGTGAAAGACATTCAGTCTGGTTCTGCCTAAGTAATTAGACAAAATACTGTTTTGGAGCGTGGAGATGACCAGCCTTTGTAAATCAAATGGAAGGCCTCATTAGAGACAGAAAGCTCTCCAGAGGAGATACACACACAGGTGGATGGAAATGGTTTGGTGGCCTTAGTTCTTCACTGTTTAATGCAAGTAGGCAGGAAACAAGATCCACAATTTTCTGTGGCCTCCTTGCTGTGGTTATTTTCTGCTGAATAGCACAGAAATAAAAGCTTTCATATGTATTTTTGGAAGTAGAATTCTTACAGTGGTAAAATAACTGTAATCAAGAACAAGCTGAATATGGAGTGTAGGAGGATAAGAAAGGTTTTCAGGGCTAGAGGGTCCTGCAGAAGACAAGAAAGTCTGAAGCAAATATAATATTTTAAATGGAGCTTTACAAGAAACTTCTAGATTTAAAAAATTCTCTTTTGGGGTCCATGAGAGAACGTTTCTTGTAAGATGTTTGCATGGATATTTCTGGGGGTATTCTCAGCTGCTAGTAGATTTACACAACCTTCTATGATTATCTCATTTGAATTAGAAAGCCAGAAGCAGGCAGGATAATTCTTCATTGCACCTGCACCTACACAGAGGAATAATTCCTTATCGCTTAATGCCAAGATGGAAAAATGTTGGTGGCCCAGATCAAGAATATGTCATGTACTTGAGGAAGTGATTAAAACTAGAAAAAATAGCCAGCAGACAGCCAGTCAGATAGCTAGGATACATCTGAATGCTAAAATTCACATCTGTTTCCTAGTCTCATCCAAATATGATGATCAGATTCAGGATTTTGGCTCAGTCTCATAAATAAAAATGAATTAAAAAGTAAAAATTTTGACAGAAATGGTGAGTGTATACATTTACTATCTTTGGTTTTGTACTATCCCTTTACTCCAGCAAACTGTAAACAACTCTTCAAAAATTCTTTCTCTGCATTGTCAATAGGATTTCTACTTCTGCCATGAATAAGTACACACATAAATACTCTTTATCTACTGTGTACTTACAGCGCTGCGGATGCACCATCCATGCTAGGAAGACTTGACATAACTGCACTCAAGTTACCTGCTAAGGATTTTGTTCTTTGTGTATACATCGTTCTGTAATGACTCAAACAAACTCCTGCCTCTACACTGTTTATTTAACAATTGAAATACAATGCTTCAGCCTTATAATAAGAATTAGTTAGGGAATAATAGCAGTGCACATACAAAAGGAGAACAAAGTACTCGGATGTTTCCCTGTGTGTTTTATTTTCATTCCTCCGCACAATACAGGAAAACACACACCGGTGCGTACACACACACACACTTACATGGGGACACGAGTATAAAATACAAATGCACGGCATTTTTGTGTGAGTTTTCATCACAGTGTCAACTGAATCTTTTTCTACTTAGTACTTAACTCTCTGAGAATTTTCATGGGGTGATATTCATCTGGACATCAATAGTAATAGCCTTGCCTTATCATATGTTACCATTCAATTCAGCAGCTACAAGCTATATAGAAATAATGCTTCAGCTGTTGATTATAGTCCCAGGAAGAAGAAATACAACAACAAAAACCCAAACCAACCCAAAACTTAATAATTTTTGAATAAGAACAAACGGTGGTATATTGAAATACCAACACAGAGACATCCATCCATTGCAGACAGGAGAACAACTTTCTATACCAACTGCAGCAGTATACGCTCAGGGGATGTGAAGTGCGTAGCTTGGTGGTACCTCAAAAGAGCTGCTGCTTTGTTTGCTTTTCCATCTTCCCTTAAACCTTTGGCTCCTCCCCTCCCCTTTGTTTTTTTAATATTTATTTTTACAAACAAAGCAACAAGTTGCCGCTGCTTAGGCTGCTGCTTATGTTGAGCCAATGCTGATGGATCATACCTCATAGTACCCTTGTACCCTTTACTTTCTTTTTTATACAGAGTTTTATAGTTAACCTGTAAGATCTCTAGGACAAGGACAATCTTTTGTTCGTTGTCTGTAGGTACTGAATAAAGTTGGGTCCTGATTTGTGACTGGGCTCCCAAGTGCTATGATGTAATACAAATAATGAATGAAAGCACTTAATTTTTAATTTAAAATAAAATTGTCAAAAGTGATTACTAATTTTAGACTTATCAACCAGGAACAGCTGGGATCTCATTTTAGGAGATCCCAAGCATCTACACTCTGAGATAATTCAAGTGCAGCTGGAGTGCTCAGATTGAGCACCCAATATCCTCAGCCCCAAAATTAATTGAGGATTTTGAAAGTGCTGGCTCAAATATTAGCACATTCCGTTGATTATCCTTTTGAGGGGCCTGTTTTTTCTGTATTCGCCATGCGAGGCAAAGGGGCTAACTGTCTTTTCTTCTGTCGTGCTTCATTAATCCCTTTCTTTTTGAAAGGACAGGTGCAAATTAAGTCTCTACTTGACGATACCCAAAGAATGAAGCAACCTATCCCTCAAAATCTAAACACGTTTCTACCTCTCCCTTATTTTTCTCCATGCCATTCTCTGCCCACATACTGGGCATCTTCCAGTAATTTCCTTCAGCAAAGAGAGCTGGGACAAAGCTGCCTTGGATGCCGCCGGTGCTCTTGGATGGTCAACAAAGGGTGCTAATGGACATGGCAGCTGGCTTTCTCCCCCTTGAGGCTAAACATTTTCCCTGCACTAACTCCACACTTGACTGATCCAAAAGCTGACAGCTGTGAGTTTGTCCTGAAACCATGCTGCAGTAACTGCTGCCATTTCACAATATAACTCTACTTTCTCATGTGGATTTAGTGCCAAGTACACAGCAGTTTGTGAGCCACGCAGTATCGAAAAAAGCTGAGAGAAACAAACACATTTCATTTCAGTCTACATTACCAGCACTTTTCCTTCTTTATTCGGAGGCTATGAGCTAAGGAAGAGTGTAAAATGAATCTTACGCATTTTAAAAGATATGCCAGTAAAATCTGCCTTTGCATGAATGACAAATAGAATTACACAGTTTAATGGAGATTTAACTGGATTAGCTCTTAACACTACATTGTATTTTATTAACATTCACGACTGTACTTCTACTAATTTTCATTAGGAATGAGTCAAAAAGAGTTCAGAGATGAAAAAAAAAAACTGGAGGATGCTGCCGAAATGACGCATGTCTATGTGATAGCTCGAAGTAGCTCCAAAGTTAGCACAGTATTTTGCAACTTAGGATTCCTGTTCCCACTACGCAAACCTGCATGGTTTAATTCTACTTTTGAGACTAACAAACTAAGGAAGCCAAAGTAACTGAAATACGTAACCTAACCCAGGAAATCCATCAACAGTAAACTCAACAGGCAGAGTATGCATACGTGTAGTACACTATAGCAACAGTTGCCACTTCACAGCACTCCCTTGTATTTCTGTTTCCATTTGATTTCATTTGCACAGCCTGAAATATAACCAAAAGCTTAAAAGAAAAACTAACGAATCATCACTGATTATATTCCATTAAGCCTGTAGAAACCTGAACAGTCCACCTGATTTTTAGTGGGGACGTAATTGTTTCAGAAGGTAAACAGCTGCTAAAGACTATTGAGGTTTTCTGCGCATCGAAGAAATAAATTAACATTTAGATGAAACCAAACAGCTAAGTTATGTGTTATTTTCAATAATTGAGTATCAATTATATTTAAAATCTAAAAATTCAGTCCTAAAATAATCACCAGAAATAAAATGGGCTTAATTATCAGTAATGCTAACAACTCTCAGGAATTCAACCCCTTTCTCACTTCCGTGCCCACAGATGACCCCAAAAGCCCAGGGTAAGCACGGGTGCCACACCTGACATTTCCAGCTCCTGATCGCAGCAGCCAATTCATTTTGAAAGCTAAAATTATTTTCTCTCTCTGAGGTTCTTATAATAGCTTATTTGTGAAAAATACCAGTCTGAATCAATTCCTTGAAGCCAAAATTCAGGGCTGAAGAAAATACGCATGCATTTATCACAACAATATAGCACTGGCAAAAGCACTATTACTGTAACGAATCTGGAACAAACAACGAGTACTGGGAGAGGTGGAAAACAGACTGCTCCACCAATGCCAGAAAGATTTCATGCTGTAAGACAGTGCTGTTTCTATTTTTTCCTGCCTTTTTTTTTCTTTTAAGAGAATCAAAACTAATTTAACTAAGAACTCTGAGCATTCTCACGGATTTGATACTTAAATGCCACATTTTTATTCTTCTAATGTGCCACTTAACATTAGGGAAAGGTTTTTTTAAGGCTACGGAAAGATTCCACGGTCACATTATCCAAACTACCAGCACAAGAGGTAAAGCTCAGACAGCAGCAATGCTGACTTCTCCACGCTTCCCTCAGCAAAGTGCCTCAGCCTTGAAGATCTCAGCTGCAACGGAAACAGGGTTTTTCAACCTCCCCAGCTCAGATGGTCTTTGTACTCCCTTCTGAGACTGTCAAAGGGTGTTAATTATATCTGACTGTAGCCTGAGGCTTGGGATGTGAGCACTTGCCTATTAGGAATGAACTTTCACATTGCTGCAAACCTGTACCAGCTTTAAAACAATAATGAAGAAGTAGAAATCCTTACATTTCTACCTGTCACTTGTCAGCAAGGTCTCTAAAATCACTACTCTTGCTTCATTTTACTTTCAGAATAGGATGTGTGGGGAGCAGTACCATCCATATGGGAAAGATGAAATGAAATGCTGAGCTACTCCAGCTGGAGCACCCACAAGGCGATGTGAAGACAGGACAGCAGAGGCTTGTGTTGTTCAGCACAGTAACAAGGTCTCCACATTCTCTCATTCTTTTTTCTGACGAGATATCCACAATGACAGTGTGAAAAACGCTCTGAATATGGACAAAGGAGGATGAAAGAAGCTTAAAAAGTTTTAAGTAACTTCTGTGAAAAGAGATGTATTTTGATCACCCAACTTCAGTGCAAGAGGAGCCAAGCGCTGATCCTCCGAGTGACCTCTGGAGGAACCTAATTCATCCCACTGATTCTTGAGCAGCCTCTGCAGACTCATCAGCTAAGCCCCTTACCCTCGGGTGCCGTGAATGACCCCAAAGGACCACCCCCACCTCTCGAAAATCTCCCCACGTCCTGCTACTATGGAAAACAGCACAGGGAGAGAGAAGGGAGGTGACATTCAGGCTGTGCTCCTTCTCCCACGTATGTATGTGTGTGAGTAGTCAAAAAGCCACGTGTGCAAGGCACCTAGACGGAAAACCTGGGCCCTCAGCTGTCAGCTTTCCGCTCCTTGCGTTTCAAAACCCATCATTCTTCTCAATAGCATTTTCATCTCTGGTTCTCTATTTGTTTAGGAAGCTGCTCAGGTTCCATTCCTTCACAAAGCATCTTCTAAAAGTCATTCATTAAGTAACGATTCTTACTTGTACCTCTTAGGAGAAAAAATACTATTTTCATCTCCTGTTAAATTATCAGTATGTTCATTTTATACTCAGTTTTGAGTGTAGAATGACAATTCTGAAATAAAAATGAAAATGCAACATGGTGCAATGATTATTCACCATTCATAACCACAGCATTTCCTTAAAACTGCCAATTGCTTATTATATAATATTGTGTACTTAAAGGACGTGAAAAGGGCTAAAGAGAACACAGCATGTCTTTCTCTTTTCCTCCCTTCAGTAAGTCAGAGAAAGGGAACACAATCACAGTAAATATCTCATCCTTCTGATACTTACTTCATTTTCATAAAGTACTGTTTTGCTTTTATGCTTAAAAAGTAACCAACAGAGAGATTTGCTGTAAAGCTGAATTAGGAAATGGATGCTTTTTAAATGCTGAACAAGGAAAGAAATTAATTCTATCATTTCAGATCAAAATAGGGCACAGCATAAGGAGTTGGATTTTGAATTGAAATGAAAAGTTGTGACTGAAGCTAGTAAAATTATTGAAAATACCGTTTGGTGAGAATGTATTTCTTTTTTTTTTTTTTGTTCACAATGCATTTATAAGCAGGCTACTTTATGTAAATCAGATCACAATTAGTGGACCCTGGGTGAAAACATATCTCAGCATCAGAGTTGCTGATGAGTTATTCATCTTACACTGCATTATTCCTGATATGCAATGGGTCAGTTAAAATCACAGTATCGCTTTTGTTCCTGGTGTAGACAAAACACGCTTAAAAGGAAGAACAGAAAATATACCTACTCACGGTGTGAATATTTCTGCTTGTAAGTGGTTAGGGCCATTTTGATACAAAGAGCAGTCATTCCACCAACAAACTCCGTTTAAAAATAGCCATTAAGGCAAAGAACAAAAAACCTCTTTCAAATTCAAATAATGTTTGTGATGCAATCCTGAAATTTATACACCTCATGCACAAGACAGAATCCATGCTCTCTTATACCTTAAAACCTAGAAACTTAGTAAGTGATAAATCTTGCAGTAGAAAGTAGAAGATTAAAAAAAAATAAAAAGAGTACAAAGTATGTGATTAAGTCTTTGCAATTTTGTATTTCACCTGAGACATGAAAGAACTCTCACACATACTAACACTTTCCATCATGTTTATAGAGTCCACTCCTTAAACACCATCAGGTATCTGGACCCAGGTTACAGAACAGACAAATCGATCAGACAGACTAATATAGAACATCAGCATTTTTCAGTTCCATCGGAAAATGCTAGGGGGGAAATCACACATAAGAATCTCAAATTGAGAACAGAATGCCAGTAGTAGAATTAAGAGGTACAGATGCGAGTCACCTAGCAGTATGGGATGATAAAAAGGTAGAGATTCATAAATGTGTAACTGATACATCATTCTAAATTGATCCTTCCTCATCTGTAGGCAAACATGGGTGTACATACAGTTAATCGCTACTACAGTTAATCCCTATTCAGTAAGGACATGTGTGTCTACACAGTTGTCTACTACATTTTCATGGTAGTAATTTGTATCATCATAAACCACATCTTATACTTGGCTTTACTAGTGAAAAACATGAATTTAGTACTGAAAAATACACCAACATCCAAGCAGATACATTTCTTCAGCAGTTACTTTAAAATGGGTATTTTTTTACTCTGTATTGTTAAAAACAGTCTCGGTCAATCAAACAGAGTTTCCTTGTTGCTGAGTCTTGATTGCTTCCATGACAACAATGCTATTTTATAGCAAGCACATCCTCATATATAATTAAGATACAAGATGCTATATGCTTGTTTATATTGAATTTGAAAGGTCGCTTGAAGAACTCATGTTTCTTCAGTTGTGGTCTCTGAACAGTACTGTTAAATGATAAATATTAAGAATTAAGGTAGCTTAATGTTCTGTTCTGTAATGGAGCTGTTTGTGTAACTGCTGTTAAAGCTCTAGACTTCTCCATTTAAACAGCATTTAATATGACTGACACATTATTTGGAAACTGCAAGTCATGAAAATCTAATAATCAAGCAAAACAAATAAAAGAATGGCCAAAAAAAGAGAAAAAAACTAATCCATACATGAAAATACAAGCTTATTCAAAAATGTAGTCTACCAGGGTGTGCACCTGGCATTTCCTAAAGCATTGCAGAATACCTTCAAACATGCAGACTCTGCTGCCAGCAAGTATCTGCTGCAAGACGTGGGCTTTTCCGGAGGCTTCCTAGTGGAAGTTCAGTGTCAGTCATGACTTCTTTGCTTTTGAGAATTTAATTCATACTTGGAGTGACAATATTTTTTTTTGTACTTCAGTAGTGATGCGATGATACCAAGGACTGTGACACAGAAAAATCTGGAGTTCAAAAGTAAAATCATTTAATGAATGCATAGCACATGCCTTATTCATTATGCTGAATCCAGCCCTGGAGTTGGGCAATGCATACACTAATTCTCTATTAGCAATGTGATTCTACATTCCTCATTTAGAAAATAGCATTAAAAAATCAAGATGTTGGGCTAAAAAAGCTTTCATACCATTTTGAACTTTCCTAGTATGTTTTTAAAAGCACGAGATAATCCTTTTTCTCAGCTATTGTGTTTTATTCTGTTGAGGGTTGCTGGCTGTAAAACATTGTACCTCCCTTTAAACTTTTCCATATAACTTGATTAGACAGCAGTAATCTCTAATGCTTTCATGTGCAAATTTAGGAGTGACCTGGAACAAACGAGTTTCCTTCATCGCCATAGCAACCAGGACGATGGAAGAATGCCACTCACCAGGCAATGCAAGGCAAATTTCATCCCTTTGATGTTAATTAACAAATTGCTTTCACAAAAGTCAATGCATTTTTCTTCTTTAAATGTTTGTGATAAATTTTTAATATGTCTGAAAATGAAGGAGAAATACAGAAGCATTGGCTACTGACAGGTGAAGTGCAGACAACCACCACCTTGGCAGAGAACTCATGCTCCGGTGCTGCAGCAACGATGCACCCGAGGAAGGGGGTTTGCATCCAAAACCAACTGGCTGCTCATAAATCACCTTGGGTGAATTTTGGGACATGGACTTAAGGACTGATGCCTCCAGCTAGTTCAAACCATTTCTAATGCACACTGTGACGTGGGCCCAACTATAAGAAAGTGTTCCATCCACTTTGAGTTTCTGGCATGAAAAAGTAATAACACACACCAAAAAAAATTGTGAGGACAAGGCTATATGCATATCCTAACTCCTTTTAATACATTTAACATGGAAGCCACTTCTCACATATACACTTTGTTCGCGTGGGTCTTAGGCTACTTGTAGCTCTTCTTCCTCTTTCCCCTATTGTCCCAATGCTTTACAATAGTTATCAGTTCTTAGTACAAATTCCTTTAGGAACTACTATATTGTTCCTAATTCTGCTGATAAGAGAAAGCTTGAAAGTTGTCACACAGCTGACACCTGCCAAGAAATTCCATCAGAGTTCCTGCTATGAAGTACACCGATGCATTGGTTAAGACACTTAATTCCGACTCTCAACCAGAGAATACCTTTCCCTTCTGCCCCTGGCTTTTCAGGTGACCCAGGACTAGCCATTTGGGCTACAACTTCACTACAGAGGTGATCCGAACTATCCCAGTAGTTACGTTCAAGTGAAACAACCACACTGCAAACGAATACCCTAGACAAATTGATTCGATTCTGATATGGTATGTTCTTACCGGACCCTCTTAATTCAATCTGTATCTTCTATTTCCTGATACAACCGCTTTCTAAAATAAAGGGTTTGCTTGCTGAGAAGCTTTCAGTCAGAGGTGACACTGTAACTTGCGTTAACTTCAGCAAAGATAGGTCAGACTCTCTTCTACTCCTTACTTACGCAATAGGGATAGCAGAACCCTGAAGGGTCACAGGATGTTCAGGCACTGAACAGGCTGCCCAGCGAGGCTGTGCAGCCCCTGTCCTTGGAGGCTTTAAAGGCAAGACTGGAGAAAGCCCAGAGCAACCTGGGCTGACCTTAGAGCTGCCCCTACTCCAACCAGGAGATCTGGACTTGCGACCTCCTGAGGTCCCTTCCAGCCTAAAATACCCCGTGATGCTATAATCTGCTGTTGTGAAGATGGACACAAAAAACCCCCTACGAGATGCCAGGTATTATGGCAACAGCTAATGAACAAGAAACAGGTTTATGAAATCTGTGTTTGTGATGACACTTAGTGCCAAAAAGTACCTTTACCTGCAGCTGAAATGAAAAAAATGCTCTGACTGGAGACAAAAATGCAAGTTTCTAATCCCCAGCAATGATAGAGTTACAGCAGGAAAACCTTATCTTCCCTGAAACTCGCAGATTCCCCTACTCCAGTGCTATTTTGCACCTCCCCATCAGTTAGGAATCGTGTCATAAGCTCTACAATGTTGTTCTAGAGTGCATTACAGTGAGACATTCTCCCTACCCATCAATTAAAAAAATTACAGAATAATTTCCACTTGTCCTGTATTTCTGTATGATCTTATTTAACAAGCTTGCTTTTCAGCACAGCAGGAAAAGTCCATTAGAAAAATAATATGCAGGAATCCCACCAGAGTATAATGAAAGACTTCACGGAAGGTAAAAAGTCACCTCCTTAACTGCTCTTTGCTTTAACTATTGAAAACAAAAGACTAAACAGAAATCTGCATGGCTGTAATCCCAGAGGAGCGTGCTGTCTTGTGACTTATTCATATCTCACCCTAATTCACCCTCACAGTAGCTACACTTACCTACGCAGAATACAATTTTACAATCCCAATGGACTGCCAGATATTGGCCCGTAACTCTCCTTCAAGCAGGGCAGATGGTAAATGATGACAAGACAAACATTCCACCTTGTACAAGATAATGGATATATTATCCATTACCATGTACAAAACACGTATATTTGAAGATGCATGAGAACTCCATGTGCCCAATTCAATGGAAAGAGCAATGTTCAAGGTAAAAAGCCTAAGCCAAATATTAAAATAACTTTCTAAATCAGAAATTTTAAGATATTTAAAAGGAGTTCAAGGAGATTCAGTTTGACACTGTATCTTGAAAAACAGATTTTAATTCAGTATCTGAAATTCAAATTCTCTTTGTATGCAGTGATATGAAAAGTACTTCCTTCAACCAGACTTACATTACTTCCTAAAGAGAACAGGACAGTTCCAGACACTCTAAATGTGTTGATGTCATTTGCAAATTTCTCTCTCTCAACATGGCCTTTTTTTAGTTACATTTTTTATTTGTTTGTTTAATGTACAAACCTGTAAAAGAAAATCGTAATTTGACAAGATTTCCTGCTCAGCTTTAACTCTTTTCTACCAGGCAGGTTTTCTTCATTGCCATTCCATACTGATTTACATACAGGGACCTGTTTTCTAAAAGAGAGGTAGTTTTAGGAAAATATGACTCCACGTGTGAAAGTTGGGTGTTTTTTAGCCATCTGAGAAGGTGTCACTCCTATATGCCAATAAGAGAGTGGGGTGGGGGGGAGCAATCATGTTTTCTTGGAAAAACATGAAAATATGCATATGCAATACAGTAAATAAAATTAAAATAAACATGAGATTTTGAATTCTATTTACTGGAAGTGTCTGGCTTAACTGTGCAACTGCTCAGCCTTGTATGTGAGTCATGCTAATGTATGAATTCATTCAATACAGTATGATTATTTTGCCAAGCAGTATATTAGAAAACTCTTACCAGAACTTCCTAGAGCAGCCCGTCATATAAATTCATATCTCAGAAAGAAAAATCAGACTGTAGTCTAATATGGAGCTACGTAAGGATCCTTCCCAGTATCCTAAGTATAAACTGGCGTATGTAATCTTTGTATGATTACTTCCTAAATTAGCATACTAAACCAAAATGATTATCAGAATTTATTTGGAAATAAATAAATAAACACTGGGAAATAAACCGGAGTTTGAGATACAGTAGATGACTCCCTGAAAGTTGATCTATATGTTTCTTACGTATTTCCATAATACTTTTGTTACAAGCATTACAAGACTTCAATTTTATATATACTATACACAGGATATTACATTGCTATGGAAGTAAAAGTACGTAAGTACTTTTACAAGGGTCTGCCAGCAATGAAGGCGGTGCCCGGCTTACACACTTAAGCAGCTATTAAATGAAATACTGGAATACTGCTCGTGAACAGCACTGTTGGAACATTGTCTTATTTTCCACATCTACAGTTTGCTACCTGCAAGACATAAATTAACCCCAAATTCCCAAGAAAAAAAAAATCAAGTTCCTGAAAGGACTAGATAATTTTAAGCTGGAGTCACCATTTAAATGCAAGACAGAATATATATATTTGCTGCTTCCTTCAGTTCACATATGTAAGCAGCAGAAGCACATGGCTACCACAGAGATTAAGGAATGACAACAAAGGCTACAAGCAAAACTTTTCAGAATCGTGGGAAGGCTTCACATATTTATTTCAGTTTCCATTCTTTGTTATGATGAATGAACCAAAACAAATAAATATGTGCTGGAATATTAGCATTTATGCCTACTGATAGCATCTATTATTGCTGGTTTATTATGACTACTGGTATACAAAAAAGATTAAAGATAGTAACAGTAGTTTAGTAGTGGTTTAGTGTCATGTAAGGCACTGAGCCAAATTGATGTTGGCAGGCAGAGTAAATTTGTAGATTTAAAGATTAGTAAAGATATTTCAAGCCTAACAAACAAGGAATTTCCATAGCTATTTTGCACAAGTATCTGGATTCTGTCATCTTCGGCGGGGGGGGGGACAAAAACCAAAAAACCAAACAAGATAACCTTGGGCAAATTTTCTTTCTCACAGTGAGCAGAAACTTACAGTCCAAGTAGTGAGATGGAGAGGATCACAGTTCTTGGTGGTGGCACTAAAATTAAGTAAACAAAACTTTAAAGCAGTGAATTTCATTTACACTTACACACACTTCATTAACTGGTTATTTCAAAAGCGGCCCCTCAGTCTTCGCTGTATTTGGGAGGTGCTTTGCAGCGCAGTGCCGTCCACCACCTGACACAACAGAAGAGGTAGCTGTTACAGCAAAAATAAAAAAGTCTAATAAAAAGACAAAGGGGGAAATCTAGGTTGCACACATACAACTCTCATTAAGATCTTACAGTAGAGTGTTTGGAGAAAGCAGACGTATCCCAAATATATAAAAAGGCCTCTGAAAATCAGGGAAACAATTTTGGCTAACAAAGAAACCCACATACAGCCAAGAGGAGAGGCGCCTTCGTTTGCAATTGGCAACTGAGCTGTGCAATTTCATATTTTCCCATTATGTTTCCTATTGAGACTCTCTATATGCTCTCTATAGTTTACAGCAGAAGGCTGAGGAAAGGAGACTGTTGACAAAAGAGCAAAAAGAGAAGAAAAGAAGTTGTAATTTCTCCCGCTTGATGGCTGAGCAATCACCAGGACACCTTTCCCTTATTAAACAACAAAAGGGAAATGTGAATATGTAATGTTTATTGGTATTTTCTGTGCTTGGCAAGAAGTAGTTTGCTTCTGCAACTGTGATGTGAAAAATCTCTTCATGCTGGATGGCTTTAGTCTATCGGCACCCTGACGAGCACTAAGAAAGAATCAGAGAAAGACCTGACATCAAACTGGCTGCCACCAACACCCTCACTTTACTATAGTACAAAAACGAGGAAAACAAGGATATGCATGAACAGTATGGGTTTCTTTTTCTGTGCTTGCTACCAAGTAAGTTGCTAATATGTTTGTGATATGAAAACACTTCACACATACATCAGTGCTTCCAGGCACCCAGTTGAGACCATAGCAACAATAGATTTCACTGCATTACCGCAGGAAGAGACATTCTCCTTCGCTTGCTTTAAGTCTTTTTTAAAGCAAAATCAGTGACCACTTGTCTATACATCAGCATGCTTGTCTTCTCTCCACACACACCGTCAGCCCATTTCAGAAATACAGCAGAACTTCCTTATTCCCGACTACATCAGAGGCAACAGGAGGTGTAGTATCCTTTGCAGTAATCACTAAGAATTCAAGTATTTTGTTGTCTTAATTTCATACCCTTTTAATGTCTTTTTTTCAGTCTGTCATAATGCATAGCATTGTGTCTAATCTACAGCATAATGTAAAATAAACATTCGGATGAGGAGATGGTGAGATAAAGACAGCTGTTTGTCATAAAAAAATAGAGCACAAATATTATTACTTTTCTGCAACACCTTACTTTTATAAAGCATTCCCTATCAGTTTAGCCAGGTGACTATGCAATGTGCTACTTTCACTGCACTAGCTCTAAATGATTTAATAGATAATTACGTATCATAACTGGGCTAGAGAGATGCATTCAGAGACAAAGCAGTTGAGAAAAAATACCTCATTTATTGATGCAAGGGTTGTGCATTCAAAGTTGTCTTATGCTGGCTATTTACATTCTTATTTAAAGGACTGATATTTTACTGTGAATCTTTTGACTTCCTATTCAATATACAACAAACCATATTCTATTTCAAAGAAACTTCTATTTATCAAGAAATATTTATTTAAAAAAAAACATAGAAACAAAATGTAATAATCTAGTTATAACAGCAGTCATACCATGTCCATTAATACATTCTGTCTTATGTTTATTAAACACCATTATGTCCATAAATACATATTTTCTCTTCACACTGTCAGTGAGATATATTTTCATTAAGCATATTTCTTAAATATTAAAAAAGTCAAAGCACTAAAACTACACTGATTCTAAAATTCAGTTTTTTCCTCAGATGCACTTTCTTCATTTTTGCTTTTAGCTGTGCTCACATTCTACCTACAGTAACAGCACAACATTATGACATGCTGCAAACAGTACTGGAAAATACCCCAAGAGGCTTTTGCTTTCCTTTTTTCCTTTTTTTAATTTATTTTTTCCTTTTATTTCAAGATTTTATTCTTAGTACTTTGACACTTTCGAAATATAGCACTGTTTGCTTATCAGTGCCACATTGAGCATAAAAACCAATTTTGCATATTTGTCTATTGAATAATCACAACAAAATATATTTAAGCACAGCAAGTGGAATCATTTAGAATTTAGCAAAGAGGTCTCGTCCTCAGGCAGGCTAACACAAAACTGTACCTGTAATAATCTTCCAGTGGCTGAGAAATTATAAGATGTACTGTAAAAGGCACTTCTCTCTTTTACAAGCAGAGTTTTCCTAAGTGTGTAAATACATGCCTTCCATGAACTGCATTTCAAACACACATATTTCCCAGATTCTAAATAACTACATTTTCCTATAATGACAATATGAGTCCAGTAACTATTTTCCAAATTATATTTAAGGAACTATTTTTGTAATAATGGCATTAGCTTCCTGAGGTTGAATTTAGGATACCAAAGAACAGGATTTTCTTTTTTTGCTATTATTAAAAATAATTTTTTAAAAAAGAGTCACATTTATTTGGCACAGCCTAAGGCTTGTCTGTGTTCAGGTTCCGGTGTATTATCAGCATCAAGTGCTACTTATTTGCTGCTTAGCTGGTATAATAAATCAATTTCTTATTTTATATTTTAGTGGCCAGCAAGGAAACATCAGAGCACTGAGCATTACATGTGACACTCAGCCAGGCAATCCCTATATTGTTTGTGAGATTTGATTCTCTTTTCAAAGCAAAGTGGGGCTACAGATGCTTTTTACACCTCTGCTCACTTAAAGGTTGCGTAACTCTTAAGTGTCCTTAGGATATCCTCTTTTTACTGTCCTAAATAAAAAAAAAGAAAAGAAAAAAAAAAGATTAAACGTGAGTGATGTCAATGTATTACAATGTCAAAGTCCTGTTTCATGTTGGTCAAGATGGCTCATCTCACAGTCTTTTCTCACTTTGATGTAGGGGAAGTATGATTGTGCTGTAGTCTCTGAAGTCCTTTCCCTTATCAGGTATTTTGAATTTTATGATAATAAAATGAGGAGGGGGAGCAGTGAGGTTCAAAGACCCAAACAGCATACAGGACTGCCGCTATAAAGCTAAATAAGCTAACTCTAAGGATTATAAGCAGAGCGCTACACAATAAGGAAGCGGATATTTGATTTCATTTTAAATGTTAAATGAAAATCCTCCATTTCAGTACTTGCAGTTCTAAAAAAGACATCTTAAAAGAGAAACACACAAGCCAAGCAAAAAAGCCCATATCTGACTACTTTACATAATCAGGGTTTATAATTACAAAGGTTTCTTTTTCTGTTTTTTCTTTAAAGCAACTTCCTAAAAATGATTTGCCCTCACTGTCATTGTTTACTGTCAGACTGGAAAAGTTATATGAAGTGCAAGCATTGACAGGGATATTAATTTGTAGAAGGTTTTGTTTTAATGCAACAAAATCCTTTTAATTCCACTTTTGAAATAAAGCGGGAAAGCAAAAACACATGAAATGCTCACTACTAATATTTCATGCCAAGATAGCAGATAGCCCTTATCTTCAGGCCACCCTGACCTCACAGTCACCCATTCTGTCTCCAGGGAAATTGCTATCTACACTACAACATGGAACTCACACATCTAATATCACGTACAGATTGCAGATATATGAAACCTCTTGCTTTTACCTCTTTAAAAAAAAAAAAAGTAGGCATTGCTACGGTCACTCCCCAAATATTCAATAACATTAGCCAAAAAATGGTATATTGCTAGCAGAAAAATCAACAAATATTGATTGATTTGGTCTAATATACAGACCGAATTCAACAACTTGCTGTTCTGGAATCCAACCCCCCTTACACGACAAAAGTGCCCATCCAAGTAGCAGTAAAAGAGCCAAATGTCTCCAGCCATGATTTATGGTATCGGCAAACAGCAGTAACAGATGAATCCAGTTGGAGCAACAAATGATTGAACACTGCCCCACCCCTGTATTTCAGAGACCATTTTTAGGGGACAACACTTTCTCCACGCACATAGAAAAAGGCCTACGTTGTCTCATAGCCAACTTCCTTTCCACTAGGACCCCCCCATCCTCCTCGGGGGACACTCCCCCTCGTCTTTTCCCAAGCTGGGTGCA
This sequence comes from Chionis minor, assembly GCA_013398295.1. Taxonomy (NCBI): domain Eukaryota; kingdom Metazoa; phylum Chordata; class Aves; order Charadriiformes; family Chionidae; genus Chionis; species Chionis minor. The sequence continues at coordinate 415,962 of VZSF01002843.1, read as the reverse complement.
ACATTCGCTTTTTCCTGCCACAAAACACCTTCCCCATTTGCCACAGCCCTTCAAGGACAGTGAAGAGCAGCCTCACAATGACATGGGGCAACTCCCTCCACACCTCTGACTGCATCCTGTACAGCTGAAGATCTATTGGATCACTGACAGAAATATTGGAAAGGATTTGGCACACATGGAACTGTGTGTTATGTTAACATAACACATAATCCCAGATGGGTTCACAAACAGAGTGAGAGGCAGACAGAAATGATTGCTGAGAAGAGGACACAAGACTGAGATGTCACTAGAGGCAGCCTGGAAGAGGGGTTTTTCTCTTCCTCTCTTGTTTGGACAGGGAGCATAAACGCTCTCATCTACAAGGAGAATCACAACTCTGGGATATGGCAGTATGTGGCCATTACAGTTGGGTGAGATGAATGCAAATATTCTTAGCCAGAGATTTTGATGGTGGGAAGTAGGAGGAAGAGTCATGTGTGCGATATAGGTGTTTCAATAGAAACTACAAAATGCTGCAGTCATTGATACTCTCCAAATATATACCCATATTTACCACACATAAATATATGGTAATTACGCATGTTATGGATATGCTATAAACCCAGGATGTTTACATCGCCTTTTGTAGAAACAGGGGGAAGCAAGTTACACATCATTCCTCTTGTACTCTGCTGATTAACGGGGGGATTTGCCCACGGAGTGAGACCCCTCTAGAGTGCCAGACTTCCCACAAGGGCCCCAGGGGCGAGCAGTGTCGGGAGAAATTCGTCATTCTCCTGTTATTGAACGCACCTTCTTATTCTGAGGAGGGCCAGCAACATTTCTGAGCTGCCGCTATGCTTCTACCATCGCTTGAAATGCAGCTGCTTTAGGCTTTGATGGGCCATTTTAACAGAGACAGCCTGAGGGGTCACAAGAATCATGCGCTTGGTTGCATAAGCTTCCCCCAAAGGAGGGACAGATTTTAATACCTCCTCCACATCAGGAAAACTGGAAAGGGTGCAAGGAGCGACTTAATTATCTGGAGAAATTTCCACAGAGCGAATGACACATGCAATATTCTTAAAGGAAAATCCTACCTGTGCTCTGCTGCTGTCTGCCTTCCCATTCAAACATTAGAACCTGAACTTAATTGAGGATGATTGTTTAACAAACAAAATGTAGAAATATTCTACATCCAAAAATATCCTGCTTGCAGAGATTAAAAAGAAAAAAGGAAGGATAAATACACTAAGAATGTGGGCTTATGAGAGTCCATTGAAATTTCTGTTTTATCTGCTCTCTTGTTTGAAAAAAGCATTATGCATTCCCAACCATGATTTTTTGAGGTTTCCCAATAGAAAGGATTATATAATTGTGTACATGTTATTATCAATGACACCACAATGCTATGGAACCACTGACAGTTTAAACTTAATTACAGATGGCAGCTTATGAAATAATTATAAAGAAAAGATTGGACAGCAACCCCAGTGATTTCATGCTTCCTCTTCATGTGTGTTTAGCACAATATTGTTGAGTCCCTCAAGTTTAAAAAATCATGCAAGTTATCAATCAGATAGTACCGTTGCAGACGGGGAGGTTGACTTACTGTTGTAGAAAATGACACCATATAATGTTTGCCACTCAAAGTCCACGTCTTCGCAGAGCACATCCCTGCAGACTGTAAGGCTGGCTGTTGGCCATGTAACGACCACTACCAAAGTAAGTACTAATTAGCAAGCCAGGTACACAGGCTGTTCAGTCAGGGCCATATACCATATTGAACAATGGATTTTCAGAGCAGCAGAATGTTCTCTTGGGCCTAAAGATCTGAATTGAAAATGCAGAATTTGACTTCGAGGATCCCACACCTGCTTGATTTCATTCTACGGCATTCATTTCCAGCCCAGTGAAATTCCCTCCCCTCCATGAATTCACTAATTAAATTGCCAATGGCTTTGATACTGATGCTACCTCACTCCAGGGAGAATTTTGCCTGGTTCTCCAGAGATTATTTTAATGTGTTCCATCTTAAATTGGCAGGCACTTTTTAACCGGTTCCTTCCTGATTCCATCTCACCTTTATGTTACTACTATTAGTGCATTAAGCCTGTAACTATTATCTTTTTAGTGAAGGGCTAACGCAAAGTAGCTATTAAGCTTTTCAGCTTTCTACATACCTTTTTTTTTTTTTTCTTCCATCCTCTTAAGCAAGGGACTCAACAATTCCTTTTGTTATTCCCTGGCTTCTTATGCATTTTAGAAGCATGCTCTTTCCAGTCACAAGTGGTGGTCCCCAGAGCCCAGTATTGGGGCCTGTTCTCTTTAATATCTTTATCAACGACCTGGACGAGGGGATCAAGTGCATCCTCAGTAAGTTTGCCGATGACACCAAGTCTTGTCCAAGCTGGGCAGGAGTGTCAACCTGCTTGAGGGCAGGATGGCCGTACAGACAGATCTAGACAGGCTGGATTGATGGGACAAGGCCAATGGGATGAGGTTTAACAAGGCCAAGGGCCAGGTCCTGCACTTGGGTCACAACAACCCCAGGCAGCGCTACAGGCTTGGGGAGGAGCAGCTGGAAACTGCCTGGCGGAACAGGACCTGGGGGTGTTGGTGGACAGTCGGCAGAACATGAGCCAGCAGTGTGCCCAGGTGGCCAAGAAGGCCACTAGCACCCTGGCCTGCGTCAGGAATAGTGTGGCCAGCGGGAGCAGGGAAGTGATCGTCTCTCTGTACTTGGCACTGGTGAGGTCGCACCTCCAACACTGTGTGCAGTTTTGGACCCCTCCAGCAAGAAAGACACTGAGGTGCTGGAGCGTGTCCAGAGAAGGGCAAGGGAGCTGGAGAGGGTCTGGAGCACCAGTCGTATGAGGAGTGGCTGAGGGAACTGGGGTTGTTCCGCCTGGAGAAAAGGAGGCTGACGGGAGACCTTGCTCTCTACAGCTCCCTCAAAGGAGGGTGTAGAGATGTGGGGGTCCATCTCTTCTCCCAAGTAACAAGCGATAGGACAAGAGGAAACGGACTCAAGTTGCACCAGGGGAGGATTGCATTGCATATTAGGAAAAATTTCTTCACCAAAAGGGTTATCAAGCGTTGGTACAGGCTGCCCAGGGCAGTGGTTGAGTCCCCATCCCTGGAGGTATTTAAAAGACGGGTAGACGTGATGCTGAGGGACACGGTTTGGTGGTGGACGTGGTAGTGCTAGGTTTATGGTTGTACTTGATGATCTTAAAGGTCTTTTCCAACCTAAACAATTCTATGATTCTGCCTTTTACACAGTTTGCTAATGGTGCCTCCTTTGGAGCCTTCACCTTTCTGAGTCTTTCTTCAGATTCATCCTCTCCATCCAATTCCCCCTCCTGTAATTTCACTCTCTTCTTATGCAGGTTCAGTTTTATTTTTCTAAAGATGCTGAATAATTTTGGGTGGCTTTTTTGTTTTTGTGGGGGCTTTGGGGTTGGTTTTAATTTGGTTTTTTTTTGTGGAGAGAAAAATAAGGAAGGTAGATTAGGAGTATTTAACAACAGTATACCAGTTCTGTATAAACCTTATCCTAAAAATAGTTTTCCTTTTTTTCAGTAGAGCTGTCAAAAGCTCTTTGCAGTGAACAGCATTAATTACAAAAGTATCCCTCTTTTGTCACTCCCTCATAAACTGCTTATGATTTTCCAAACTATAGGATGCTTGATGTTTCAATAGCCAGTCACTTCTAATACTTGTTCTTTTTTTTAACCACCCGATTAAATAATAAATAATCTAAGGTGAAGGCTGTGTACACTTTCAGTTTAGCAACTGTGCTAAAATTTAGGGCTCTTTTAGGATCAGAAAACTTTTTTCATCAAACACGAGAAGCACTTGGGAACATCTGTACATTAACATCCACACAGCAATATTTTGCAATTTGTATTTCATACAAAATTTGTGAATCATTAGTTTTTCACTATGTAGTCAGCTCTTCAGTGGCATGTTGCTGCTTAATAATTATGTTGCCTGTAGAACTGGGCAACAGAGGCTGATTAATAAGTCTCTGCATCATATCATCATATAGAATAATTCAGACTGGAAAGAACCTCTGGAAATAATCTAGTCCAGACCCTCACTGAAAGAAAGCAGGGCTACCCTCAAGGTTAAATTCAAATTCAACATAAGGTAACTGGATCCTTCAGGACTTCAAGGTCCTATGTGAATGAAACATCTATGCAAACGCCACTATGCTATTGAAAAAGGCAAGCTGAATAAAGAAATAACTGCTGACATCTAATACATCACCGACCTATTCCCACTCTTCAGCTCTCTGATACGTTGGCCAGCTACTCATGCATACACAGCTGCTTTAGAGTTTCTTTCTAGACCAACATGCCATGGCTCCAGAAGGAGCATTTCCCAACACACTGCCCATATGCCTCTATTTCAGAGGGTTTCTTCAAGAGCTGAACATCACACCCACTCCTCTAGCTAGAAACACTTTTAGCGTAAAACCTAAGGGGGGTGGTGAGGGTGCTGTCTGGGGTTTTTTTAAGGCAAAAGTGTGTAACAGCTGTTTACTTATTCATCCACAAATGCAATTTTGACATTTTCCATCAATTACAGAATCTTAAGAAAATTCTGTAGAGTTCTCTTTATAATCTGTTATTGTTTATAAATCTGTTTCTGAAAAAGGCTGTTCTACTTATATTTAACAGTATTTGTATTACATTCTATATTTTCCAGTCTATTGGACCACACCTTCTAAAGTCCCAAACTCTGCTCTCATCAGTGAGAATGCCTGATGTTTACTCAGAATTAAATACTTCTCTCAAAGAATATTCAATATATATATATTTAAAAATTAAATTCTTACAGAAAACAGAAAAGATGAAGACCACTGTATTTTCAAATCATATCATACCAAAGCCTAAGAAACACCACTGTGTTATGATAGCTAATATTGTAGTTAGGAGTTTATACATAATCTGATTGTGATCTGAAACATGTGTAGCTTAACATTAAAAATAAAAAGTATGCATTATAGGATGACAAAACACAAAATGAATCATATACAGTAGCATAGTTTAGGGGACTGATTTTCCTCTACATTACAGTGATACAAATCAGGAGCAATTCTGTGAAATCAGTGAAGATACAGCCTGTGTGAGAAATGAATCAAGTCCAACATTTCTTTAATCTACTCAGCATTTCTCTTCCCTGTTAGCAGACTTGCCCTCTGTTCTCCCCAAACAGAAGGGACAGGAGCAGAAAATTATCAACTATCAGTGATAATGGTGACTAATAGTATCCCCTATCATACCAATTATTTAAAATATTTTAATGTAATCCTTCAAAAGCCACTACATATAATTAACAGATGGAGAGAAGAAAAATTATAGGCAAAACGCTGAGCAGAAATACATATGCAGACTCACTGCTGAATTTGTTTGACACAATCTGACATTTCTTGGTGAAAGAGCAAAGTAAGTCCAGAAAGACTTGGTGAGGCAACTTCTATGAATCCAGGCAACATAATCATTCAAGAATGTATCAAAAAGAAGAGGAAAACAATACAGAGGTAGACGTTCTTAGAAGAAAGCAAGAACGGGTGCAAGAGATGCCTTACGACTAAATCATGTGTTTTTTCCTTATTTTTGGAACTTTGCTGGGTCTGTAGCGTAGTCACAGCCTCCTTAGCCAAACTCAAGTAAAATACAACTAGACATACAAGATGCATTGTACGTAAACTAGTTAGCAGATTAAAAACTACACAATTTGGGGAATAACAGACATGCCAGATTTATCTTTTTTTGTGCTTTCATGTCTGCAATGTGTAAAACTGGAATAAAAGATACTGATCACACTTACAGGGCTCTTAAAGAACTGGAATCTTGGGGCTTAAAATACAGAGACCAATCATTCAATCTTCTCACATACCATTAATGAAAACTGTGTCAGTGCTTTGTGTCAGTCCAGGTCCTTACCTGAACAGAGTGAGTTACTGGTCTGGCTCGCTATGAAAATCTGATTTTCCTTGCCTCAGTTTTTGCTTTAACTGAACTAACTGTTATCACAAGTTGCTACAGAAATTCAGTGAACAGCATATTTCTCTTGGAAGTAACACTGAACTAATGTCCTAACAGGGTATTAGAGATATTTGTCATTAGAGATTACATCTTGTGTAGGAGTTGCAAAAAGTAGCAATGCTAACATTGCTGTAATTAAAAAATTCAGCCTCATCTCTGTTGTTTTGCTGCAGAAAAGCCAGCCTGCTACTCATGGCATCCAGTTAAATCCTACTGACATATCCTCCACTTTATTTTTCTTTGTAAATTGCCATATTACTGCTGTTAAATAGTGGACAACTTGCCCTCTGCCTTTATTTGAACATTCTACAATGGACAAAGGTAAAATATAAAGCCCATAAAAATTATTTCTAAAACTTTAATAAATTGCTTTAGCAATATTACGGAAATATGTTTTGTGGTTTAAACAATTAGAAATAATATTTCTATTACTTTCTATAGGTATTAGAAATATTTCTATCAAATGTATTTTATGAAATGCTCTTTGATTAAGAAGGATTACATTTATAGGATTTTATCACAAGATTGCAATAAACTGAATTTCAGCAACGCTGAGGCAATTCCTCCATGTACTGACAGTACCTGATCTTGTCTGGCAGACAGGGAAGCTGGAGGACACGTGTAACCTTTTCTGTATATACACACATTCAAGTACTTTTTTCAGGGAATGGAAATAATCTCTGCACACAAGCCTGCATTAGCCTAGCACCGATAACAGCACTAACTTCCCCAGTCTGGTCTCACACATGAAGAAACAAAACCTGTACACTTTTAAAAGGCATAGCGAGAGCCAGGCTCCCTGTTGCTCTACACGGAGGCCCACCAAAGCTGCCCCAGGCACCCTGTGCCACAGGAGACCTCTCTGGGCTCAGTGAGCCTCTGCTTAACCTCTCCCAGGGCCACAGGTCAGAGTCACAACTGAGATCACGTTCTTCAGAAATGGTAAATGATCCATGGCCAAATTTATATTACATTTGCACTTGGTTGCGTTCACATGGTGAACAAGTAGACCATTACCAAATGTCTGAGCTTACCTTTATTTTTTATTCTGAGCTTTCTTTCTTTAAACCAGACATCCTCCCAAGACACAACATCCAATCCCCTCTCCTAAACAGTAATTTCAGTCTTTGAAGGAATAAGCTCGTCTGCTGGCATAGCATCCCTTAATGGGGCCCTTCCAGCAGCACCTTAACTTCACCATGCGCTGCTAACAAAGCACCAGCTTGTCAAGTTCAGCTCTTCCAAAAGGAAGACCTTGCAGTTGGGGTTGTGATACTTCTATAAACTGGAAACTAGGGCAGAGCGGTTTGAAGTACCTCACTGCTGACAACTATACACATTAAGCACACATGCAAAAAGTCTTATTTGTCTCCTTGGATTGGTTTGAACTCTGCTCTCAGAAGTGACAGAAGATGAATTAATCTCTCTCTCTCATCCGACTTTGTGCCAGTTTCACTGGCCCATTCTTACACAGTGAGGTTTAATAGAAACCGATTCACTGTACTTTTTAAAGGTACATTCCCATTCTCTGTTCATTTCAGTTAGTCCACTTGTGAAAGGGGATTATAAAGCTGGAGAGGGAAGAGTGGAAATCAAAAAGGAAAAGAGATTAAGACAGTGCCTTTCCTCTACAGGAGCTCTGCCTTGGAGGTTGCCACATCCCCATTTCTTGATGTAACATTATAAGATGATTTGACCTAACACACCACATTATTTATAAATTATACTGAATATGCACTATGATTCATTTGAAAAGATGCCATTAAAGGAACTTCCCGCATAGGGAGGGTGTATAGGCTTTTTGATCAGAAAAAGAGGACATTAGCATTTAAAAAAAAAAAAGTCTCAAATCTTAGTTGGAGACATCAAAAAATTTAGTTCACTTAGTAATAAGAGAAGTTTCATTTTCATAAGATTGTTCTTCCAGTATCATGAGCAGATTTTAAAGGGGGTCTGCACCACATACTCGTATTTCAGATTAGGTACCCACAGTTTTGACAAAGGCAGTTTTCCCTTGTGGTCTCGCTGAACTTCTGAATTTTCCACATTAGAAATTCCAATACAAACACAGAAGAACCTTAATGGTATCAATTTTATTTGTCAGTGATTTTGAAAACACTTTACATTATGTGATGCTTCTCATTCATCAAACTAAAATTATTAACATAAATAAAGCAATAAATGTAAGCTTCAAGAGGTTAATGGCATGATAGCAAAAGGAAAGGAAATTTAGAGGAAAAACAATAGAAGCACTTCTACAAATACAATAAAAATACAAAGCTTCAAGGAGTTTTGCAATATACTGGGGGAGGGAGGAAATAAAGCATTGCCAACAAGTCACAGGTATACAGTATGACAGAAAGAGAAAATGTTGCCAAGAGGGAGTGATAATGGTTTTGCATCCATAATTCATTCATCTCGAGGGAGGCAAGATTACGTAATGTAGCAGCATTGCTGTATCCTGCTTCATTAATAAGTCCTACAGAGTATTTTCTGCATTCATAAATTGGGATAGCGTATGAAACACAGAGCCACTTTGTAAATTACTGACTCACATTTTCCTGACAGTGCTGAATGCTCTGACGGTTTGAAGTTCAATTTCATACCAGTGGTAAGACAGGGTGAAAGTCTGAGCGACAGCTCAATCATCACTGCATGGGCCAATCAGAAAGACTAGGATTAATCACACCAGTGTTGAAAGAAGAAAGACTAAAAGAGCAGATACACTTCCCACTTGATCATTAGTTTGCGGTAACACAAAGGGTGATGGAAGCTTGAATGAGACACAGATGAAAGTGGCAGTAATAAAAATTGGCACAGATGAAATATGGGACTCAGAATAGGGAGGTGAGAATTGGAAGAGTTCAGAAGGAACAACAATTAAACAATAGGAGAGAGAGAGAGAATTTGTGAGCATGAGTACGTTACAGAACATTTGGCATAGACATGGCATGCACAGGAAAAAAGGATGGTGAGAAACCAAAAAAAGGTCAACAAAGAAACAATGTTTCATTGTAATGAAAGAAAAATTAAGAAAAAAAAATCAAAACGACAAGACTATTGGAGGAGAAGTTATTGTAGAACAGACAATAAAGCCTAAAATTTTAAACAGGGAATTAATTTTAACATATGAGTGAAATGAAGTATGGAGCGGCCAAGAGAAATTACAGTGGTACCTAATCTGAATTACAAACACATCTTTCATTTCCACTGAGCATAACTTCTTAGAAGAACATATAATCTCACATTTTCCCATTAGAGGAGAAGTGCAAATGTAATTCATCCCATTCATCACAGAAAACACTGCGACTTCCCCTCCTTCATCCCAACCATGAGAAAACCTGTGAGGTATCCCCGAGGCTTCAAAGACATAACTATATGATTTTTAATGCTGCAACAACAACTCTGAAATGTGTGATCTCTTTTGTTTTTGGCCTTGAGAGCTGGGTTGTGCCAAAACTGCAATCAGGAACGCTTCCCGGAACAGCTGCTTTTCAAATCCTTGGGACTCCAGGAAAACGACACATGCATTGTCCCTGTCTTTACTGCCTTTCAGGATAAACTACATTGGGTCAGAGAAGCTGTGACAGACACGTGGCTCTTCCTCACTCCGGCCATCGAGACTTTTCACTCAGTTCCCAGTTCACTCCAGCCCACAAGTGCTGTCCTGAGGCTCCACGAGGGCACTCCAGAAGTAGCAGGGCAGGTGGGCCGATGGCCTGCGCGAGCCTGGTGGCCGGTAGGGAGGCCCAGGGCACTGCCCAGAGGAGAGCCGTGCTGGGGGGCAGCAGCACTGGTGAAGAAGCCAAGCTGAGACCTTTCATACCATTCTCAATATTTTACCACAGGACTTTACAAACCAGTGAGCAGATGGCACACACTTCACAGCACTGTATTTGGAAATTGCCAAAAACAGGGCAATGCTAATATTTTGACAAGCTAAACAAGTACATGTAGATGCTTGAAAGCCTTTATTTTTATTAATTTAATTTTTAATAGTGCCCAAAAAAGTAACTTTCTGGAAGTTCCATATACTTTCTACTAACAAATGCTACCATACCCACAAATAAGCAGTTAGCGGCCCTCTCCAAGTCTGGGGTTTTAAGAGATACTCCAAAAAAACTGTAGTCAGTGCTGTGAAAAACAGCTGAAACTGTGAAGAACCCGCTCTGAATACTCTGTTTTTTCCATCCAAGCATGGCAAGCTATATGTACATGTACTAGATAACCTAGAATTTGGAAAAAATAACAATGTGTCAACCAAGTACCTCTTGAGATGGAGGACCTGACACCAGGTGATGAACATCTCCAAGAAGCACGGAAAGGAAGTGCATGCTCAAAAACGTAAAGCAGGTGCTTGCCTTGCAGACAGTGTTAACATCTCATGGCCAGCCAAAGGTCTGTGAAAGCTGATTGCTCCTTTGCCTATCGATCTGAAACTCTGCCTTCAAATTGCTTCTAGCTTTTCTTAATTGCTACCTTCCTGTAACCGCTTGACAGTTTGACAGAGACTGCATTTCTGAGTAATTTATCCTTTTTGTTTAGTTAGAACAAGGTTTAGGGTGTGGTTAATAAAGGGAGATTGGGAAAGAATATTTTGCATCAGAACATGGGCGCGCAGTGACACAGAAGGGGATTAGTACAAATAACTGGCACAAATTCCTAGTGGCAGCACTTGATGGTTGTGCCCATGGTACTGACTGAAATCCTAAAATTTAATCTCACAGAAAAAGAACCTGGATTTCACAGTGGACTTGAACCTAGTGGAAGAAAAAAAGACTTAAATCCACACCGCAATCTTTTGTGGTATCATCAGGGCGAGCACAGAAGACAGAAGGGATGGGGAGATCCAAAAGACTGAGCTGAAAGCAAAGGATAAAGCACTCGGCTCCCTTTCATTCTCTTTTATTTTACTGTAGGGATCTGGTTATTGTCTCGCTGACCCACTGAAGTGATTGGTATCTTATATGAAAAACATTTCAGCCTGCCGCTTCCGTGTACACCTGTGCTTGTCATTATTGTGCCTGCCATCGTCCAGTCGGGTGCCCTAATCAAAGACACAGTACTGGGGTTTCTTGTTTTACTCTTCATTTGATTAATGTGTACATCTGGACTGAAAAGCCATGCAGAAATATTGTGCTTAAAGCACAGGAGGCTTAGCAGGCATCACCACCAGAAGTGAAAGACTGCTAATTGAGCACTTCCCAATAACTTATTGATTTCAATCAAGTCTCCCTAAAGAGGCATGCCAGCAGCAACACTGACAGCTATGTACATGAAGAAACAGGTAATGGAGCAGTAGTGTTGGGAGAAATATTAAAGACACTGCTCTTCACAGGAGTAATCTGAATCCAAATTCTGAACAGTACTTGTCCAAATATATATATATGACAAGAAGACACTTTAAATTGCAAGAAGGAGAATCAAATTTTTCAAATTGCTATTATTTGAAGCATTTCATTCTGATAAAAATAAGCAAAGCTCAAGGGAAACCCATTAATAAATGTCCATGTATTGGGGTTAATAAAAAGCTCTCATTGAAAACTAAGCTATCAGTTTTCCTTTACACAGAGGGTGTTAACATAAGAATGCTTAAAGAGGTTTCTTGATCAAATATATGCCCTCAGATATAGGAAAGCCACACAGAACCATTATCTTGACTGACATGATAAGATAATCTGTATTGGTCAAAAATGAACACTTCCAGGAAGCCCTGGTTCATACACAGAAATAAAACATTAAGACACCTTTCAGCTGTTGTAGTGCTGAATTGCTATTAATGTTAAATAAATCTCTGACAATTATTGGAAAATTTGCTGTATTTTCAGTATGTGATGAACTAAGGAGCCTGCAGTTTAGATACTTGATGGCTGGTGGTATAAAAAGAAAAATACTGTATGCGAGAGACCCTCTAAGAGCATAGCCTTGAAGTACTACGTTGGATTTTAGAGCTGACACATCTTTTGCTTTGTATCTGGATCTGTGACTACGGTATGTTCAAATATGCTCTTTTGTCTCAGATCAAATGATCTAAATTGCCTTCAACTGAGTAACTGGAGAAACTGTCACTGTCATCTTGGGAATTTCTCCCATCTTGGAACGAAGGACAGTTTTTTTAAAGCCACTGCCACCTTGACTGCTGGGTTGAATTCTTGTTTCCTGGAAATCCCTATAGATTCCTTTGGATATTGTAATACTTTATTGTAGTTCCTTTTTGTTTTAGAGAGCGACAATTCAGTTTTTCCTAGTACAACTGGGAAACTGACCAAGTCTCTACATATATTGCTACGAATGTATTGCACACAAAAGCCTATTGGCTTTAGAAAGTTAGGGATCTTCTTCTAGAGCTGATGAGTAGGAAATCCCAAATATTGGAAATGTCAACAGAACCTTTTAAGTACCTTTATCAGGTACACTACACTGTTTTTAAGCTCAATGACTCAGTGTCATCAGCTTCTGCGAGTTAACCTGAGATCACAGCATTACCCAGAGTCTTTCCTGTCTCTGTCACCTCTATCCTTGTCATGTCTCCTACACCAGAAAAATCGTTCCCAAAAATGTCTTCGCTTGAATCAATCAGGAAACTTGGATCAAGTTTATAGCTAGCGAGGTCATTTACTGGTTTTCATCAAGGTTGTCTTTGCTCAAGTAGGAAAGCAAAATAACTTTGCAATACAATACAATGGTAGTGCTACCCTCTCAGTAACCATGGAAGTCTAAGCGTCCATCAGCTGTAGTCCAAAATTTGCTCAGCACGGCTGTCTTCCCAGCAAGGCTATGTTCTAAGCTGCTGTACTATGTATTCAGTGCAAAACGTAATCGTGGTTATCCTGATCACGTGTGTGGATTACAAAGGATGCACCCTTGCCATGCTTGGATTACTTCCATTTACCACTGAATTTACCTAATTCAAGCTTTTGAATACATAACCTGCAAGTATATAACCATGACCTGCAAGAGTAGGCTGCCCATAGCTGGTCAAGATGACCATTATTCAACATTTCGAAGTAGCTGCTGCACATAATCTTACGCTCTATTACAACCAGATGCTCAGCAACCTGAAAGGCAGGTGCCAGGGCAAAGGCATAGCCAAGGCTCACGGTGGGGCTGGAGCTGGGGCCGAGCAGCTGCTCTCACCTCCTGGCTCCTGCTGCAGTCCAGACCCAGCCGAGCCCAGGGACGACGCTGATCCACTTACCATCCTAATTCTGTGTAAAGCAGCATTTCTCATCTCCTGCTAAATTTCTTTACCAGCACACTTCACATTTGGGAAAGAAACCCATGATCTGGCACACTGCCCTTCAGTGGCTGAAAACCCAATTTTGCTGCAGTACCTGCCAGGGCTTCCTCAGCAGTTCAGGCAATGAGGTGACAGACCTGAATACCCCGTTACTGGCTCTCTTACCTGCTGCGCATAGCCAGGAAGGAACACAGAGTTGCTCCCTGTCTGTCAGTCTCAGATCAAGGAGTTTTGTCCCAAAAAGCAAAACCTCTCCACTTAGGTTTTGGGGACCAACAAGATAAAGGTTTTAAGTATCAACAATTCTAATCATACCTGGTTATAGGTTATTTTACGTTAGCATAAATATACTGGTTATATAACAGTTGAAACATTTTAGTAAAGCATTACTGGTCGTTGTTACTGTACTGGCTCAGTTTTACTGCTGCTCCAAATTTAATTGTAATACTGAACTGAATTTTAAAAGCTTTCCATCTGCTAAGGAAACCTGGCATGGGTACCTCTCATGACACTCTCACCTCCTTCTCTCTTTCCCAAAATTCTCAACATCTCCAAATTATCCCAGCCCTTCATTCATTTACTGTCATACCACAGAAGCGAGGGAGCGTCAGCCCACAGGCCGGGATAGAACCACCATTTTCTGAGTCGCTAGCCCTGAAGAACACTTTCTCATAGGCAAGCCGTGCCAATTTGTGTCATGCGACCACGGTGCTTCCCCTCTCATTTCACTGCCACAAGCGCCACATTACAAAGGTAAAGCATGTCAGCGTTAGGGAAGATCAGCGTCAGGCAAAGTGTGTGGCTTTAAACCAGGCAGCAAAACCCGCAGCGGCAGCTATAGCGCAGGCTATAATTGATTCATGAGGTTCAGTCTACACAGGAGGAAAGTGTTTCCTGAGCAGACACCATTCCTAGACTCACCGAGTGCCCTTTTTACAGACACAGGCAAATAGAGACTGTAATTGAACTAGTAGTAATGAAGGGAAAAATATTAAATGAAGCTGTAAGCCTGAAAGAGAATTAGGCAGAACTGTAAATAACACTTGGGAATTCTTTCTTCCACAAACCCCCCCATGTTTATGTCATCCAGACACTAAGTAGATTTCTTTGAGAAAAACTGTTACATTATCTGAGTAAACATGTCAGTCAAGAACAACAACCAGCAATTTACAAAAATGATGCTTGACTATTTAACACTGAAAGAGTGAGGTTCCATGGGGAGAAATGTTTTTATTTACACACTGTATCTAGAACAGGTTTATGCTGAGACAGAACAACCATAACAAATATTAAGGGTTTTGTTAACTCCAAAAAACTCCCCAGGCCTAATACTGTCTTTTTAAGTACGTTTGGCAGCAGTTTTGCTATGTGGCCCATTGACACGTTCAACTCCTCACTCTGTGTACCTTCTAAGAGATCTGCTGAAGAGAAAAGAGAGTCCTCCTTTTTTAGGGGAGTAAGGCAAATCCTTAAATTGAGCTGGGCTCCAGCATTACAGACTCTTGAGAACTCCTATTTATTTCACTGTGCTCAGCACATCACCTGATTAGGCTTCAAATTGTTAAATATAGCTGCACACAAAAGGAAATGATGGAATTACACATTGCTCCCCAGTTATTGAGGTTTTCATTACTGCAGGCTAATTTTCTCATTGTACTTCCGTGGGGTTTCTCCTAACTTAACATTCTTTTAAGGTAGCCTGTGTTGAGGGAATTATCTTGTTTTTCAAAGCAAATTTTAGCTGATTACTAAGTATTTACATACTGTAATTTGAATGTCTAATTATACAATTAGTGTAAATACATGTAATATGGTGTATTTTTCACAAAAGCTGATAAGGTACATTGCTTTTTGCATTCCAGTGTTATGAGATTTTCATTGCTTCTAATACGCAATCCAAAAATTCACATAAAAAGCCTCTGGTAAAAGCTGCTTATTCATCAGTTCACACCTTCCAAATGATTTGAAACACACTTCATACCATAAACCAAAAATAGAAATCTGTCTTATTGCTAAAGACTAGAGCTCCCAACACCACCTTCCACTTCTAAATTTAAGAGTTGCCTTAAGCCTCCATATTTTCACCTTGCAGGGCTTTATGATAAATTTCCTTCCACCTTGATCTACCCAGCACTGCATGAAAATTCACCTATTGACTCCATTAATACATCACTGCCAGCCTAAGAGACATTTTCCTGTAACTTGTATTGACGTTTACGATGATACCCTTCATGGAGTAAGGAAAAGAGCACTTGGGAAGATGAACGGCGAAGATGCCCCTCAAGTTTTAGAGCTGCTTCCTTTTTAAGCGGCTACAGATAATAACTTCCTAATTAGCGGGCAAGAGAGTGTTTCCGTAGTCGCAGTTGCGGAAGCAATAATGCATAGGCACCGAGCTGCGGAAAGATGCCAGCCACCTTT
Organism: Chionis minor; assembly: GCA_013398295.1. Classification (NCBI taxonomy): domain Eukaryota; kingdom Metazoa; phylum Chordata; class Aves; order Charadriiformes; family Chionidae; genus Chionis; species Chionis minor. Next base: position 400,263 of record VZSF01002843.1, on the reverse strand, counting down.
GCTCCTCCGCAAAAATCTCTGCTTTGTTTCTAGACTCAAGTTCGACTCAAGCAGAGGTTTCAAACAGAATGATATTTCTAGAAGTTCTATAAAATTTCATCTAATAGCAGAGTGAAAATTAAAGCAGTGGCTTTGGGAGCAGGTGTTTGCACTGGGGCAGGCATGCCCACTGCCCGTGGCTGAGCAGGACGCACTGCACAGGTGGTGGGGAGCAGCGTGATGCAGGTGGGGACAAACGAGGTGACAGGAGTTACCGTGATGGAGGGCGGGGGGACCGGGGCGGAAACAGAAGAAATCCTGTTTGGCTGTTTCATTGCTCTAGGGACAACCTGTTTGCAAGTGATCGGGACTCTCTTTCAGAAACATTTTACCCTCCAGAGATGCAGCACCTGACAGTGATTAAACCAACTATTTATACACCAAATGTACAGAACACAGATTAACACCCAATTCTTTTAAATTACTGCACAGGTTCTGAAAGACTGAAAATCAGCAGAGGCTTCCACAATTTCTGTAAAGCATGGACTTCTATTTCTGGTAGAATACAATTCTATCTCAGAGTAGGTTTATAATGTAAGTTTAAACATGATTTTCTCTCACCCAAGCTATTGTTGAACTCACATGTTCCATTTTTTTATCTTGGGCTTTTTTTCCCAAATTTGACTTTATTTTAATTAAACATACTGTAATACTATTTAAACAATGTGGAAAGATCAATTATGTAAGGAACATTTCTAAATTATATGTTATAAAAAGATTTCTTTACACATATTTCCTCAACTTAGTATTCACCTCACAGTGGGAAATTACTTCTGTTGTATATCGGATTTTAGAGCACCCTGGAAAACCGCATCAACATTTCATGAGACTAAGTCTCATGTTGCCAACATGAAGCTTTAGCTTTAGCAGACACTGCCATTTCCCAAATGTCTTTTGTGGAATCATCCTTCACAGAAATTTATTTTAAAAGGGCAACTATAAGAAAAGCAAAACTAAAATCAGGGACCTTGACACTGGCTTCCACAGCGCTAAGAGCTACGAGCCTTGTCTTGAGACGGCCATTTGGACTTGCCTATGTTCCTAAGGTACAATAAATGAAACTCTGCCAGCACATCATAATTTTCCCAATGTATTCATCAGATTTCGCTGTCCTTGATTACACTGAGAAATATCTTATCCTCAGAATAAGATGAATTTCATGTGGTCCTGTGAGGAGTAGGTCACCTTTTGACATGTGAAGATATCAGAACCTGGCCTAAAGGTAGCACATCTAGACATTTATTTCCTATTCTCTTTGAAAAATAGGACACCTTAAACCAGAGTTGAAAATATAAATCAAGCCTGTGAAATGAGTACGTTTGAGAAAAATGAAAAAAAAAAAAAAGAAAAAAAAAGGATGTTTACTTATAAATACAGCGCACCACATCAAAATGATTTTAAAAATACCGTTCTTAAAATTCTGGGCCCAGCAACAGAATATAGCCAAGTCATTAAAGATGTTGAATATATACTTAATTTTCAGCTTACCTGTATGCCCCCTTGTCCTCAGTGAGATTTAAGGATGTGTTTAAATGTTCTATTTAATCAAGGCCTCAGTTATAAGGATAATAACACATTTACAGCATACATTTTTCTACTGCAAGATGCAACTTACAAACCGAATGTGGGGAATATTGTGTTTGGCAGCATTCCCTAAGGGAGTCTGGATCTATAAACACATGGATGTAATACGTTTGTTAATGCAATTCTTCTTCCATTCTCTGACAGTTATAATATAAATAACATTTTCTCCTTAGGAAGCAATCCAAATACAATCAAACCAGTATATTAATATCTGTTAAGGTAATCTTCGACTTTGTAACTGTTATAGAACTCCATTTTGTGAGAAACTAAGAAACTGGACACAGACATGAGGCAGCAGCTATACATCACATCCCGAGCATCCCATCACAGACCACGTAACGCTAGGACAGGTCTCGCACAACCCCTTGTGATACTTTGCGGTGGAGGACAGAGGTGTCTCTCTGCCAGCCTGTAACGCATGTTTAGTCGTTATTCTTTAGCTTTCACCTCCCCCTGCGAGCTAGGACTATCACCTGAAAGCCTGGACAGACAGGAAGGCAGGATGCAGCTCCCGGTCTGCACTCAGAGCCATTCTGCAGGCGAGTGTATTCCTGAGAACGTGGAAGGGGGAGCCATGTCCAGCTTAGCTATGGAAGTCACATCCACTTCCCTGATCTGCCACTGAAAAGCATTTAATTCCCACAGAAAATCTAACTCGGGCCATCAGGTCTAGTTAAGTGAGACTGGAAGGATCTTTTGTCTATCAGCCAGAATGAATCAATTCAGTTTGTATGAAAACGAAATAACTCACAAATAAACGCAGTCGTACCAGCCACTCATTTCTATGTGCTGGACTAACGAGCAGACATTCAAAAGAGCATGACAAAAAAGCCAGAAGTCAGCCTGGGTTCAGAGGAACACAAGGAAACCCTAAGATGGCTTTTTTCAAGAACTTGCTAGTTTTTCAGGAAATACACAGAAGCACAGAATCAACAGATTGGAAAACTCAGCAAAAGATCCAGAAGTTGGAAAAAATGTGGGTTGTGAATATTTTGTTCAAATTAATATTCTGGCAGCTACATTTTGAACAAGCTGTAATTTGTATAAGGCACCTTCTGTTAAATTTGTGGCACAGAATTACAAGGACCAATCCAACTTGAAATCAAACCATGGATTTGCATCAGTACATCTATTTACCCTTACTCACCCAGGCCCAAACCAGAGTGAGATATTTAAAATAAGAAGATGTAGATAAGCACTTAAAAATCATTTTCCTTCAAAAATAAAAGATGCATTTTACCTATCCAAAGAAATTAAAGTAAAAGGACCTGCCCAAGCCTTTGACATACTCATGCTTGGGTAGCCCTTGTTCTACACATTAATTTTGTGCAACACATAAATTCCTAGCAAGCAATGAGATTTTAGGAACAGAATTAATAAAAGGGCTAATCTATTCAGCTATGTTGTCAACACTATATTTAGATAGATGAAGGCAGAAGTATTAACCTGTCAAAATCAAAGCCATGGACTGCTCACTTCTGCAGAGTGGCTGAATAAAATTTTTTCTGCCATGCATGTTATTTTTGAGTGCTTACTAAAAAGCTAAATCACTTTAAGGGGGGTATGTAGCCCAACAGTGACAAAATAATCTGATAGAGAAACACAGTTGACAAATTATAACTTAAAGAAAAATGAATGAATGACTGTTCTTGCTAGGATAATATGGAAACTAATGGGAAAATAGAAAAAACAGCAGAATTTTTAAAACAACAAAAAAATAAAACCCACCCCAAAATTATTTTAGCTTTATTGCAACACTTACGCATGCTTCAAACATTATTTCAGCTCTCACCCGATGTTTTACGTATCTCAATTTTTTGTTCCTTATGTGATCAGTAGCAATGTCAGCCATACTGGTCACGTTCAATAAAAATATCAATACCTAGGAATCTAAACACGTAATTTTACTTTCCCACCAGTGATGAGATGTTGATTTTTCAGAGATATCCTCAACTGTTCTATGGCACAAATACTATTTTCCAAAGATCACAACCCAAAATGATTCTTACAATCACTGATTTAGAGCACAGCCTTTTAATGTCAGCCAAGCTTTAGAGGCCACTCGGCATTAGGTGGATTGTAAATGCTCTTCAGAATATACCACTGATTTCAGCTATGCCATTTTATAGGTTGTGCACGTGCACAGTTTCCCTAAAGTCATATTTTATGTATTCAGTGAGGCCATACCTTGGCAACTGGATGACACATAGTGGGCATACACCTGATCTATAATTCAAAATAGCAAAGCACATTTCAGCTCTGATGGAAAGTCTGCTATATATCTGATTTTTGCTTCTTTTCATTCAATACAAATAGCTTTCATAACCAATACCAAATTATCATGAGCCAACCAGCTTTCATATTTTAATGATTAAAATGACGTGATTATTATAATAAAATCAGTAAGAAAATATTTCCACGTCACTGCAGACATTAAATTTGGATACTGCTAAAGACACTCCTGAAAGTTACACAAAAAGGTGTAACCGTCCATGTGTTAACCTTGTGAACAGTGCACTGGAAACCAGCATCATCCAGGCTTTGGAAGAACAGTATTCATCCTCCTCTGTTGCTTATTAGAAATTAAATCATTCTACAAGCAGTGTGAATTATCCAGTCATGGAATAATTTAGGCTGGAAAAGACCAAAGGGTATAATCTAATCCAACACCTTCAAAGTTTGATCCAGGGTGAGCTGGATATAGCAATCTGCTTCTTAAACAAGGTGAGCCGGCCAGCCAAATTCTAATATAAAATACTGCACAGGGCATCGATTTTATGAAATCAAATCACAAAACCTAGAAGCACTTCCACCTAATAGATGTCACAAAAAGGCCTACATAACACCAGAAATAATTGCATATACTACAGCTGCATTCATCAATATAATACAGCACCAGCAAAACCATCATATTGAAGTCTATAAACAACTTTGTCAAAACACACCAAGCATCTACACAGCCTCTATGTTTGCAGTAATTTTTTTCAGTGCATGATATACACAAATGTCTTGCCTATGTTACGCCCCAGAAGGATGTAGGTTGTTGTCTTGCAAAGTTCCTTCAGAATAGAAGCACAACTCCAGCTTGCGAACTAGTTTACAAATACCTATATCTCTGGTAAAAGCAAAACATAATCCCCAAACCAGAAAGTTCTGAACTTCTCCCTGTGGACAGTCTGCTTCAGGCTCCACAGTATCAGGAAAAAAAGAGCTACATTGCAATTCCGAGAGAGGCCATGAAAATCTCAAGGGAAAAACTGCTCAAGACATCCAAAAAAAAAAAAAAAGTGTGGGTATGTGGAGACTAGACACACATGTGGGTTAAATACCAGGACAACCTTGCGAACCAGGGTGCCAATCCTATGCGCGGGAGTGCCACCATTCCCCTTTCCTAAGGAGGTATGCCAGGACAAGCTTGGCACCCTGGGTGGGTTGTAACAGGCGCCACAACAGACCAAGCTCTCTCCCTTCCTATGCGTAGCTAAGCAAAAAACATCTGCTGAAGCACCTTTAGTTTTTTCTTATTCTCTTCTTCAGGCTGAGCATAGACATGTAGCAAATTTCTTACAGCTGCAGATTAATATAACTCCTGCTGATAGCGATGCTTTCCAAGGAGGAATATTTTAATACAAAAAAAAAAAACAGGTCTTCACACGACCTTAAGAGCTGTATTGCCACCCCGTATCTGGACTCAGCAGAACTGTGTGCTGTATATCCAAGCTCTGATGGTGGTTGGGAAGACGAAGCGGTTCTCAGTTAGGAACCTGCAGAGTTCAGTTTACCAGCAAAGACTCTGCGCTCAAACCAGTTTGCAAATGGAGAAAATAAGGCTTACGTAAGGGTGTGACGACAAGATTTCCTAAGCTACCTGACCAGCTGAGCAACGCCCCCAGCACCCAGGAGCAACTGCTCCTCAGCCATGGGAAGCAGCCCCTGCACACCCCCCCTGCTGAGGGAAGCGCCTGGCAGGACAGGAGCTGTTCTCAGGGAGGACGGAGGAAAACTCTCACCTCCCGCTACAGCTATTCCTCTTTCCCTCTTTTCTCCTTCACCATCACACTAATACGATTGTAAAAAACGTTAAGTAGGGAAAAGGAGCCCAGATCAATTTGATTTTAATTAACTTTATCTAAAAAACCCTGGCAGACTCATTGAATCTGCGTTACAGTAAAACAAGATGTTCCATTTTCCAGAGCATGTGATTTCTTTCTAATACACATGAAACCTTCTTCTATCTCATCAATGAGCATAAAGCAAAAACCACTTATGTAGGATATTTTGTGAAGGATATGGAGCTGCATAAACGACTCTGGAAAAAATTGCTTTACATTGTTCTGTTTGACATATAATTCTTTTTCCTCTTCATGCGTAAATTGTAAAAGTATTTCTAAACAAAGTCTTATCATGAACTCATCAGTATGCACATTCTGTGCTCACATTTAGGATCTATTTATAAAATCAATTCTGTTCTGGGCTCTGACAAACAAAACTGAAATGCAGCTGTGTGACATGTTGATAATTTTCATTAGTTCTAAAAGCCTCAATAGAAATTACAATCTTACTTGTTATAACCAAATAAGTCCAGAGAACCCACAGGAAAGGTGACTTTTCTATATTATCTTGTTTGCTAATGGAAAGAAAGAAGGGGGAAAGAAGTGGATGAAAAATGAGAGAGTAGGAGAAAAACTTAAAAATCACAGATACACATGGCTTGAAGCCGTGCTGACTGGAGAAAGTCTTCAGCATCACTGTCAGAAACAAATGTATATTGAATTACCTTTGCATTATTTCCATATCCTTTATTAAACTGGAGGAGTACTTGCTCAAATTCTGAATTAGCTCTTTATTTTAAAATCTGAAAAACTCATGGTATTTAATATAAAGAATCAAAATTCAGCAACTACATCTTTGAACAAACTAACATAAGCATATTTTGCACCAAAAAAATACAGTAGAGTTTACAATGATTCCTTTTTGAGAATTAGGTCATAGTAAAGCAAATCACAAGTACTTGAAAACAGTAATGAGAAAAGTCTTCAGAGAAAATGAGATTAATTTCATCACTACATTGTCTCTAAATAAAAGTACGTAACATAATAGAATAAAATTAATGTTTATTTCTCCTCCTGTGTTTGATAAAAAAGGTGTATAAGGCTTCTATTTTTTCCCATCAAATACTTGGGAGGGATTTGTTGGTTTTTTTTTTTTCTTAGATAGAGTGCTTTTTAAATTCTTCTGAAGAACTACCTGCATTACATTTTTTCTTAGTCATATTTGTTGATTAAAGAGAGATTGTTCTGAAGTATTCTTTAGGCATCAGAATTCTAAGAGTTGCCAAAAAAAAAAAAAAGTCCTAATTAAACACACATTCTAATTTAAATAATTAAATTTTCAGTCTTTTAGTTTTTTGCAGGGTTTTATTTCATTAATTCTCCTGGCTGCACATGAGTCCCAGCGCAGGCAAACAACAAATCTCTAAGTGTAAAATAGAAGCAGGAAAAGAGGAAGGAGACACTTTGTCTGCTCAAAAGGCAGTTCATCAGGCCAGGCCCCATGCCAACCCAGGCAGGTTCCCCACTGGCCCTGCCACACACAGCCGCACTGAGAGCACACAGGAGCTCACCCTCCCACACATCCCCTGCCCATTCTCGTGCAAAGAACTTACTACAAATTCATCCTTCAGTTGAGAAACTAAATTTCACATGGAGAAGAGTCCGAGATGTGGCCACATGGTCACCCTCCTCTCTGGCCAGTGTAGAAATCCCCACTGACCCCCTTTGCCAAGGCGCCTGGGGAACTTCCTCACACTCCTTGTAGCTATGAATTCTTTAACAGCAGTAAAGACAAAAATCAACAGCGCTACTCCTAGCAATCAAATTTCCCTAACTCCCATCTTTCAGAGCAGAACCCAAGCTCCTCATTTTTAAGAACACGAGGCAGAAGAAACAGGAGAAAAAAAAAAAAGGAAAAAAAACTGTATTGCAGACAAACATCTGAGGACTGTATTTAATGACATAAAAAAAGAAATCAAAAGCATTTACTTGACTGAGAAGACAAAGTTTTCCTCCCTTCCCTCCCAAATGACTTCAGCAGTAGTCTTCTAAATATCCACAGAGCAGATCTTTTTAAAGATAGTTCTGAAGAAGCAGACAATGACAGTGATATTCACAAGTTCCAGACTACATGTGTTTCAAAGGAAGTTATTAAATAAGCACTTTTGAGAATCCACTAACCAATCCTTTAAACACCACATTTCTTTATACAAGTCACTTTTGAAAAATGAAACATAGGTTCATAAAAAAGAAGTATTTCTCAATTTTCTTCATTTTCTGAATATCATAATACAAAAAAAGAGTTGGTTGGCTTTTCCCTTTTTGATCTGTTTAAAATGCTACTCAAATTCGTACATTTTTGTGCAAACTGCTATTTCTTTAATTCCATAAGAGAGATAATGAGGACTGGTTTCTTTGTAATTCTAGTATGATATTTTTGTGGGTGGTTTTCAAAGTACATGATATGTAATTAGGGATAATGCAGGCAGTTCCTTTGTTTTCTGGTGGATACTCTTTTTTTTTTAAAAAAAAAAAATTTGGGGCTTTGGGGTGGGGGTTTTTTTTGGTAAGTAAATTCTGTGTGCTTGGACATAAAATGGAGAGAACTGATGCTTTTATTCACTTGTGGGTATTTACACTTCAATATGACACTATCTGATTTTTAACCACATGTTCTGCAGAATATTTAGAGAGAAGGAGGATTTCTTCAACCCAGATGCAAATGATTCAGGAAAGAACGGCAATTATGAAAAAGGTGACTGCTCAAATCTTCCTACGGGACAATTGACATAAGCCAGGAAGAGTCACTTGTGAACTGCAAAAAGCAAAATCTGAGTGAAGTGTACATTATTGTACAGCAATATCATTGTACTGTGCATATATGGCCATACTCTTGAAGATAATGAAAACAGAGCGTTCTCAGTTTCACTGAAAAAAGATCTGTTCAGAAGCTCTGAAAATCAGGGTAAACACTGAATGAATAGTTTGCACATAATTATTGGGTATTAAAAACCTATACTGAATAACAAAGTATGCTTTTGTGAAAAAAGATCCCAACTCCATGTGATTTCTCTCCTGTGATTTCTCTTTGCACAACAGTACGGCAACAAGTGCCTTATGAGGAACTCTATGAAATGTGAAATCAAGTATCATCCTGCTAATGATTTCAATGCAGTGTCACTAAACAGGTATAATCTAAAAATGTCGGTATTCAAATATCAGCAAAAAGGAGAAGACGTGGCATGTAGAAGAATAATGTTTTGATTTACAATCTTCTTCTATCTATGGTTTTACTTTAAAACTCTGCTGTGAAGAAAAAGATTCTGTGCAACTGGTTACGTGAACACCTAATAAGACAACATAGGATGAGACTGTAAACAACTGGTTCTTTCTCCATTATTGTGGAAAACTAACATGCAGCCAGTTTTTGAGAAAGATGCCCCAGATCATGATGTAAGGACCTGTGGTTCACCCTTTTCACTCTATTTTTCTTCCTTTGCCCCAATTTGTTTTGCTTTGCTTTTCTTGACACATTTTCCTTAAACTGAGAAGAGAAGACTAAAGCCTGCTATCATTATTCTCCAGAGATGCAAAATCCTATTGCTAAGTATCCCTTTCCAGTCCTGGAGACAAGTTTGAACAATTAACTTCAAATGTACACACACAGTGAGCTCTGCAATCCACAGCTCGGGTGCATTAGTTTTATCATTTTTTTCCATGACATTTAGTGGTTTTAATTTTATTTGGTATTAGCAAAAGAAATCTGTAAACACTGCTCTCATGGAAGCTTGCACAAACATTGAAATAGAAAGAAACTATTGTTATCCTGGAGGACAATATAACTTTGCCTTGCATGTAACACCAATGTAAACAATGTTAAAAGAAACTCTGTAACAGTAATTATTAATAAACTAACACATAGTATATATTAATAATAGATTGTTTCATTTCTTTGTCAAAATTTAAAAATAAACCTTCTTCTGTTGCTTATTCATTATTATTTTGGTTTTGAAAGTCAAGAAAATGCTTATGTTTCCTGTACATGCTATCTTATGAATATTATCTTAGTGGAAAATTAATGAAAATAACGTCCCAAGGTTTTATTCTAAACTCAGTGTTAACGGGAGTCTGATTTAGCCTACTAAATGACTAGGCCTTTTCTCAAAGCTCTTTTACTGAGTATTTTTGCTTTGATCACGAAACAGTCATGGTATGATGACTCAATTTACAAAATTCTTTTAATGTAAACAATATAGGAAGCCACTTGAAAGTGCATTTGAAAGTCAGCATCATCAATACATTTATCAAGTTACCAGTCAAAAAATGTAGTTCTAGGACTTTTTGTTTTAAAAAGATATTGCAGAATTTCAGATCTTCCTTAAAAGACGTGGAAGTATAAATACTCCTGTAACCATTACTCTTTTCACTACAAGCTGAAGTCCTGTCCCTGTCATTTAGGGAACAAACCTTCCCAAAGCCTGGAATACTTATTTTCCATGAATTTACAGTATCTAAAATACAAATGAGCTGCACATCCATGTCTATGAAAAAGTCAAGAATAACTTAAAATAACACCAAATTTATCTCAAATAGATAAAAACACAACTTCTCACTTGAAATTTATGTTCAGTTAATAGCCTAACAGACAATAAAGGAATTTCACTGAATAGAAAAGGAAGAATATAAACAGCGGCTGAAAGCACACTCCTGTAGTCTTTCTGCACTTTATCTGAGGGTCTGTAAATGCTAACATTTTAGCATATGCACTTCTCAACTTAAACAGCCAGATAAAATCTATATATTAACAAATTATTCAGATGATGTTTCATAATAATTCCTGAGGATCTTTTAGAGTTGGCCCACTGACTCATTAGTTAAATGAAATGAAATCGAATCACATTTTCATGATTCTTCCACCATCTAGATTAAAAGATTCACTTCCAAAATCTTTAATTGTTGCCAGGGACCAGATTACTGGGAAACACACATACACTTTTCTTTTCAGTGCACACTAAGTTTTTTAAAAGTTTGCTGACCTTTTTTTCCATTTTACAGTAGTCCCACAATACTTCAGATCCTCCTCCCCCCATTTAGCCACCAGTACAGTTTCCATAAGTAATAAATCTGCGTATTTGAAAAAGTTTTTCCACCTATTTCACTACAGATTAGAGAGTACAACATTCATTCAAAGGAAAAGGGTTCTGTTCTTTTAGAATTGTCAACAAAAGCAGCTACAGGTCAACATTTTATGTCTGCTAAGTTTTATACACACAGTTATTGCTAGTACTTTCTAGTGAGAGGGTCCGAGAGGCAGAGTGGGATCCCACTGTGCATGGACCTGGCCTGCTGGCTGTCTCTGCGCTTCTTGAGACAAAAGAGGCACTTCCAGAAAATTAAATCGAAAGCTGAATAGAGGGATCAGCAGAGTGAAATTAATAATATAGTGTTTAAACTTGTTGTAACAGAAATGTATGGATTATAAAAAGGCATTCATGGCTAAGCTATTCAGAATTTATTATGGTGAACAGGTGGGAGTGGTGCATACTACACATTATTTCTGTGGCCAAAAGGTGGACTGTAAATGAGGGGGCTGGCAAAGCAGGGCAGCTGACATGACACTGTGTGTTTACAAAATAAAAAGTTACAAGCATACTTAGCTGACCCAAAGTCTTGTGTTTAAGACCGAAGCAAAAAAAAACCCGCTGCCATTTGGCCATTCCAAAGTCTCAAAATGAACATCCAAAACCTTGGCAGGTTCCTTAGGCCACAGAAAACCAATACTAGAAATGCAGCAAGAGAAACCTTACTTGTTATTGAGATATCCACGCAGGATGAAGTACAAATTTCAGCATTTGGAAGGAGTTTGATAGAGCTGGTTATGAACAGATAACATGTGTTTCGCAAAGCAACAACCAAAATGCTGTGTGCCAGAATTAATTGCTTTGGGGCCAGGACGTCACCCACAGGTTGCAACAAGAGTCAGATAATGCACTGAGATTATCAGCAATGGTGAGCAGACTCAAACCCCTCAGGAATATATTCACTGAAATACACGGCCTTCTCTTGATTCCAAAATTTGGGCTAACTTCAAGTTGGTTATTAACAGAGTACTGTAGGTTAAAAAATGGCAAGGTTCTCTTCATTATAAAGAAGGTTGCTTATTTTTTCCCATCAGTTCATGGTATAGATTCCTGTTCTATGATCACACTTGTCATATTGTCAATGCCAAAAAGAACAGATGTGACAGAAATTCAAAGAAAGAAACAGTTTCTGGAATGGCAACAACAGAAAAGGATAAGGAAAAGGAAGAAAATAAGGGAAAGGAAAAAGGGAAAGGGAAAAGGGAAAAGTGAAAGAAGAAAAAAGGAAAAGAAGTGAAAAGGAGAGGGAAAGGCAGAGACCCTGGTGCCATAAAAATCACAGAAGGTTATTTTCACATTGGACGCCCTCAAAAAATACACAATCCTCACAGAGCTTCACCATATAAAGATATCATATATACAACTGTCAGAAAGTTCGCAGAAAAACAAATTATCATACAAGTGGCAAAGGGCAAAAGTACACGGTTGTCCCTAGTACTGAGAAACAGAGGGAGTAGCCCTTAGTGAAGGTATTTGAGGTGAAAGAAATAGATACATGCAGAGATACTCTGTGCAGAGCAATGAGATAAGGATCCTACAGATACAAGAGTTGTAAACCACTAGGAAAACACTTGGCTGAGATGAAGTGCCATCGCCACGTGCAGCTCCATGGCTGGCTGATTTTGGAGAGGCTGGATCTTGGTGAGCTGCTACTCTTCGGAACTGTCTATCCATTAAACACCAGACAGTGCTGAGGGCTATGAAATTTGCACACCTCAGGAAAAAAAGAACAGAGCCAATCGCACCACAAGATGGAAGTACACATTGGTGGCAAGCCAAACTGGAGTAATCACTACCAAATGTGAAGTGAATGATAATCTATTTACACAATAAACTTCCATTCTGTAATACTTTCACTTATGTACTGTCATCAGAACAACGAGGTTCAATAACATATGTATGGCGGAGGCAAAGTACAGTGTACAGTATAAAGCGAAAATAGAAGAAAGCACCCAAAGCTACTTTTCAATGTGTTTTAGAAGCATCAGTTTGATTAGCATTTTTTGTAACTTGGAAAAATATAAATATTAGTTTCTTCCCAAATATTATTTGATTCACAAACTCCAAAGACATTTGTTTTCATTTTAAGAGATCAGTGTATTTCAAGACTATCAGCGTGAAAAGATACCAAACAGAAAGAACAAATGGAAAAAAATGTAACACCTGGAATACATACTAGATTTAACAGGATTTATAAAGAAGCTTAATAGGTATACATAAAGCTAGTGAAAAATTTATGGTCCTTGAAACTACATGTACTGTCTGAAAAAATACCATATGTTCCCATTTCTTCACCCTGTAATATGCCTACACCACGTAAAAGAGCAAAGTAAAAGTTTTGGGTGAGAAGACAATTGAGTTTCTCTGCTCGGGCATTCCTCTGCTGGGGGGCAGGAAGGCTGCAGGGAGCGGCGGCACGGCCATCCCACCCTGGCAGCACGTGCTGCCCGAGAGCTGCAGAGCGATCCCCGCTGGCTCCTGCTGCAGGTGCCACAGTAACGCAGGAACTTAAAACACCTACTCTGCCCACTTATACGCACAGAACTTGGAAAGAGATTAACCAGCCTGAGTCTAAATGCCATTTACATCCACACTTGATTTTGAAAAAGAGCACTCCTGCTGATGCGAGCCCTGTTCTCAGCCACTTGCTGAATCAACTCCTCGTGACGCAATCCAGACTCTGTGGAAATCAACAGGGTACTGTTTAGCCACGTACAACTCACTCAAGCATCTATGGGCTCGCAACACATTAGCATGTTTGAAATTTAAATAAAGTATATCATGTTGAAACACCCAACGCACAACGGTAAGTTATCACGTTTGAAGAGGCAGCAAAACGTTTGCTGAGAAGGCTTCCTGAAATGGTGACAAGGTTAGCAATTAACACAAAAATCTCTTTCTTCAATATTAAATAAAAATAACATTCTGTATTCTAAAAAAATTATATATATATAAGGATCTGGACTACATTCCCAAACTCAGACAGACTACGAATCATACAAGGAGGAAAAAACCCTTATGTTTATTCATCTTTAGGAGATGCCAATATATTGACAGAGATATGAATAAACATGAAACTCACCATCCAGTATCAGAATACCGAATATTGCTGATGGATTAATTATGTTTTTCCAAGCTATTCAGATAATTAGACATACTAAGTTCAGAGCTATTTTTGCAATGATAATGGACTTGTTTTGTTGTGGTCTATTTAACAAACTGTTGGACGTTTTTTCTAAAGCTTGTTTACATTCCTGTACATCCTAGCTTTATTGATATTCTGTCCTTTGGATTAGAGTGTCATGCCAGCAACACTACTGAAATAGCTCAAGACAATATAAACCTCGCTTTTCACAGCTTCTACAATAAATCAGACTACAGTAACTCTTTAGATCCTTCCTAAATTGAAATATGACATACGATGCTAAATAACTAGGTTTTTAATTTTATAAGCAGTCAGACGTGCTTATAAAAAACAAAAAAAAAAAATAGAAATTTACAGTCTCAATGCTTGTAACACATTCAAATTCAGGCACATAGATGCATGAGTAAGCCTAATCATACCTTGCAAATTCTTACCTTTTTACTGAGTCAGTTTTTAGAATGCAGTGTATATTGCAGTGCTGTCCCACTGGTCTCAACACTCTAGTATCACATCAGTCACATCAATCCTTGCATTTACGCTACCAAAGAAGGAGCGCGTGAGGTGCCAGACATCCTCAGCTTCCAGCACAGTCTGAGACAACATTCTGCACCTCATGCAGTCAAATATTCCAGCAAAAGCCTGCAACCAGCACTGGCTATTCTGAAATATGGAAAGCTTTAAAGAGAAGCATTATACAGCTTCACACTTTCTTCTGCTCGTTCAAAATCTGATTAAGCGATCAAAAGAACTATCTGCTCTAGCTGCCACAGAAATCTCATGCGTGACAAATACATATATGAATGCATATGCTTGTTTAAGATATAGACATATATATTTGCAGTCAGTCATGTTGTCTGGCTGCAATGAAAATAGAAATTTGTAGAATTCTTTAAAAACTACAAACACTTAACACCAGTATCCTTGAAAGATAAAAGTTTGTTAGCCCAAATACATTTCAAAACATAGCTTTGTTGTTAACGTGTTAGAAACAAATAGAATCAAAATATGAAAGGTAACAAAGAATTGTAGAATTATTTAATTAAACACTACTTCTTTCCTTCTGGGTACCATTACTCACAATGTACAAATGTATTATGCAAAATAACGTTAAAACAGAATCTGCATTTTACCCTAGGGTTCATTTAACAGTCAAGATGAGTTACAGAAAAAGAAGTTCATTTAGGATGAAAATAAAGCATTTAAAAAAAAGATTTTTCATATTGTCCTTCAAAGATCAATCCAGAGACTTGAAAAGAACAGCATGTCTGTTTCACTGTAGGTCCATTTAAATCTCCACTTTTCATTCATATTGCACATCCCAGGAGTCCTGCAAGCACTGTTTTCTTGCTTTGTTAAAAAGAAAAAAAAAACGAAAAAAAAAAGAAAAGGACTCAACTGTATTCTCAATCAAATGCATTATTGGAATATATATATGAGCTCCGAATACTAACTTTATATTTCAAAAAGTTACAATTATGTGGGTTGGAAAGGATTACACAATACTGAATCACCTTATGTAAGCAAAATTTTAGATGAGTTTCCATTGTGTATTCTATTTTATAATCCCAAGATATAAAATTGCATCTATACCTCATCTTTTTAAAGTTGTTTGTGGTGTGGGTTTTTTTTATTAATCCCTCATGCAAATTAGAAATGAAGATTTATTTATTTATAACATTCATCCAAATCAGCTTTGCTGGTTTATTCTTGTAGCTTACAGTTTAGCTTGAGATTAATTTTCTCAGGGGATTCATATTCTCTGTCCGTAACAGCTTTGCTTCTTTAAGCAGTGCACTGACTACGTACAAGACTGGGATTGCAGGAGTTCATTTCTGTGTTCTTTATTAAAAAATGTTATTCTGTAGGTGGCAATTAAACAACGTATAGTGTGAAATGATACTCATCTCCTTAGGGGGCAAGCCTCAGTTCTGCCCTTGCATTACCCTTGAGTCTTCAAGAAAAAATTGAGCTAATGCCTATGAGGACCGACCTGCTGAGCATGAGATTGCACAGCGGTTTTGGTCAATTTAAGCGAGGAGTCCACCAGACAACCCTGCCCTGACTTTTTGTGTCCTTCCCTTGGGCTGGTACTGTGTTTTTACCAACACGTGGTGATCTAGTTCATCCTCTCCATCACCCAGCCACTCTCCCCAGCAATGTTTTGGTTACAGCCATACCCTAAATTCTCTCCACACACTGATGCTACGTTGTCAGTATACAGAAAAGGTAAAAAAAACAGCTTAAAGGCAGAAAAAAGGCAGGCAGGACCTTTCTAGCCCTGGTCACCCTAAGAGTCATCTGGCTTTATCTAAGCTAGTGTGCACTGGTACCCTGAGACAACATTTGAGATGATCTTCATCTGCTCCCAAGGGAGCCATGCCTCAAGGCTCTCACAACACGTGATGACTCTGGAAATGGACTGGCAGAGAACACCAGGGACAGATTCAAAGCCATAGTGTATCAATCCCCAGCACAGAAAAAGAAGACTAAAATAGCTAAAAGTAGTAGAGCTATCATAGTATAATACTGATGCGCATTCAGAAAGTGTCCCGAACCATGGACCAGTGATATATCCTGTTAAAAAAACCTTGTGTATCCAGCATTTCTTTTTAGTAGCGTTACTCATTTTGCTTCATCTGTCCTTATGTGAAACCAATTCCTTCAGTGCTAGGCAACAAAACATGGCTTTAAGTCAGTCAAACAAGTACTCACAGTACAACACCACTTACTTTTCCATCTAGAAGAAATTCAACTGCTGACAGCAATTAAAAATAGCAAACATTTCCAGTGTCTTTTCTCTCTCCTCTTTAAAGGAATTAAACCACTGCTAACACAGGAAGAAATGAAGAGCTCTTGACTGCAGCTAACACTTCAGAACCCCTTCAAACTCTTCTGGGGATCATGACCCACAGTTTGAGATACAATGTCCAGACTGAATGAGCATCCACTACCCCATCAACAAGCCACCAAAAATTCTTTATTACTGATTAGAACAGAATTCCTCGTCACCCTTGGTACCTGCGTTTCTCACCTCAAATGACTTGTTAAAACTCAAAACTCCTGTCAAAAATAATGCATATCACAGAACAGTCTTAACAGAGAGCAAGAACATACACATTTGTTCAAAGGTGTTCATAAGTCACTGATGACAGGAAATCAAGCCATCTTCATGCTCCATGTCCCTTATCTCTAGCTAAAATGCATTAAAAGAAAAAAAAAAAGTTTATTATCCCTATCTACAACTTGTGGCACGATATTTTCCTTTATAGCATTCTGAATCTTCCACCTCCCAAGAACAAAGAACTTCAGAAAATAATACGAGAGGAAAAATCTCTCTTGCTTTCAAGAATATAATTTCAGAAGTGATTCATTGAAATTAGTGTCGAATGAAAAAGAGTTGGGATAAAAGATGAAAATGGCTGCTCTATTTGCTTTGTATTGACTCTGCTTTAATCTCCGTGTAAAGACTAGATGTTTCTAGGTGTGGGGCATGGCACGTAAGTAGAATGAACGGGACATCAAAATGACATAACAGTACTTAAAAGTCTACTGTTCTTTGTTATATAGACTGTTGTGTATACACCTATGAGAGGCTTTTCTGCTCTGCACATCTAATTCCAGGAAAAGCAAAGAGAATACTGCTGCTGTTACTCTTGTTTTTTTGGTTTTTTTTCTTCCAGTTTTTGGAAGTTGTTTTAATGAGGCGATTTATTTATAACTCTCACAAAATCAAATTCAGATGCATCTTCTATTCATGTAAAGATCTAACAGAGATCTAACCTTGATTAACTGAAGTCTTCTCTGTTCTTGAATTCAAGCAGCTAGCTACGTAACTTGAACCAGTTTTGTGTCTGAACTTTCCCAATGGCCACGAGAAACATGAGGGGGTTTCCCCCCTTCCAAGAGCAACCAAAATGAAGCAATGGCATCCGTGCTGAACTCCGTGTAACAGGGGGGATAACAGACTATACAACTACTCCACTGAGCCACCATGCTATTTCCATAAATGGATTATTAACAGCCTAATAAATGTTTCTGTGAGCCTGTCACATTACTTTCAAGTAAATTGTGTCTCTTCTCCTTTCCTCTCTTCTTGCCTACTCTAAATAATAATGATTTGATTCATAAAATACTCAAGGATCAAAACAACAACAGATACCCTACTTCCCTATAATACATATCATAAAAATGCAGGGGCAGGAAACAAAAGCCAGACAGTTCTGTTAAGGCAGACAAACCATAGGTATCCCAGGAAAGCAGCAGGGTAACAGTCACACTACAGAATACAACAACGTGTCATACCCAGGATATCAAAAGCCTCAGTGAGGCCATAGCTAAAATCAGCCTACTGGTCATTGTGGAGTTTACAGTTCAGCATGACACCATCATTCCTGCTGCAGCTGCGCCTGGACAGCAGAACCAACCGAATGCCACCACTAAGCATCTTGTAACTAAGCTTGCCATTTAGCAAACCTCCTAAGGACATTTCCAAACCTCAAGTGTAACTTTGTATGCTTAAACTTTTCTGTGTTCACTGTCACATACTGCTCTTTTGATGGCTGGGTTCACATTTATATTTAAAAGGCACATACCTAAGTGCTTTGCTACATGATATGTTCGCAAAAAAAATCCAAGGAACAACAGAAACAAGTGAGCCGTTGTCTGTCATCATCTTCTTGCAATATCAAAGTCACCTGGTAGCCATTTCTTGGGAAATGCATTTAAGATGCTTAAAAAGAACTTACATTTTTAAATTTTGTAGGACATTTTTCCTCATTTTTTTTTCCAACTTACATACTTAAGACTCCATTTTATCATATTATGCTAGTGTTCATCCAGCAAAATATTTGTGTTCAACTTCAGACACATCTGTAGGCTCACGTCAACAAGACTACTTAGCTAAGAACTTGTTTAAATGTTTCTTTGCAGTTAAAGCTCTACACCCTGCTCGACAGGACCCTTTAACAAAGCTAGGGTAAACTGGAACCCTGACAAGAAATTATTGTAACTAGTTAGGAAACAGAAAAACAGTTCTATAAAATACACTAATATCTTCATCCAGTTTCTAGGATTTATCTGGACCAATTTCTAGTTCTGAAAAAGATTTTCACAATACCTTTCACTGCTGTTTAAACCACTATCAAAATTGTTTAAAAGTAGCAGATATGATTGTATGGTAAAAAAAAAAAAAAAAAAAATTGATTTCTTGGTAAATAATTTACAGAATGGATTCAAGACGACTGACAAAATTTTACTAAAATGTAAGAGAAATGTCAACAAAAGCTCATACTACTTGCAGCAACTTTTTCACCACAAAGAGTGCTTATGAAAAAACAGAAAAGATCTTCACTCATAACGAACAGAAAGAACTTGTACAAATAGACCCTATAAAGTAATTTAATTTAAGGAATCAATGTTTCGCATGACTTCCTGGATTTGAAGAATTGTAGGCTTGATCACGTAGAAGTGCTAACTGCTATGACTCAGCTATTGATACCAGCAGGACCAGTTTTACAGAATGGTAGGGGTTGGAAAGGGCCTCTGGAGACCTAGTCCAACCCCCCTGCTAAAGCAGGGTCACCCAGAGCAGGTTGCACAGGTTGGCGTCCAGGCAGGTTGGGAATGTCTCCAGAGTTGAGGACTCCACCACCTCTCTGGGCAGCCTCTGCCAGTGCTCTGCCACCCTCAAAGCAAAAAAGGTTCTCCTCATGTTCAGACGTAGTTTACCTGTATTGCAGTTTGTGCCCATTGCCCCTTGTCCTGTTGCTGGGCACCACTGAGAAGACACTGGCCCCATCCTCTTGCCACCCTCCCTTTAGATATTGGTAAGCACTGATGAGATCCCCTCACAGTCTGCTCCTCTCCAGGCTAAACAGCCCCAGGTCTCTCGGCCTTTCCTTGTTACAGAGCTGCTCCAGGCCCCTCATCATCTCTGTATTCCTCCGCTGGGCTCTCTGCAGTGGTTCCCCGTCTTTCCTGAACTGGGGAGCCCGGAACTGGACACAGCACTCCAGATCGGCCTCAGCAGGGTAGAGCAGAGGGGGAGAATGGCCTCCCTCAACCTGCTGGCCACGCTCTTTTTAATGCACCCCAGGATGCCATTGGCCTTCTTGGTCACCAGGGCACATCGCTGGCTCATGGTGAACTTGCCCACCAGGATTCAAGGGTCCTTCTCCACACAGCTGCCTTCCAGCAGGTCACCCCTAATCTGTACTGGTCCATGAGGTTATTCCTCCCCAGGTGCGGGACCCTATACTTGCCTTCGCTGAACTTCATTAGGTTCCTCTCCACCCAACTCTAGCCTGTCCAGGCCTTGCTGTATGGCAGCATGGCCTTCTAGTGTGTCAGCCAGTGCTCCCAGTTTTGTGTCGCCAGCAAATCTGCTGAGGATACACTCTGTCCCCTCATCCAGGTCATTGATGAATATTTCGAAAAGGACTGGACCCAGTACTGACCCCTGGGGAACACCACTCCAACAAGACTGGTCCAGCCCTAGCTATTCCGCAGTATTCACACAGTCTTCTACTCACACCATTCTGTTCTTCTTCATACTACAGAAAGTGCTTCTTCCTACATCCCTCTATAATAATATAGATAACAACACAGACAGAAGCTGTTCACCCGCTTCTCGCTTGGGCTATCCATTTTATTTTTTTCCTTACCTAGTGGTGGAGCTCACTCAGGCAACGCAGGAGGGAACACTTCGTGCTACTGGGAAAGAGAAGAGCGAGCATTGTTGCTCTACAAAGCCTCAGACTAGGCACCCTGGTAAGAAGAGGCAGGTGCTCATTGTAAGGCATGGGACTGCGTGATTTATTTTACTTCAATCATCCAATTCAAAGCACGCTTTCCTGGCTAGATGAAGCACTCTGTCTAGCTATGTGCAAAGGAATTTTGAGTAATTCCTCCTTCATAATGTGTTTTGAGAGCAGCTGACTGGTGTTATTTGCCACAGCCATTTGGGACACAGATAGGCCTCTGAAGAAGCAGAAGCTAGAGCAAGATGAAGATACGAGCGAGCCAAGGAGGATCAAAATTCCTGCAATGTTTATAGCAGTAACTACCACTGATCTCTACTCTCCAGGGAGTAGAATACAGCTAAATATTTACTTGGCTTATTTGAAATGGCTTTTCCTTGTAATGGTGCATTGAGAGACAAGACTAGCAAAGAGTGCTTAGCTGGTGTGCATTTTGAGTAATTTGTGAAATCCAGTACTAAACTTGCATTTTTAAGGATGACAATTTCTGCCTATTCCAATCAGCACTTTCTAAACAAGGACCTGGCCTAGAGAATTCAGCTATCTAGGCTGTATCAAGCAGTAGCCTTTTCAGGAACACGCCATTTGACAAGAGGTATCAAGCATATGAAACAGGGATGATGACAGACATAGGACTCTGTACTTGATCAGTCCCTTTAAATCAGGCATGAAAAAAGTATTACACACAACAATACACTGATTTACTTGTTGACCACATAAATGTAAAATACAGGATGAAAAACTCAGTAATGCTCATGATGAATAAGCATCATGAGTGAATATTGCCGAGTAACAGTGTTGCTCCTAAGAGGTCACATTCCTGGTGTCAAGACAAAGCTCCGCTCCTAAATTAACATGAATTTGAGTGCCCAGCAGTACTTCATACTTTTCAAAATATTCCCACAAAGTAGACTGCTAAGCCCGTCTATGCTAGTGTATAGTCAGACTCGTTTTGAACTCCAGACAAGTATTTGATGGAAGGAAACATCCCACCAGCTTTTGTGAGCTATTCTTTCACATCACAGTTCTCTGAGTTTTATAATTCCCATTTTCAGTAACTACAAGAGATTAAATACTTTCTGCTGACAAAACCCAATAGGTCATTTGCAAACAACTCCCTTAGTGCTCTTCTGTTCCCTACATCATTATGAGCACGCAGCCCAGTCCTCAGCTTTGCTGGGCTCCAGGTCAGAAATTGGGGATGACAGAGGAAACGCTGGACCGTGCGCTGTGCATGATGCTGAGAAGGACTGAACGCTAGTCCAGCCCACAGGGCTATGTCTGCCGTACAACCACTAACAGCTGCAAGGGACCAGTCATGCACTGGGGATTATTAAATGTTGTAGTACCTTAATCACTCTTCTATCTGAAGAATGTTTGCTGCTCCGGGGCTTGCAGAAAAGTTTTATAAAGCAAAAAACCTTCAATTGCTCAACATCCAAAGGACCTTTTTTTGTGTCAGTAAGGCAGCACACTGTACCTAGACAGCAATGAAAAACTGGACTCTAGGTGTGTTCTTATAACACGTACATATGAAAAAGATAACCTCTCTTTAGTCAAAGTGTCATCACGTAGGCAGTTTAAGTCATGTTAACTGTTCAAATATTTTAAAAGTCAAATGTATTCATCCGTATTTTTTAAACTTCAAAGTCGTTCTGATAAATCTTGTTTTGTGAGAGAAGCTGCCTTCTTCCTACTAAGCAAAATAACAGTTACAAAAAGAGATTTAAATACCAAAATCTTTATTTGCTAAAAGTTCAATCCTACAGATTTTACTTTGGCACACTGTCTTTGAAGCCAATACGGAGTTTTACCTGAAAAAGGACAAAGATTAAGCATTGACTTCTAGCTTCTTACTTGCTTTAAAGCATGAAGCAGCTTTTCCTTTGCTTCTCCTGAAACCTCTCAAACACAGACTTGGGATAGCTGCTACTAAAGCTTCGTACGAGTGTTCAAAACACCCACCATCTGCTCAGAAGTAGAGAGAAGAGCCAGTTTCTCTTGTGAAGTTGCTATCACAGCACATGACAAACAACCCAGACAGGAAATAACAGTAACAGCTCTTCAAACTTTTGTTTTGTTATAAAATACAAGAAGTGCAAACACTATTCAATCTTTACTAGCTTTATAATCTATTTTAGAAAAAGGTAGAACTGAGGCCTGCTTCAGTAAGATAAAAAACTAATCCTTTCACCTCTAGGACATCTGTTTTGTGTAACACAAGTTGCTAAACAAACAGATTTTGGTGTTCTGCTTTGCAATAGTAGTTCCTATCAGAAAAGTTGTCACCACACATGATTCAGAACAATCAGCAGTCTTTGGCAGAGAGACTCTGCCAGGCTGTGATCACAAGCGGTGAATCATCTCTTATCCCAGGAAGGGTGTAACTGGGAGAAAAGGGCGAAGGTCAATAGCAATGCGGTGTAATGGCAGCGTACATTTTTGACCAGATGCACAGTATCTGGGTATACGACTAAAAAGTCAGAACTCTCCATTTTCACCATTACTCTGACCTTCGCTGTCCCACTCACTCCAGGATTGGGACGAGTAAATGAAAAAAAAAAAAAAAATGTTAAAACAATTACAGTCCCATATCTGACCTTTAGAAATTTAGATCTCAACTACTGAGTGAGGTTGAACGCATAAAGGTCTGACCATTGTAAAGTTAAACGTTTTAGATATATCTAAATTGTAATATACATGTGGAAAGCTTCCCAATGAAATCTTAACCATAAGCAGCCTCTGCAACTTTTGAACTGTCTGTCACCAACAGGAAATTTAGAATTTTGATCAGTGCTTAGTTTTTTGAAGACATTTACTCTGAAACATTCTCTATTCTATAACCTATATGCCTTGTTTGTCAATGAGTCAGTTCCTGTTAATAAGTCATGCAAAATGATGCAGATTGAAGTTATGCAAAGAAAATTATCTTTCTTGAAACTACTGTGTTAGCTGATTTGCCTTCTTAACATGTTGTGACAGCTTCAAGATCTTGAAACTGTCTAGAGATATACACAAACCATTAAAAACTCCAGAAAAGCTGCATTAGAAATAATAGCAAGTGTCAAAATATCTTGGAAAACGCAGGGAAATAAAATATTAATAACAAAACAGCTGTTTAATGGCAGCCTACCAAACACTTACAACATGTTGATATTATTTATACAAGAAGAGAGTGCATGTCACATTTGGAAAACGATGTCCTATGGTTCTCCAGGATACTTTTAAGTACATATTAGAAAAAAAAGAAAGACAGACAAAAAAAAAAAAAGAGCTATTTAACTATATTTAAACAGTGTAGTAACAAAAATGACAACTAACTTCACTAAAAAGCTTTTTTCGTACAGTGACTCTTGACAGCCTTCAAAAAAGTAAGAACAATAATGCCTTATTCTGACATTAACATTTTTGCTACCTGTCATGTATTTTTGTTTATTGTTTTAAATACCAAACACACCACAGCAGTCAGAAGACCTCTATTATCCATATAGGTTGAATGAGTTTAAGCAGATACATGTAACCTCCAGCTCTAAGTGACAGAAAGAAAATAAAAACTTCAGATGGTACACTGAATATCTAGATTATTCTGCGGGATTAAATCTTCCAAATGAATGGATACAAATTTTTTTATGATCTCCAATTTAAAAAATACTGTAAATGTATAAAATCCTTTTAAAAAACTAGACAGTGCCAGGTTTAAGCACTGCAGTGTGAACCTGTAGTTGCAACGCTTAAAGAGCATAGGGTAGTTGCCTTTATGAAAATGGCTACTTCATCCTGACTTTTTCAGTTTAATTTTCTGGACTCCCAAAAAAAAAAAAAAAGAGACAAACCTTTTCTTTTTTTTTTTTTATAGTGCCATTTTCTTAATGAGAAATTGATGAATGATGACATCTGGCAAGAGAAAAAAAGCATATGGTCTAACTAGCTGTTTCTACAGAGGTTAAAATCAGTTTTGCAATTTTCTCTGGTTGCCATTATGATTGACAGATCATCAAATAAATCACTTCTCCCCCCCTGTGCTGGTCCTCTGTACCACCAAAGACACCAGGGGGTAAATTTGCACTGTAGTGTATGAGGAATTAGACACACAAGATCCATTAACATAAATGGGATTTTTGCACCTAATTCCCTGCACACCATGCTGAAAAATGTAGCCGTAGGATATAATATTCATGTTTTCTTCTTTATTCTATTTATAATTTTTAATTATTAATTTCTAGCATAATTAGCTTCTTCTAAAGAAAATGAAATGCCTATTATGTTACCTAAAATATTGTTTAAGACCCCTTGGGCTTGATGTAGAAGATAACAGGGCGTATGTATTCAATCCAAAAACACAAAGTAACTAGGGTGAAATAGGATTGGTAATCACACATTCAAATTGGCTTTGCTTCCTGCAGAGCTATTACCTAAACCTTACCTGTTTCAGCCTGACCCATCTTATCCTCATCCCTCTCAAAAGTAATCAAAATGAATATAGTACTTGAAAATCAGAAGAAAATAAAGGATGTTTAAAACTAACACAGTCACTGAAACATGGGTTTGTTTTTCCAAAAAAAAATTATTGGAACAACCTGAGATCAATGGAATGGGATAGAAAAGTGTTGGATTTGAGGTTTTCCTTTCATGGGTACTCAAACTGTTAGATTAAGTCAGTTTTTCTGAATGATACTTAAATGCAGTGCTTCCATTGCCTTGCTTTCATTGAAAAATTCTGAAATTGACGTATCTAATTTCAATCTGGAGCAATTTTAAGTCTTTCATTTTAATAAATGGGCAAATATTCAATTTGGGTTGATCCATTTTTTCAGGGGCTTAACAACTACACTGAAAAAAATTATAATTCAACTGCATTGACACAGAAATGAGCTAAGAAATGAGATATGGAAAGTTCACGATCAGGACATGATTTGCTATCCTACATGACTTGCAGTTACAGAATGGATACCTTTCTATAAGCAGACAACATCATTCTTCACTTTTCTATCTTGAACTGCAAAGGTACCAGAGTTCAGAGTTGCTGAGACTAGTCTGTCTGTCTACGTTACAGCTGTGTGGTATGACCAACGTTTTCCAAAGATTCAAGAAGTGGTCCTCTGTACTGAACGGCTCAAAAAGAAAACAAAGTTTCAGGAACAAACTAAACTAAGAAAAAGAAAGTGCCATGAGCGAAGATGGGGCAGGTTCAAAGAGAAATAAATGAGTGGAATAGCCACATAAAGTTGAGAAGGCCGAGTTTGCTATCATACAGCTCAAGATCTGCAGAACTGAGGTAACATTAACAAATTTCTGGGTTGGGCAAATAAATTGTTACATTTATTAGGCACGGAAGAGAAGGCAAAGCAAAGAATGCCGTATCAGTAAAGAAGCTGACAATGAGGATGAAGCAAGGAAGTCTAGTATCAGACATTAATGTTGAGGAGATACTGTGGGACTTGGACATAATGGGCAAAAAGAAAAAGTCCACAATAGCTCCTGGCTCACAGATCTGAACAAGAATTGTATTTTTGAGAATGGTGAGGAAGAAGAGGGACGAATGCTGCGAAATTAAATGCCTCATTCATTTTGCCTAAGATTAATATTACAAACAAAGGTCAATGAAACATGGCCAGAGCAAAAAAAAACTCAGTGAACTAAGAAAGGCCAGAATGGGAGTGTTAATCTTGCAAGCTATTCAATACATTTCAATTTGAAAGATGTAACATAAAACTATAAGACATTTGGATCTTTTTTCCAGTGTTTCCTACCATGTCTTCTTCCATACTGTCAGAATCTACTTTGTAAAAAGATATTGTCCTGGTTTGAGGTAGAACAGAACCAATTTTCATTTCAGTAATTTTACTTTTCAGTTAAGTCTCTTCTACCTAATGTCACGCTCTAAAATTAATAGCATCTTTTTCAGACATTTTTACTTTTAATTAAAGTAGTTTTAGTTTCTTTTCAACCTGTAAGTCTCTCTTATTCTCTCTCCCTTCTCTTCTGGGAAGGGAGAGAGAGATTAAAAGAGGGCATCTGTCGTTTGTTTAGTGGCCAGCCCAGGATAAACCATGACATAAATTCGAAGTCTAGACAAAGCATGTTCATGTAAGAACGGTATGAACACAAAACTTATTTGCTATCACGGTCCCTTTCTGATAAAGCCTGATGACCAGTGGTTCTGCTCTTTACAGGCCAGTTTTATATAACACAAGCTTGTTTTGAACAAGTATTTCAGTAAGCAACAGCTATGTCAAATTATTTCTATAACACGTTCTGCTTATTTTTTAATCTAATAGCTTTACACATCAGCAAACAGAGAAGGGAAACCTGTGCCCCTTTGTTTCTTGTATGACAAGTTTTTATACAAGAATATATTTTCACATAGCATAACCGCACTTTTCATACTTTTTCTTAAGATTTTAGTTTCTTTTTACTTTTCAAAAGCACTGATTGAGAAAATGCTGCAATCTCTTCAGTTTTTAAATAGAAATACACGGCAAGCTTGTTTCCTTCTGTAGATGTTTTTTAAGTTTATGCAGAATTTTTTTTTTCTCTCCCTTGCTACAGCCAAATAGAACGACAGAAATACCTACTGTTCATATTAATGGTCTTTCAAAGGTTAATGCCTAGTTCATGTGTACAGCATCTTACACATGGTCCCCCATATGTGACATATCTATTTATCCAAACAATGCTTACACTACCTTCTTTTCTGCTGAAATATACGTACATTTTTCAATCAGTCATGAAATTACTGAGTAGAAGCTTTTTTGGCTGGCTGCTAAAATGGACATGGCCATATTCGTCTTAATTTCTCTCAGTCGTATTAGTCTGCATTTTTCTGTGATGAACAGAACTTGAACTGACAGCTCTATTTCTAATGTTTCCAGAACTTCTCTGTTGTTTTCATTTACCTAACAGCTGACAGGTAGTCCAAGTGAAGTTGGATGCCCTGTGAATATACTTTCTGTTTACTGTTGCTAGATTACAATGAACAGAATTAATAACACACACTAGGCAACTCAAACAGAGTGTGTCAAACACTAGATATGACAAATTGAGAGTGAAAGAGATACAGTTTTATTTCTATTGAAGACCTGAAATGCCCAGCAAGTTACCAGAGATGGTGCCAAGAGATTAAATCTTGTCACAGAAAACAGTATCATTTGTAGCCCTGTGCATAAAATTGACCAGCTTCAAAAGGGAACATTTCTTGTGTGGTTATTTTGAATAGTTATCAAGAGTGCTAAAACCCAACTAATGAATAAAACAAACAAACAAAACCCCAAGCAGTAGTAACTGACTTTAAATTGATTTTTAAAGGTGGGATATTTAAGTTAAGCATCCCACTTAGTTACAGGTTATTTCTTTCTAGACCAATAAACAGAAGAAATGTGTATAAATTATTGTTAATTTTTAGGTTTTGCATGAATGTATTTTGTAAATCATAAAAATAGTGCTATGTTTTGAGACTTTATTGTAAACAAGATTTTTCTCCATTTCATTCAGAATTATGTATTTCTGAACTGAATATAAAAAAACATAACAAAAGAAGTATTCTTGTACTTAATTTGGGAGTAAAAAAACCAAAAACAAAACCACAAAAAAAAAAATCGGAAGACTATCATGAGGCATTGACATAAAGGAGAGGTAAGTATAGAAAGGATGTAAATATTTATTCAAGACCTGCCTATTCATTTTGCTAATTTTGTAAAACAAATGAACAAAGACTGCAACACAAAGAGGAGGACAGAACCTGCTTCCTGTCCCATGTAACAATATTGCACGTTCACCAAGTAGATGTTTTTATTTCTTTGTCTTATTTCTACAGGTCAGCTGTGCAAGCTAGAAACTTTGAAGGTCTCTGTTTTCATGGTTGTGAAAACAAAATTGGGACTATGAACACCTAAGACTCAAACAGCAAAAAGGAAACGAACCGATAATACTTGAATCTTAATTTCAAGCCTGTTACAGTTCATACAGGTTTTTATCTTATTTGACTACGTAGCATTATCTGTGCTGAAATGATACCTGATTTCATCTCAATAAACTCTTTACTAACAACAGAGGAAAGAAAGATTCTAACCTAAAATATATGGAGAATATTATCTTAAATGTGTTAGTAGTCCCTGACCTTCTAGACTTGGTTAAGGAATGGACAAAGTGTCTATTAAAATTTAAAGGAAGCTGAGAACTCCAGACAGGGCAGGCTGGCAAGGATAAATCCAATATCAGTGATAAAGACAAAGGTCAGGGGGCAAATATATGAAAATTACTTTGTACAAGCGAGGACAGCAATACTATCACATCTGCCATTTCTTTAGAGCCTCTGAATAATAATTTCCCTTGGATCAGGACCCAAATGAGTCTTATGAGACTGTAATTCCCCTTTGGATAAAAACCTCCTTTAAACACAACGATAGCCTAAAGATTACTGGAACAGGAATAAACAACATCACTCGGTCACCGCAGAAGTCAGCTATGAAAGATTCCTCACTACCAGAATGTCTACAAAATGACATAGCCAGTGCAAGATAGAAGAGAGAAACAGCTTCAGCAAAACAGGATTCAAAGTCATCAGAACTGGAAGACTAAGGGAATATGCACAGACAGGTGGAAAAGTTCTTTGCTGTGACAGAAGCTTTTAGCTCATGACTAACATTCTATGATTCTATGACCAGTTGAGGTGTGTATCCCTCTTCCCTGAGGCATGATGTCCAGCACAAATGGTGGCTTGCACAGAGAAGGGAAAGATGTGTAATCTGCATCTGTACTCAAAAGATAAAAAAGTAGAAGCCTAGAAAGCTCAAAGCAGTGCTGCTGTGCAGTTAATGTGAAATCAATAGGACCAAAGTATTTATTAGAGCTTCCAGTGAGGCATGAGCCCAGCTGAGTAAGAGGCCACCACAGGCTGGGAAAAAGGAGTACCCTCTGATGTGAGACTTCATCCTACGCAAACAGACCTGGACCTCCTTGTTCCTTCGGAATGTTGTTGGTGTCTTCCTGAACAGAAAGATTAGCATCAGGCTTTAAATATATGTTATTTGGAAAATTAGACATATACTGGTCTCGGCACCCAGATGATAAAATTGGCTCCTGACCAAAATGCAAATATAAAGACATTAATCACAGTAATAATTTTTTTTTCTGAACTCCTTAGCAAGATAAAAGCTATACATCTGACACGTTTGCTCTTCTACATTTGTTTTTGCATTTCCCATATCTGATGGAAGAAAGCATATGCACATGTGCAACCCACCACTTTCTATCAGAGCAATCCATATTCCTATCTGTCAGTGTACGATGTAACTCTATCTTCAGATAACATAATTGCAATGGGAAGTGATAAATACTGAATAAATCACTTACACATTTGCACAGAAACAAGTGCTTCTGTGCAAATGAAGGTCTAAACACACCCCAATGCTAGAGGAAACATTCAAGCTAAAACAGGAATAGCAATTGTACAGGGTATTCTCACTGTTCTCATGGCGTCCAGCAGGACTGGACAACCTGCAACACATGGTTAATATTATTTCCAAAAGAAAAAGAATCCAGCTGCATAATTTAAGATTCATGTGTGGCAGTGTGGTACTCAGCCAGGATTAATCATGGCCATAATGGATGGTATCATAAACACAATGCTTTCGTTATTAAACTCTCACTTCAAAGTCATAACACTTCCCATGCAGTAGCAGTACAATTCATAAATTAGGGGAAAGCATTTGACAGCCATTTGTTAAATAACCTGTTTTTGAAATGAAGCAATGGGTCAAGATAAGCCAATTACTATTTACACATTTATCCAGCTGTTTGACAGCTGTAGTCATAGGTAAAGTACACACTTCCATAAGGGAAGAAGGCTGAGGAAGAACCCAATAATGTGCTGCAGTCATCTCTGCTCCCAGCTTTGCTCTCTGCCACCCTCCATCCTGTTCCCTCGCCCTCCTCCCCAGTGTGAAGGAGTTTGAACAAGGGTAGCAGATTTTTATAATTGCACCGAGTAAAACAATGTATTGCTGAGCTTACTGTCCCCAGAGACAGAGCCACAATGGCTGTGGAGAAGCTTGAATTTACTGTAAGTGCTACATGCTGCCCTTGGCTGGGCTTGTCATGAGCTTTGCCTCTGGAGAAGGGCAAAGCCCCATGCTTGGAGCAGACAAGGGGGAAGGGGAGAATGAAGAACATTGCTTCATTTTCCTCCTAGTTTTGGTGTGTGTTTTAAGGAGAGGACTATGAAATTAAAGAGAGGTTAAGAGGTGAAAGCAGCAGATGAAGAGAAGGGGGGAAAAAAAGACATAACGTAGAGAGATAAGTAGGAAGTGATAGGAAAAAAAACAAACCAGTGAAATACTTGCAGCAGCCAGGAAGGAAGAGGATAAGAAAGTTACTCTTCAGTTACTGTTTTATAGGATTCTGTTTACCCAAAGCACAGAGATGAAACATAAAATGATTAACAGCTGATGGAGTAAGGAATATTTATAACCATCTATCATTGTAGGGAGTAAATTCAAGTTCATGTAAAAAGAAATATCAAACTTGCTGGCATTTAAAATAAGACAGGGTTAGATTATTTTAAATTAAATTTTAAATGCAGGTGTAATTTATAATTTCTTGTACAGCTGCTGACATTTTTGTTTTTCCCCAGACTCCTGGAGAGGCTAGAAGGCTTTATCTCAAAGAAGAGAGGGAGGACAGGAATCAAATTCCTGCTGAAAAGATGTATACGTAAAAACATTCAAGCTCCGGTATCTCATGGTTCTGATCACAATCTTAGCCTCTAAATCAGAGCAGCTCATTGTCAATGAGAAGATGATACGGAATGGGGAGACAAATCACACAGGTATGTATGGGGAAATAAAAAATCTAGCAAAGTAGATTTCTACGTGAACTAACAACCCTTTGTTAATATTAAAGGCCAGGATGCAGCTACCCTACAGCTGATTTCTATTAACAGTTACTCTGTGTACTCCTTTATATCAACACAGAGTTAACTTTAAATACTTCAACAGACTTTCTCCCTTGGTAGTGTTTTATACTCACTTTGCACTGATGCATGATTCAACAGTCATATAGGGAAAAGGACAGTAAAGTCACTGCAAAGAGGTCTGGTGGTTTTAAATAACATTTTAATTTGAATTATAATAAGGTTAAGAGTGGAATTCTGAAAAGTTCATGACAAGCAACTCCATAGGCCATTACAGCTGTGATCATTTGAACTTAAGGTCAGGGAGATTTTGCTCTAATGATTCAGATTTCATTATGCTTTAGTGTCTGTATGTTTCTTTAAGACAAAGCATTGCAGTTAACTATGCCTCTGACACCTGGGGTGAGTCTCTGAAAGATCACCTTACTGTAAGTTAACAGCAGACAACACATACCTAAGCCTGATGTGTTACCTTTGGTATGTAGGAAAAAAATCCATTTGGCAAATAAAGACAATAAAAGTAGGCACACGTGGGCAAGCTTGTAACAGAATTTGAAAGTTGCCTATTCTTCCACCTTCTGCACCAAGTGGTAGCTGTAACTGCAGTCAAGGCTTTAGTCTTGTGCTGACTTTTTTTTCCCCTTACTCACCCAAATGAGCAACTAACTGCCTCACAAAGATCTTGTCTGATAGAGATCCTCCCTCTTCGATTTTGGAGTCAGTCTTTGGAATAATACCCTCCTAGTGCAAGTGGATCAGACAATACCAGAAGTTTCATACAAACTACTGAATAAAAGCATGAATCTTACACAGGTATTACACCTGAAGCCAGACAGAAATTCCTGCCCCCCCCAAGGGGGCATCCTAAACAGGAAGGTCTGCTTAGGGAAAACTCCATTTCAAGCACAAACCCTATCTCAAACGCTGACAATCCCTGTTAATCACTCTAAGTGCATCGCTGATTTGTGTACTAGTGAAACTGCCACTTGTCAAACTGCTTGCAGTACTGTTGTTTACAAGCTGCAGATGTAAATCATGATATAACCATAGCAAGGTGACAGCAACAAAATGTCCAAGCTCCTCTGAGGAGACAGGATGACAGGGAAGAGAACAGACCTGCTCAATTTTAATTCCCTGACACTGAACATAGGTTGCCAATATTAGCCAATATTTTTTGAGTTCTAAATAAAACGTGCATCATTAATCTATGAATACAATCGATGGATATTGCTGAGGATAACCCACCTCGCTTCACAGCTATGTGGGTCACACAAAGCTGTCAAAGGAGAGATAATGTAAGGGAGTGTCTAGAGATGAAATTTTGTCCTGTCTGGCGATTTCATCTGAGTTCCCCATGCCCTTTGGCAGGGATAATATGCATTACTGTTGTAACAGGGAGTAGACAAGAAGCCAAAGACGTCTTTTATTTCTCTTTGGCTATTCTTCATGAAGGAAAAATGAACTTAATTTAACTACAAACATCTCAACTTAGATTTTCTCAAACCAACATACCGTGAACCCTTTAATATCTTGCAAGAACAAAGACTCCTACCTGAACCAGGTCCACTGCAAAATGGAAAAGTAGAGACACATGCAGAAGAGAACGTAAAATGGGCATGATCATTTTATCAAGACTACATAATTAATTGGAAAAAATAGCAATGAACATTCATCTTCACTCAGTAGAATGACCTTCTGTTACCCCTTAAACAGCTTGTTAGTACTTATTATGGCAATAGTTTGATCCAAACCTACTGTAAGTCAAAAAATATTATAACAAAAAGTTGCTTTAGGGGCACAGGGACACAGCTGTTTCTGAAACCCAGCTAAGCTGTTGTGACCCCTGTGGGTTCCAACTTGGCCTTCACATAAGATGTACAGCTGGGGAAAAGGGAGAGTGGGAGATAATGACCTTTTAGTCCCCGTTATTAACCAGATCTAAAATCTGCAGAGGTCAACGGAAGGATTCCTGATACTTTATATGCTCCAAATGTGTCCCAAAGCTTGTTGACTTTCTCTAATTTCTTAAAAGAAACTGCATACATGTGAAATTGAACATACAAACAAGAGTGCTAGGAACACACTTAATGGTTTTTCCCAGCTGCCCAGTGTTTCATTACTAATTACAGGTTAGTCTAAATCACCATTCCAACTTCAAATAAAAAAAAATAAAGTATATGCTTTACAAATAGCTTAAAATTTGCAGCTAGCGTCCGTCCAGAGACTTGATATCCACATCATGGGTCACACAGTCATGAAGCCATCACTATCAGCTTGGTTTTTTTCCTCTTAAACGTGAGGCTATCTGCAGAAGCAGGCTTAACATAGATGCTTAAACTGCACCTAGGTTGGACTGTAGACTACTAAAATCTCCACCCCATCTTAAATTTCCACTGTTGAGGAGAGGGTCAGAAAAGCTAGAGAGGCCTGAGAATTCATCTGAGGCACCAAAGGCAGGCCCAAAACACAGTGTTCACAAGTTTTTTATTGTTCCCCCCCCCAGACATTCACTGTAAGTACTCAGGAAGTTTGTGACTCATTTCATTAGCATGTGTACAGAGCACAGTTACTGGTACATGCACTACAGTAGGGCACATTAACATTTTGCATACAGAGTTTTTGTTGGTTATATGCAGACAAAGAACATGCAAGGGAACTGGATGGCACATTTGGGTTTTTTTGCTGCTTAAGCTGACAACCAACAAAAAGACCACTGAGGTAATATCAGAGATGCTAACGTAAATATTGCTGTCTGGAGATTCAGACATTGACTACTATAATCACCGGCCCCGGCCAGCTGAAAGTCAGATAGGAGCACTGCTTCTCACAGCTTTCTGGTACTGTTAAGATCATGAACTGAATTACTGGGATAAGCATTTGAATCATGAATAGATATCAAAGAATACATCATTTCACCAAGTCTCACAGGGAGAAATGGCTGCCTTCAGAACATTTCCTTCCGCGAAAAGCATGAGTAATGCAGCAGGGAGGAAAAACAAAGAACAGACGGCAACGTCAGACTCTCTAAACGGGGGCACTGTGTTGTCATTAATGACTAACACCAGAAAGTGTCTAGAAAAACTGCAACAATAAGCATAAGGGAAACTGAAGCAATAACATCACACTTTCACAGTTATAAAATCTCTCTGACATGCTTGGCAAGGAGTGTAGTGTGAAGGGACTAGTATATGCAGGATGTAGTAGCAGCAGAAAAAGAATCAAAAAAAAGCCTCTCCATTCGTTGATTAATCACAAGCGTGTCCTTGAGATGCCTTCAAACGTTTGACTATGATAAAAAAAAAAAGACTATCCGATGAAAGAGAACGACACCATCTTTTGAAAGCAAAAACTCAACAAGGCTCCATACATTTGACAAATCTATGGCAATATAGTGTATAGTAGCCTACAGGACTGGATGAAATTAGGGTCTGTCAAAGTCAGTAGATGTCTCGTAACATTTTGAGACAGATGCAACCTGTGGAGAAATCCTGAACACTTTGCAATATTCTCCTTGTACCCATGATTTTTTTCCAGCAGTTAGTTTGTTGTAATTGGGAATATAGATTAAACAATGGAAGAAAATTCAATTTGAAGAAGCTGGAAGTCTTTGCTAAAAAAAGAGATTTCAAATGCAACACTTCTGTGCTTAAAACATGTGACAGTTTCGGTTATGGACAAATACTGAGGTTTTCCATTACCACTGTGCTCTTCCTTCATATGACATGGATATTATTTTCCTTTTTGGGATTCTGATTCTCCATCTAAGACAAAGCCGCTTTCCATGTAAACCCGTATTTTGTAAACACTGTGCTTAAAGCTCTTAAAGTATCCTTTGTTTGCAGCTGCACAGTTTTTCCTGAAAAAACAGGTATTTTGGTTAACCGATGACCACATTGAGAAGAACCCCAGGACAGACACTCACTGTACACTGCCAGATTGCTGCAGGCAGGGCAACACCGTGTTTCTGTTTGCATTTTTCAAGTAGGTGACCCAACACAAGGAACTCAGGCAAAATTACAGAAAATGAAGCATTTTTTATGCAACTTCTTTCCCTCCCCTCATTTCTTTTTTGTTTTGTTTTGGGGGTTTTTCTGTGCCGCAGTTTGCTTGGCAAAGCATTTTCTGAGGTATGCCCTAAAATTTCTCTGAGCTATTGGGGAGTAATTTCCTCAGCCTAGTCTCCTCCACAAGACTGTAAAAACTGTAGGATAAAAGGGGAACTGTGGTGATTTACCTACTAATTAGTTGCTCTTATTAAGAAAAGCGAGATAATTGATTTTAGGATGCACTACCCCTTATTAAGACCTAATTTAGCTGTATATCAAAGACTAATTAAATGGCATTATTCCATCTCACTGATGAGTTCTGATGCCTGGTGAATAGATTTGGGTGGAAGATGAGCACACAGTAATAGATTTCTAACTCACACAGACAACTGTAAGAAACTGAGCAAAGGGAATTTTGGATTATCTAAAACTAACACATTTATTGGTATTCTTTCACACTGATAGTTTGAAGTGGAAAAATTAAAATATTTAAACACCTGCTGAGCATTACAGGGAAAGGGAAATACAACTATTAGGCTATCACTGTAAACTGTTTACTTAAACATTTAGGTAATTTTCTTAGAGTGAAGAAATGCATTTGTGAAAAGGATATATGCTTTCATAGCATATTCCTCTGTTTATTCTGAAGAGTTGTATAGCTACAGCAAATCAAGGAGCTACAATAATAGATGCTATTTATTTGAGCCATTTTTCAAAAATGTTTAAAGAAAACAGACAGCACCTCTCTCCACCTTAAGAATTATTTGAATTTCTGATTATTTGGATATCTTGCGGCATTCCAAGTTTATTTAGTGCTGAAAAAGAATAACGAGAAAGGAGTATATGCCACCAGTTCTTCCAAATAGTCTGCAAGTTAAAATAAGCTTAAAATAAGAAAAGGTTATGTTGCATTTCAGCAAAGGAATGGTGGGGACTGACTTTATTAATAAATTCTGAGGTTTTTCATCCTTCACTCTTCATCTAAATGAACTCATCTGTCCTAAAATAATTCCTTGAACAATCCAGTGCCTGGTTTAATAAAAAGCAACTTACAGTAATTTTTTGTGTGTAAAGTAAATCAATTCAAAGCTTTAATCCCATTAATCTACCCCCTAAATAAAATGGTTTGTCCTCTAGACAGAATTGCTCTGACAATACAAATTCATCGTTCTATTTAATCTGTTAGGTCATGGCCCCAGAGATTATGATGAGCTGTCTCTCAAAGCCCCAGTGCACTGCAGTACAACATCTCTTGGATAAATCACAAAATCCTCACCAA
Source organism: Chionis minor (assembly GCA_013398295.1). NCBI lineage: Eukaryota > Metazoa > Chordata > Aves > Charadriiformes > Chionidae > Chionis > Chionis minor. The sequence continues at coordinate 363,310 of VZSF01002843.1, read as the reverse complement.
AAAACCCAATGACTTCACTGCTCCTCTGGGGTGCATTTCCTCATTTCCAACTTTTTTTTTCACTGGCAATAAGATAATCTGCACACAGAAGCATTAGTCATATGTTACTTTTTCATTCATTTTTGGCCAAGGTATAACTATCCAGCAGCAATAATCTATAGTTTTTAGACATCTAAAATAAACATCACCCTGTACTGCCTGCAGGGTATTAATCTGAAATTGAAATTTTGCAGATATAAAGTTTATTCTTTATTATGTGAAGGATGTTTACACATTAATTATTCTTTCACTAATGCAAATAGAAACAGTACTACTGTAAAGGGAACAAATATTTATTTCATCATTTGCAGAAATCATATTTATAAATAGATAAGTGAACAAACTATTTGTGTAAACAATCCCTAAAGAACATGAGGTATGATCAACCTTGCAGCTAAGCTATACGTAGGGGATTTTGGAGCAAAGAATTACAACCTAAGAGTTTACTCTTCACTTTGTAGAAGGCAATGAGGTTTTTACATATGAAGAGAATTACGTCCAAATACTTAAATGCCACTAGAGAAAACTTCCAGCTTTTTAGAAAGGAAGAAGGAAAATGCAAACAATCTTAAATATTACATAAAAATATAAAGCTTTTCCTTCTTATTTAATGCACATGTCCTTTCCCAGCACCAGCAGCCAATGGCTGGATTCAGAAATGCGTATTTCCATGCCCTTCTGTAGACATTCATGTTCATGAATGCACACGCACACTGTATGCAAAAGTGCTCACAACCAAAATTGCTGTGCAGCTACGCATTATTTTTATTCATGTTTTTGCCTAGCACTCAGTCTCACTATCACAGGTATTTGATAAAACTGCAGGCGAAGAATGGGTACCTTCAGTCATTTGCAGTCAAAATGCAGATGTTGAACAGCTCCTAATCCAACATAATAGGCAAAAAAAGTTACTCCAAGACCTTTCCTCAAAATCTTCCCTGTCCATCTTATCTCTCAACCAGGTATTTCATTAAAAAACTATCAGGTTATCTTCCAAAACAAGTCTCTGCACTTCCCTTGGACTTAAAAAAATAAAAATAAAATATCCCACAACCCTCTGGCACTTCTACACAACTCTGTATCTCCCTATTTTCGTTATTTGCATTTTGCTCTTTCAAGATTTCTGCTGGCATTTTCTGATTAACACCTTAAGAGATTACAGTACCATCATAGTGCTTTCATGTTCTACTTCAGGCCTCTTCTCTTTATACTTAAAACAGAGACTAGTATTAAGTGCATGCAACCTTTGATCTATCCATAAAGTTCCCATACTACTGACATGAAAAGATACCTCAGTGTTGCACCAAAAAACACTTTAGGGAGAAAAACATACATTTTGGAACCTCCACGTTAATGTGATAGAACTGTCTCTTAATGGAGTAATGTTATAATAATCATTGCAGGCTTTGGTATAGGAGTCGCAGAGAGATTCTATTTCTCAACAAGTTTTTTGAAGAAGTCAACGGGCAAAATGGCAAAAAATATTATCAGTGCTCTATGCACAGACATGTTGGCAGCCCCCCTTTTCAGTTTGTTAAAGATGTTGGCACAAGGATGGATTTGGCATTAAATACAGGAGAGAAGAACAAGTATTTCATTTAGATTTTCACTATACTCATCTGATGAAAAGGTTAATCATATGGGGATGTTAAAATATCAAGCTGGATTTTTTGTTATTTACTCACAGAGCAACAGGAACGTGAGGTGGCTAAATAAAACAAAAAACAAAAAACTTATTTTTCCCCTCCCTTCAAATAACATCTACAAAAAGGAAAATCTGACAGTATTCAATAGCCAAACTTCAGGAATTATTAAAAAAGCACAACACAAACATGTAATAAGTCATATATTAGTAAAGAAACAAGCAAAGCTAGAAAATGCTAAACAGCAAAACAAGTAAGCACTAGCTGTCTAATCCAAAACCAGACATTCAAAAATTATGGATAAGCTTCTCCAAAATGAGAACATTCTCTTCTGGCTGCAAGTTACTCCTGCATAGACAGTTTGCTTCCTTCCGGTGACCAGAGACTAAATAACATGGTCAACAGAGTTTTAGAATCATTTCACATCCCTTGCCACCATGCTAGAATTTAATCTTTTCTTCTATGCCTCTCTATCCTCAATGAGAAACCTGCTATTAATTTACAAGTGTGTGCATAATACCAACTTTCTTGTCTAATCTTTCACATCACAGTCCTAGGAATGAGGCAAACAGTTTGTATAAATGAAAGAGATCTATCTAGTTTCCCTTTCTGGGGTTGGCGTTTGTTTGTTTGTTTTGTGTTTGTTGTTTTTTTTAAACAGAAATGTAAATAACAGAAGCTTGGGGATCAATTGCATTTGAATTTTTTCTCCTTATCTCAAATGCTCAAAAAAAGAAAAACAAGAAGGAAAAAAAAAGTTGGAAAAAAGGAAAAAAAGAAGAAATACGTAAGACACAGATGGCAGTGATCACTTGATTCCTCAATTTATATTTCTTGTTTTTACTTAAAATGCACATTTTGATAAAGACTGAATCATACTGGCATACAAAAAGTTGTGTCAAATAAAAAAATATACAGAGTTTTTAATGCATCAAAGATTTTCTTGAAGATTACAAAAGCAAAACGTGTGTCTAGAAGGTGAGTAGGATGGAGGTCTTTTTTATGACAGTTTCACAATGATACCCTTTTATAGCATTCCTGCCTAATTTAACCAGAGATATTTGATGTATTTAACATCATAGTGTAAGTGAGGTTATAGAGGTCATAAAATATGACACTGGCTCTACATATTCCAAACAGTCTTGCTGAAATCACATCCAGCACTTTTAAGAATTGCAAGGCATATCACAATCCTGAAAGATAAAGAAAAAAATCCAAAATTTGATCTAACATTCATTGTAATATTAAACAAATAGCTCAGGATTCACGGTGTTTTGCTCGCTCTCTCCTGGATAAGACAGGAATAGAATTTACAAAGTAATCCAAAGTTTTCTCACAAATATCACTGTGACTATCTCAACAGTTGTGCACTGGTCCATGTAAAACTTCAGCAAATTAATCTACTAGCTGATGAGCTCTATATAACCAAGTATTCTGAAAGGCCAGCAACAATGTATGGTAATAAGTTAGCTACAATTAGTAACAGAAGCCTTAAAATAGCTGCATCCTCCCGAGTTTGCTGTATTCTGGAAATGATAAAATATTTTTTCCCCCATGTAACTAAAATGGTAATTGAAAGCTGATTTAGGATCAAAGACAACCTCAAGGTTATAAATATTTGTAGTTGGCAGTGAAGTATTCTCATAAAAATTTCTTGAAAGTGCATGCTCCAATGGCAGTAGATTTCCAGGAGCCAAACAGAACTAAGGTATTTTCTCAAAGACTTATATACAGGGGAGGAAAAGAAAAAAAAAAAAAAA